>JAMZAV010002279.1:0-335498 GCA_024449915.1 Sweltsa coloradensis | reverse complement strand
GTAAAAAAAAAAACTCAAAAGGAATAAGTAGTGTAGTAATAGCGAGTTATGTGTATGTTGCCTAACTTGTCGCAATAAACACGGCTACGAGTACCAAGACCTGATGTGTATCTCTCCCTGGTTATCACAGTAATTACAGTAGGTCTTACTAGCACTAATTCAATTGATGATTTTTAATTAATTAATTAATTAATTAATTAATTATGAACAGGGATGTAATCGTTAACATCTCAAACTCTACTCACAAAACAAAGTAAAGATTTGACTAATCAGTAGGTCAGTGTAGTTCAACCTTGAACATGAACTTACTGTAGGTGTTTAGTTCAACCTTGAACGTGAACTTACTGTAGGTGTTTGCTTGCACCCGTTAGAGCAGAGTCCTCCCTGGTGCGTGCACTCGGCCAGATCACAGCCGGGCCCCTCGTCGGCTCCGTTGGGACACTCCGCTGATCCGTTGCACACGGCCGCCATCTTGACGCAGCGCTCTGTCACGCCCGGGCACTGCCACTCACCAGACGGACATCTACGCAAGTATCACACATCAAACAAGAGTCCACTTACCGGTGTTATTGTTGCCATGTCTATTTATGTGTTCTGTTATGTGCTTTAATTGCTTGAATTTGGAGGGGGGGGGGGGAAACTACATAATTAATTGATTAATTAATGCATTTTTTTTTCTTAACACCAAACTTGTTGCTTACATTGTTCTCCCTACGTGGCAAGGCACACAGTACACAAGGATTGTTTTTAAATAGAGCTCAATTAGGCAATTCTTATACAAACAAAATAAACAACAAAGTATAAGAATTCAAAACTTCATCCAAAATAAAATGTCAGCTGCTATTCCTTCAAATGTGTCCCGATACTGAGCAAGCGTACGTACCTGAACTCTGGAGGCTTGCAGGCATGTCGCGAGTCCTCGTCGGAATTGTCTCCACAGTCGTCCTTACCGTCGCAGATGTACGTCTTGAATACGCACGCAGAGTTGTTACACTTGAAGAAGCCGGTCTGGCAGTGCACCTGGCCGGGCAGAGAAACACAAACGTTGATAGCTTTCAAATACATCTACGAGTGTTGTTTTCAATCAAGTTGGCATGTTTATGTAAATATTTTAGACTCTGAATCTCCCGATGACTTTCCTCCTGGTCTTAGCTAATCGTAGAGATTCATATCTTACCAAAAGAAGTAACTTAGTGCCTTTGAAGCATCCAAAAAGTAGTAAGTACCCTGTTTAACAAAACACTAACTGCACAATCGGCCATATTGTATAAGACTGCTTTCGATATGTGGAGAACTAAGGCAATATGATCACAGTATCACAAAATGCATTGATTGGACCCTCAAGACTTGACAAGATCTTTGGCTAGAAGCAGGCACTGGCATTGATTGGCTGAGCTGGTTAGTCTCTAGTCGACAGTTGATTGAATCCATAGAACTTGGCTCCATAATTATAACAAACATTCCTTATCGTATGTATTAGCATATGTAGTCAGTTATAAATTGAGTTACTTCTCTTGGCAAGGTTAAATTTCTATGGCCTTCCTAGCAGTGTGCAAATGTTCAACATTGAAATAAAATTTGCAAATAGTTGTCAACTAGGGAATATTCCACTTCCGTCAAATACTGTACAAATAGATTTTTAGAAGAAGTGTTTCGTTTCGATTACAAACATGTACTTTGTTTTTCCGTGAAATAATAATCCAATAATTTATAGCCGTTTTAAAAACAGTATTTTTTAAAAATATTCTAAGAGCGGCAAAAACGGCTATGACGTCAGAACTTTGTTGAACCAACGCCGTCTGGATTCACATACATACATACAATCATACATACTTCGAGACGGCGGTGTTTTAAACAAAGCAGCGCCTAGCGTAGCCTACAGTAATGTAAACAGATGGCGGACATTTTACATTTAACGCCTAGCCAGAAAACAAGAAAAGTTGACATTGCAATCAAAAAACAAAACTGAAACAGTCCTAGGTCTAGGCCTATGCGTAGAAAATTATTTATAATACAACAGTCTAGGATAATCGTTCCTGTAGGATATAGGCCTTGGTATGTGAATACGTACTAAAATTACTCACTTGACAAGCCCTTGGCTTAGCTTGCCAACCCTAACCTGCACTTCCGTGTTCTGACACACATCCCGCACAAAAACCTTACTTTGATCACTAATTAAAGCCTATTGTAGATAAAGAATAGCATGATAGTCCTAGGCTGTGCAAAAATTCAAGACAAAATGCTCGTAATTCTTTATCACAATGATCTCGCGAAATCTCCTGTCACATACGAAAAAAGAAAAAGAAAAATTGGTGAAAATGTACATCGTTTAAGTGGCTGTGGAGTTGTGTTTGTTGTTGAGCGGATGGGCGAGCACCGCCGTCTGTATGTAAATATGTACAAATATAGTACATTTAGTTTCTAATTGGTTAGTTCATAACACAGTTATGACGTAGTACCGTCCAAAGATGGCGCACGCTCGTTTTTGGCGCGCAAACTGGGGGTCCAATTTACTTCTTGTTTAAATTACACAAATTACATTTTTTTTTATAAAAAAAGTGCAGTGACTATTAAGACATATGTAAGAATTAAAATAATTAATAAACTATAAAATAGTATGTGGAATATTCCCTATTACAACGACTATTCAACTCGAATTTCAAATACTGTATTTGCTCGATTGCAAGCCGACACCGAATGCAAGCTAGACCCCTGATTAAAAGTTGATCTAACAAAAAAAGTGTAGCATTTAAATACTCATAAGTTTGCCTTCGATTCCAAGCCGGGGTGCCATTTTGTACTGCAAAAAATGTGTCAAAAAAGGTAGGCTTGCAATCAGGTAAATAAATACGGTAGTCTTAGGGCTGGGCAAAAAAATCGATATTTCGATATGATATCGATAATTGGAAAAAATTTCGAGATCGATATATGATTTGATTTCATATCGAAATAATATCGAAATTTACACAAAAAATGCTAAATTTCAAAATTTTGGTGGATGTGCCGGGTAGGTAGTCTAAATTAAATTACCCTGGCTGGTGCATTTTCTGGAGGTGCCGGGTCATAAAACGTGATTGTGAGATCGTAAATAGGTCTATGGTGACACCTTATCAACCCTATTTGGCCAAAATTATGAAAAATAACACTAAACAGAAAATTTTTGAATTTTTTTGTTTTTACAAACAATTACATTTTGAAAAATCGATATATCGAAATTTTTCGTGTGATATCGATAATTGAATGATATGGCATAGCCCAGCCCTAGGTAGTCTCTATTCCAATTTGAATCTGACCCGGCACCTCCACCATCCCGGAGCAGTGGTTCGGCAGGCAGCCCCTAGATTGGGAATTGTTTCTTCGCCTGTTACAATCAAACTACAGCTATGAAATTTTACAGAATGTTATACTTTTTTGCGAGATCAGGGGTGAACAAATCAGGTTTAGGAACACTGTTACACGCATCAATTATAAATCCATAGATTAGCTTTAAAAATGTGGCATGTGATTGTGGCCTTTCAATTTATGTGCAATCTATAATTGAGAAAATATGTAGGCTTTGTTATATCTTGGTAAAAAAATAAAAAATAATAATGGTTTTGAATTTTAAAATCATAATTTGCGCGTAGGCCTACCCCTAGGGCCTAGACTACATCCAAAATAAAAATGTAACAAATTTCAATCCCACTCAATTTTTTTTTGCAAGTAAAACAGGTAAAGGCAAGCAATAGAACAAACTGTGCACAATGTTACCTCGCCACAAGACTTGGGTTCGTCTGAATCGTCATCACAGTCCGGCGTTCCGTCGCAATGCCACGCACGCGGGATGCAGATGCCCGACGAGCGGCACTGGAACTGTTTCTCCGTGTCGCACTGGTTCGGAGCAATGGAAGCTGGAACACACGTTGCAAGACATACCGGTAATGTTACAAACAATAATAATATCGAACCCTATTTCCAACTAAGTCGGGTAGGGGGTGGGAGGGTCCCACCACATTTTTGGCTCCCCGGGGTTATCGAAGCCGGCTAGCCATGCCTGACGCTTCTCCCACATCATCTTTTCTTCCTCTGTGTCATCAACTTCACTTTCTTCCTCTCCTCTGTCTTCTTCCTCAGGGACCTCCACCAGTTTGTTCCATGATTTTTGTTCTTCCCAACATTTTTCTTGGTTAATCCTTTCCCAAGCTGCATTTCTCTTTTTCAAATCCATTGCTATAACTTCTTCCCATCTCAGTCTGGGCCTCCCTCTTTTTCTCTGTTTGTTTCCTGCATCTTCTTCATACTGTATCTTAGGGATCCTGTCCTTCAGCATCCTCTTCATATGTCCAAACCACCTCAGCCTTTCTTTCCCTAGCTTAAAGTTTAAACTCTCTACTCCTAGTTCTTTCCTTATCTTCGTGCTCCTCATCTTATCAATCTTTATATACAAACATTTATAAATAATCATGGCACACAAGTGACCATTAAGAGGGCACCTACAACACAATGTACCCGTTATTAGTACAGTTTTGCGCAGCATTTCGGAACAGATCAATCAATAATCAAAATGATAAAAAAAAATTAAGAAGGAGGAAAGAGACATGTCTACTGGTGGACTAGATCTAGCATGACGGCAAGCTTTATGTGAACATTTGAGAAGACATTTTTCCAGAACAGAAATTGTCATTAGGACTGTACTAGATTTTATAGAAATCAATCCAGAAATTAAAAAATCCCTTCCAGCGGGGTATCGAACCCGGTCTCCCGATTGCCGGTCGTGTGCTTTACCCCTAAGCTTTACCATTCTATTCAGATCTACAATGCACCAACAATCCAAGATGTTATGAAGTTAACTGTCCTGAAAGCATAGGGATAGGGGTAAAGCACTCGACCGGCAATCAGGAGACCGGGGTTCGATAGCCCGCTGGAATGGATTTTTTATTTCTGGATTGATTTCTATAAAATCTATACACCTACGGGAGTGTTTCCCGATTAATGAAATTGAGAAACTATACTAGATAACAATACTATGATTAAGTCAGCCAAACAAGTAACCTCAGATAATAGGCTTCTATTCGGTGTTCACACAGGTACTCCATTTTATTTTTATTTTTTCTTTAGTACATTTTACAAATAACTGGTCATTTTGCACTATTCTTAGGGCCTACAGATATACAGGATGTGGGGACAGATGCTAAATTGATCAAGTCATAAGTCACAGGCGGGCGGATCCAATACTTACGGCATCCCAGTTCGTCGGAGCCATCGTTGCAGTCGGGAATGCCGTCGCACTTGTACGTCTCCTGTATGCACTGCTTGAGATCCGAGCACTTGAACTGCGAGGCGGAGCACGTGATTGGTGGACAACCCTCCTCGTCCTGGTTGTCGAAACAGTCGTTGTCTCCGTCGCAGACCCAAGACTGCGGTATACAGTGGCCGGACCGCGGGCACGTGAACTACAACGTAAACCAAACATTGCAGGTTCTCATCGTGTTATAGGCTGGTTGGAATGTTTTTACAGGATAACCAACAAAAGAGTAACTTGTAAAGTTGTGTGAGCCATTTTCTTGACTTTTCCAGACCAATTGAGACAATTTTACTGGTCACTTTGATTGGCAGTGCCACACTTAAAATAAATCTACTCACACACATCATTCCAGTGAATAAACTATTATTGCGTGTGGTGACTATAGTTTTAATAGGTGCAGTGGGCCACTGCACTGAAATGCTCAAGTGGAAGGGCCCCAAGTGCATTTATAATTTTTGTTTTTAATACGTTTTCACGTGAAATATGTTCAAAATTGAAGTCTACTTAAAAAACATTTTATTTTATTTCTTTATTTTGTAGGCCTATACATCTTATTCAGTAAAAAAATTATTTAAAAAGGAAGACAACATTTTAGAAGGGTTTCACTATGTAGCTCAAATACTATATCCGATTTGGTCAATTACGAAGATTGAGCAAAGATAGATAACTATTTTTTATTTGACTTGATTACTGCAGGTAACGAAGACAAGCGCCAGCAACAAGAACTATCTCCCCCCCCTCTCATCTGGAACCAGTTCCTAATTTTACTACTCGATGTTATCCCGAATAGTAATGATATAAATATAATGCATTATGCAAATTCAATCTAACAATCATACATATATAAAATGAGTTGATAGTGATTATCCAGCTCTACTCAGCCAAGCCAGAATGTTCTAACAATAACAGAGAAGGTAAGAAATGATTCAGTACGTACCTGGAAATAGGCACACGTCTTCTCGGCACAGAAGTCCCCTTCGTCCGATCCGTCTCCGCAATCGTTCTCCGAGTCACACTTCCAGGTGGCCGGGATACAGCGCCCGTTCTCGCACGGGAACTGAGTGGACGCGCACGTTACGTTCACGCAGCCGCTCTCGTCCGAGTAGTCGCCGCAGTCGTTCTCGGCGTCGCAGCGGAAGCTAGCGGGGACGCAGCGGCCAGAGGAGCACTGGAACTCCCCGTTGCCACACGTTGGCTCTGCACCAAGAGAACATGCCGCGTAGTAAGTTACAATAGCACCAGGTGTTTTGATTTGTTTGAAGTTTAAATAAACATGGCATGAAACGAAATATCAAAACAAACCACCAGAGATAAAGACTAAGGACTAAACTTTAAAATTTGGATTTTAACTTTTAATGTTTAAGTGTCTCTTTGATCATTAAAGTTTAAACATATGGCAACTTTATTTAAGATAAGATGTTGCCATGTTGGTAACTGTAAATTTGTTTCTACCAATCAGTAAAATAATTATACAGTCGAGCCCACTTATAACAAACTTGACAAAAACTTGACTTTTACTTTGTTAAAAAAAGAACTTTGTTAAAACAGAGTCACTTTACATGTATTTTAATAAACAAGCTTTAAAATTACTTTGCTAAATCCAGAACTCGTTAAAAGAGAGTTCTTTATAAGTGGGCTCGACTGTAGTAGTAGCTATTAAAATTATACATCTACAAAATGCATTTATCCATTGACTATTAAACAAAATAATAATATTCACACTTAAATTCTGGTGCACTGCTGAAACATGTCTAATCTAATCTACCATAGCAACATTTAAAAAAGAAAATAAATGTGCTAAGAAGTATACCACCTACTTGTGCAGTTTTGTTCTTCGTCGGAATTATCCAAACAGTCATCATCTCCGTCGCAAACCCAGGCTTTTGGGATACATCGCTGATTGTTACATGTGAAGTCCCAGGCATTGGGACACGATTGAACAGGGGGTTCGAGGTTTGGATCTGCGGCACAGCTATGTGCATCAGGCTCCAAGCGTTCACCATAGGGACAGCCACATTTAGCCTAGAAACAAGCAGTACACGCATTAAGTCCCAGGCATTGGGACACCATTGAACCATGGTTCGAAGTTATGAACCACTGTGCCCATCAAGCTCAAAGCATTCACCACAAGGATACCCACACTTACCTTAGTGCATTAACAAATTACATACGTCACTAAACATAAAGGATGCTTATGTGTTTAATAAATAAAAGATTAATGTCGATAATCACAATTTCATAAAAAATAAATTGCAATTTAATATTAAGAAATAGCGTGAAATGGAGACATTTTCTAAAGTTGGCTATCATTAGAAAAATCATCATCTTGAAAAATGCAAAACTAATTTATTTTTTATTAAACATGTTGTGTAATGAGACAAAAAAGTCAATCGCCGTTGCCTGTGTAGGATAGCGGAGAGAGATAGTCACGGCACTGGCACGGAACTTCTGTAGCATGTGCACACACTGATGCGCGTTTGATCCAGCTCAGGCTGTGAAGTAGCTGTTTGTTTATTTCCATGATGTTTGACATTTTCAGTACCGGTACTAGTTACTAGGGTTTGGATTCGATTATTAATTCATAATCACAATCAATGTCAAACCAACAATTTTGACATCACATGACCTCGAGACTTAAGCGATCATCAAAACTGTAGTTACATACCTCTATTAATAATAGTATATTTGTGAGCAATGGACCGATGGTATATGTTTCAGTCCACACTGGCAACGACTAAAGTGACGCTATTTTGTAAAATATTTGGGCTAGGAGCGTTTAATTTCTTACTTTCCGCATTATTTGAACAATTAGTATAACTAACTAACTAGGTCTTAAATGATTTGTTATATGATTTACAGGTGCAGCACAATTTTAATATGAAGTGAATTGTTATGACTAATTTAATCCTGCTACTGTCCAGAACAGTCGGGCTACATTTTATTATTATGATTACTCATTACAAGTTATGTGTTACTATTTATGGTGAAAATGATTCGGAGCGGTAAAATATTACAGAATGATGACGGTTCTGGACCCCTATTTTCAAGTTACTCACTCCCTTTCACGGTGTAAATGAGTGTGTCATGCTCATGCATGAGTTCACTCACTGACGGCCGATTGCTATTCTCGACTCTCCATTTGCAGTGTTTTGTGAGTGAACTCACTCATCAACTGTCACGTTTGAGAACCCATGTGAAACCGGCCTCTGTTGCTCTCTCACAAAGCAATTGATCCGTAATAAATGTTATAAAATAGCTTTCACTTTATTAATGTCGGCTTTAATATCATTTTTACTTTTTCTTGTAATGTATCATCATTCATTAACAACTGCATAGACAATATACATGTTGAATGTAGATGTTAATTAAAGTATTTGCAGAGTGTAGACTACACAACTTCGTATTTACTTTACTTTACTTTATTCACGTTATTTCGCCAGCTTACGACTGTAGGACATGATGTGCTTGAGTACAAGGAAGAACTTCGCCATCCAGCAAATGCATCACTGCTTCAGCGCTCAGTGTGTTCCCGGAACACAAGCCAAGGGAGGGTTGCTTTTGGCCGGGTGAAACAGCTGTCTTCATATGGCCTTCAGACTACCTATTTTAATCCTATTGGTTAGTGGTTCGCAAGGCAACCTTGGCTAGCCTTGTTGAAGGGTCCCAGTGAGAACCTTGTGAGTGGGACAATTTGTTCTCAATTTTATCTCGATAACAGCATTTAGTGCATTTTGTGAGTTGTGATTCACACATTGCAATGTGTATGAGTTCACTCAAATGGGTGGGAAATTTCACGTATTTCGAGAATAGGGGTCCTGATGTTGCTGTCCTCAGGCCTAGGTTGAGTCTTTAGAAATTTCATTGTCTGAGCAGTACAATGAACATAGGCCTATAATAAATTAGTTTTTGAAGATATATATAAATTTAATATTTAGGTTAGGGCTTAGGCTACAAGTGCAAGTGAAAACTATGTTGACCCACCTGCAGCGTTGTGGATGTGTTTGTGGGAACGGCAAAGCAGAGTTTCTCACAACCACCGTTACTGTAAGAGCAGGGATGTGTTCGGTCCATTATCTGCGAGTCCTGACTGTAGACCTTCACTCCGTACAGGCGGTTTGTTTGGGGCTCGCGAACCAACACCTCTTCCAGTTCGCCAGTCAACTTGTGCAGCTTGATGATTGCATCCAGTCGCCAGTCCGTTATATACATAAAGTCTACGGAAAACATACAGAATTGTTACCGAGTTTGGATTCAAATAAAAAAAATAAAAACATGTTTGAGAATAACCATTTAAGTCACATAAAATCATTTTCACTGGATTTCTTCAATGTAACCTCCCAGGCGTGTGGGATACCTTAACATGTCCTCCCCCAGCCCGATGGTTCAATTTCAAATAGCCGCGCTTCTAATAGGTTCAATAAGTTCCTACTTGCAGCAGCACTCATACCAGGGTAGGGCCTATAGCTAGTTCAGTTTGTATTAGAGGTGAGCGCGTGAGTGACTTTTGACTCACGCAGGGTCACGATCACGAGCGAACATTCTCTAATCACGCACACTCACGCACGAACGGATACTATCGCTACACGCTCACGCACACTCACGCAAAAAATTCATTTTTCCATAACGCACTCACGCCATGTCACACATCGTATTCAGTCACGCACAAGTCACGATTTTACTCAGATGAAGTTACAATGAATGTGTTTTAGGCCTACAATGTTATTTTAGCACTACTCACGACGTATCCTGATTCCTGACAGACTAAAACAGCAACAAAATATGATGTTTGTTTATTGTGCCTACCTTACAAACAACACTACAGAGCTTGAAACAAATCACAACACATACAACACTATGAGCAAAGCACACACATAAACTGACCGAACATAGCAAGCAACGTACTGCACGAACCGCGAGAAGAGGACAACTGAAATAGGGTAAAGTGTAGGGTAGGTAGAAAGGTAGGTTCTAATTTCTAGAAAAGGTATTTATTCGTCGATCGATAGCCAAATAGATAACGTGACACGCACAATCACGCGTGTCACGATTCACGCGTGAGTCAAGGATCTTGCACAATCACTCACGACTAATTCCATTTAGTCCACACTCACGCACACTCACGACACGCGCTCAGCTCTAGTTCGTATCATATTCGCCGTAAGATAGCAGCACATGCACTGATGCGTTGATATACAGCTGATCGAGTACACTTGCAAACTCTGAAAATTAGAACATTTCAATTGCTGTTCTGCTCACGCAAAGATGGGACAGTGGAATCGTGTCTTACAACAGCAGTCAACATCAGACAACAATGTTTTGATATTTTAAAATATCAACACTCTTCAAACTAACTAACTTTCTACAAATTGGTTATTCAATGTGTAATTATATGCAAGTCTGATATGCCATTTATTTACTCTCAGTTGCTTTTTTTAAGGCTATTGTACCGCCTCTGGCCGATAATTTGAAAGTCGGAGAAACATGTCTGAAAAGTTTGCTGAATGAAAGAAGGCCTTTAAAACTAGGAAAACGCTCAGTTGGACGCATTGTTGAGCGAGCACCGGTACGTGCAACACGACCCGAGTACGACATGCCCATAATGTTACATACCAATAAGTCTTTAAGGTCTTGACCAATTAAGCTGAAAATTTGTAAAATAGGAGAGAATGGATAAAATCCACCGCCATCTAGAGGACCTTGACATCATTTCTTTGGGAAAACTATTTTACTCTTGATTTCTTCTAGGTGGCAGTACATAGTGACCAGAATTCTTGTGCGACTTTTCGTTGCCATGGTAACGTTACTTTTGTTAAAATGTAGTTTCTATCTCCACTACTTATCGGATCAAAATGAAATTAACATATTCGTGACCGGACGGACATTCTAAATGATTTGGCTACCTCAGATTTTGTCGCTGTTTAGTTTTTTAAAAAAACTTTAGATTAACTTTAATGTAACTTTATAACTTTTTAAACGATTTTGCCACAACACTAATGGCATTCAATCGGGAACGAATCTTGTGGATGGTCAAAATTTCAACTCGATCCGAGCCTCCTTTTGACCGCTATCATGAGCCAAAAAAGCTGTGCGACTTTCCGTTGCCATGGTAACGGGACTTTGTTATAATGTAATTTCCATCTACACTACTTATCGGATCAAAATAAAATACATATTCGTGACCGGACGGACATTCTAAATGATTTGGCCACCTCAGATTTTGTCGCCGTTTAGTTTGAAAAAAAAACTTTTGATTAACTTTAATGTAACTTTTTAACTTTTTGAACGATTTTGCCACAAAACTATACAGCAACCCGCCTAGGGCCCTAGGTGGTATGTACATGTATGAAAAATTTCAGGTCGATCAGAGAAAAGGTGCGACCTGTATCGAAGCAGTAACAGAAAAAAAAAAAAACAGACATTCGAGCCATAAGAGTCAAGTGGAGACGCTCGCTTCGCTCGCTCAATAACAGAAAAAAGAATTGTGAATTTTTTTGGGCGGGACATAACCTCACTTTTGGAAATTACATTTATATTTTAGCTATAGTCAAGTTGTAGCTAAAGGTGTTTAGAAACTATGTCCAGAAAACCGATTCTCAAAATTTAATTTTGAACGAGTCTTGTATATATCACACTTTTGTCCAAAACTCTAAATATAATTTCCAATAGTTAGGTTATGTCCCGCCCAAAAGAATTCACAATTTTTTTTTCTGTTATTTTTGAGGCCTTCTTTCATTCAGCAAACTTTTCAGGCATGTTTCTTCGACTTTCAAATTATCGGCCAGAGGCGGTACAATAGCCTTAACAACAATAAAAAATAAAAATACTTAAAATAGTATAAATAGCAACAATGATATTTAAATGTGAATTTTACATTTAACAATACCTCAATTGAAATTTTTTTAAATCAGGCAGGAGATTTCATCCAATAGCATCTTTAATCTTTATTATAATGCATTGCAACTCACATCTGGGAGGTTAAAGCAGACTGAGCCAACCCTGTTGACACTGACATCGTCAACGCCCTAGCCAGAGATTGCCAGTTGGTATTTGAAATAGGATATAGTAACCAACCACGTATACTTGGGCATGATCAAACAAAGCAAAATAGGAACAACTTGATACAATTTATGTGCTTTGTTGGTAGGATGGCTTCAAAATCACCGTTGATCACATTGATTTCAGTCCATTTTATAAGTTAAAAAACTTCTGCCTGAAGTAGGAATTGAAAGGGGATCTTCACCATTAGAAGCAGGAACCACTGGACAAACAAGAACTTTATCATGTAATGGTGAGTAGGCTTAATACAGTTAAGGAACACAACTGAAAAGTAATATGGTATCTAAGTCGGGGTAATATAATTCTAATATCTAAACTTACCCTTGTGGATGACAATTGAAAACGGATGCCTGATGAGTCGGGAGTTGACTGTTTTGACATCTGTGCCTTCTAGATTAGAATGTTGAACGTGATCGAGTAAAGCATCGCACCAATAGAGTCTGTTCTTCTCAAAGTCGACTGACAAACCATTCGGCCAGCCCAGGGTGACATTCTTGAACACTATGAGGTTTGTTCCATCGGTGTGGGCGCGAGAAATGTTTGCAGGCCGGTCCCATTCAGAGAAGAATATGTAACTGAATAAAAAGAGCAAAAACAAATTTTAAAGTTGGTAATGACTCTAAGAATAATTACATTACAAAAAGTAGAGAGGGTATTGCATTATTTTATTTTATTACCACTCAACTCTAATGAGACATTCTCTGTTCCCGTGATCTATGAGTGAGTGTGTACGTTAAAAATTGGACCGACCATTGAACATAGGTATGCGCTGAAATATTAAACAAACACCCGGGACCAGTTTTGTGGGTGCAGCATTGTTGACGGAAACAAATATTTTACGAATGCCGTCACTTGTTGGTGGAAAGAAAAATCAGGCATCTCCCATGTATCGAGCACTTACTCAACCAATTCAGGACTTCATGAATCATACTCCCATTCCCATTTAAACAAAATGAAAAATCTAACATTGTGAAATTTTGAACAAAGTTAGATGAAAGGTTATGTTGATAGAATGCCAGTCGGCTGGAGTATATTGGTGTGAGATAGGATCTAACAGCTCACCTTTGAAGAGTGATAGTGGCTGCTGAATTTCTTGATAAATAGTGACATAAATATAATATGTACAAAACACAGAAAAAACACGAGACGTTTCAACACGAGGTCTTGTTCAATCAAGAGAGAAAGGAAGATGGCCACTGACTGCAATAATCAAAATTGTGGCTAAAAATAAACTAGGTCAAAGAATATGTACAAATTTACAAGGCGCTGTTAGTGGGTGGGGCTGTGACAGGTAGGGGAGGAGCCAAGCGGATGTTTAGGTTAGGTGGCAATCAGGATTGGGTATCCACTGATGAGCTACCCATCGTCTGAGCTCCCCTGGGTTGCAGCTTGCCGGAAGTGCTTTAACCACTCTGGTTGTGTAGCACTTGTTAACAGTGAATATGATCGTAAAATTAACAGATGTATGCCTACACACGAACCATTTTTAAATTTAATTTTTCAATGAATGCCTATTTTTTAGGCTTTTTTAGGCAAACTAAACAAGAATGGAACAAACATACCCCTTGTTTGGATGTACAACGATGGCCCTGGGTCGCTTCAGGTTCTTGAGCAGAGTCCTCTTGAGCGTGACGTTCCGCGTGCTCAGAACGTTGAGCGTTCCCTTGCGGCTGTCGATATAATAGAGATTCTTAGAGGCCCAGTCGACAGCCAGACCCTCCACGCCTTCGTTCTGCGAGGCCAGGACTATCTCGCGACCTGGAACGAACACCACTCTCAAATAGCTGCAATATCTGAATGATTGCACCAAGCTGCTCTTTCCCAACATGAGTTCTCTTCTACTTAGACGACTAACCCTCCAGGTTCTAGGTACCTAATGTAACTAATTCTTCAATGAATTGTGAATCTTTAATACTAGGCCTATATTTATTATTTTGTTAGCATATCTTAGATTGAGTTATGAAATCCAAATGGTGAACCTTGTATTTACAATAACATGGTGAATAAAGAATTATAATACCGTACTACCTACTAATTTCAACCCCTGCCAGCAATTGTCCATTTTGTAGTAGAGTTTTTACCCACCTGTTCCATTACGGTGTATCCTGTAGATGACATCTTGTAGGACATCGGAGTAGTAAATGTATTCCTCCTCTGCATTAAAGTCGAGCCCCACAAACCGAGCCCTGCGCGACACCACCGGCAGCATAGCTTCACTGAATCCCTCGATAACAGGCTCCAGGACACGACCCTTGATGAATCTCTGCTGGGAATACATCAAGAACTCTTGCACCACTGAAATCAGATAAGAATCATGTTCAGGACAAGTTGGGCAGCATCGGCTTCTGAAAAAAAATTAATTTCATTATGGAGTTGCATTTTGAAACAAGTTTAACTATATCAGCCTCTACAAGTTCATAGAGAGAACACTTTATGGTAGGGCTTGGCAAAAAATCAATATTTCAATACGATATCGATAAGTGGGAATATTTTTGATAGCCTATTATATTTGGCTTCATATCAAAATTTAATTAATTTACACAAAAAAAGCAATTTTTTGTAATTTTGGAGGAGGTGCCAGGTAATTGAAATTAAAGAATCCTGGTTGGTAAGCGTAGGCCTACAAATGTTGGAGGTGCGGGGTCACAAAACGTGATTGTAAGATCGTAAATATCGGTATGAGTTTTTGGTGATACCTTATCAACCCAATTTGGCAACAAATTATTACAAATAGGTCCACTATTTCAATAAGTTTTTGATTTTTGAAAAAAAAAGGTTTTTATTTTTTATTTTACAGACAGTAACCTTTTGATAATACGTATATCAAAACATCAAAAATGTTGTGTGATATCAATAATTGAAGACTGGAAATGTAACCGCCTCCTGACGTCACGCGGCAACATGGCGGAATTAGTTGGTATAAATCCTCATTTCGCAAGTTGACGCCTGCTTCACGGCGCAAAACTTATCACGCTCTAACTTTTATTCTATTCATTATTTGGACAATAGTTAAATGAATAATATTTAGCAAATATATCATTCTTTGTAATAGCGATTATTTCGATTTTTTTGACACAGTCGTTAGCTTGTTATAACAATGTACGCATCATACATGTGAAAATTATCAATGACTAAAGTTTTCTCAATAATTTATTTGACAAAAAACTACTGATCGGATTTCGACAAGACCTCTTTAAAAATATGCACCAGACTTTTTAGACAAGAAATAAACTAACTTTCTAGATAGAAAGTGCACTGAACGAAACTTTGCAGCATAGAGTAATATGCAGGGTATGTGTTTTTACTTTTTATCTAAAATACGCACTCTTGACGTGCGGATGAGCCGTGAAAAAGTGCACGCTGCATATTACTCTATGCTGTAAATTTTCGTTCAGTGCACTTTCTATCTAGAAAGTTAGTATATTTCTTGTCTAAACAGTCTGATGCATTTTTACAAAGAATCCTTGTCAAAATCCGATCAGTAGTTTTTTGTCAAATTAATTAATGAGAAAACTTAAGTCATTGATAATTTTCACTTGTGTGATGCGTACATTGTTATAACAAGCTAACGACTTTGTCAAAAAATCGAAATAATCGCTATTACAAGGAATGATATGTTTGCTAAATATTATTCATTTAAGTGTTGTCCAAATAATGAATAGAACAAAAGTTAGAGTGTGATAAGTGATGCGCCGTTCAGCAGGGGCCAACTTGCGAAATAAGGATTTATACCCAATACTAGTCACGTGACCTATCGATCGTTTTAAGCTCCGCCCATTTCGAGTCGTCAATTGAATGATATTGATATGTCAAAGCCCAGCCCTACTGTATGGTTAGCCTCATTACCATATTTACTCGATTGAAGGTGGTATGCGAATGTAGGTTGCAACCCAGTTTTCAGATGTCTTAAAATAAAAGTTAAATTGAAAAGCTGGTTTGCATGTGAATGTAGGACGCACTCACACTATTGTAATATACGGAGTTGTGGGTAAGGGTAGACAAACATCCTCTAATTCTTCTTTAAATGTTCAAATAAATAACAAGGTAAGTGGCCCCTCAACATCATATCAAACTTGTAACCATAGAAGTCCTAGGATGATGCCGAAATATTACTCAGTTGGTAATGCTTGTGAAGTGGTAGGCCTATGTAACTTGATCACAACTTGGAATTCAATGTCAGTAAATTCTTATTATTGCATAGGTCTACTAAATGTGTCACTCACTATTGTGTAGGGCATCGCGCAAACCTTTTTTATGTAACACGACGTGCCACAATACACAATAGAACACAATGACAAAAAGTAGCCTACAGGTAAGTTCAAAAGTTGTGTTTAGTCATAACATCAAATAGCTTAACAGGCCTAATTAAATAAGTACTGTACGGTACATTGAACGGGAAAACTTACGGTTGCAGTTTCGCTGATCCTTGGCTAGCCTCCAGCCGATGTTGCAAGCGCACCTGTATGCCAGATTACCGAGCCCCTCCCCCGCCGTTACGATGCACATCTGTTAAATAAGTACTGTACGGGTATATTGAACGGGAAAACTTACAGTTGCAGTTTCGCTGATCCTTGGCTAGCCTCCAGCCGATGTTGCAAGCGCACCTGTACGCCAGATTACCGAGCCCCTCCCCCGCCGTTACGATGCACATCTGTTGGCAGGCCCCGTTGTTGTTACCACACGGATTGGATGCTGGAATTATTAAAACATTATTTCATTTCATTTAATTTATTGTCTTGTTTTACAATTTACATAGACCTAGATAATATTTTGTATTATAGGTGAATCAATCACATCTTTTCAAAAGAGTAACACAAAATAAATTCATTCACAAATTAATTCACATTAAAAAATACAACCAAGAACTAGGGGTGTGCGGGTACCCAAAATTTTGGGTCTGGTATTTAATGACCGACCCCGGGGTATTTTCGGGTAAATTTTTTTATGGGACGGTGGAGGTGCTGGTCCAGAATTTACGCAATTTTTGGTGGAGGTGCCGGTCCAGACCGAACATTACTTGTGCGACTGGCGGTACAGTAAACAGACGACAACGCAACATCGTTCCGTGAGACGTGCAACGGGTGAGAGAAGTCATCACGGGCTACTGTGGAAACAGACCGCCAAAATTACGGTGCATATCAAGGACTCCGCAGAAATAGTCCACCAAAATAATAGCACTTACAGTGTTTTTTCTTGGGAATCGATTCTTAGGTAACAATGATCGATTCTCACTTTTTGGAATCGATGTCATCCCTAATAAATACCTAGGGGCCTACAGTAGTTCATTATTATTGGATGAGCGAAGCGAGTGAAGCGAAGACTTCAATTTCACTGACCCCCCAAAAAATTTAGCTCGAGTGTTTTTTTTTTGTTTGTTTGTTTTTTGTTTTTTTTTTGTATTTTTGTCCGTTTTTTCGCTCTCTACCGGGCGAACGGCATATGCGATCTTGATGAAATTTTGACAGGACCTTCGAAATCTCTGAACTTAGACTTGCCACGTTTTTGGGTACCATCGAAGAAATATTTCTCATGAATATCGTACTTTTACGATTTTTTTCGATTTTTTGTGCGATATTTTCGTGCCATTTGGGCCAATTCTGACCAAACGGGTGGGGCTACAACGTTCATATTATACATGGACATTAAGGTTATGGAGATGTAGTATCCTTTGAAAGAAAAAGTTGAAAAAGTTAGCCAGAATCCATAGAAATAAAGCTTTTAATATAAGTTTTTTACGGTAAATAATACCAATTTACAAGAAACAATAGAAACTTGACAACAATCACCTACAATGCGTAGGCAACAAAACAAAGCACTTGCAAAAGTAAAGATATCCCACGCAAACTAAAAACTTTAAAAAGCTCATCCATCAATGCGGCGGGACTTTAGCATTTTTCTAGTTTATTATAAAGCAGCTTAGGCCCTACTATACAAAGTTACAAACCCAACCCAATTGTCAAAACCTCGACACACACATGACTTTTTTTTTCTTTTGCCATTTAGTTTGCACTGATGAAAATGTCCGTGCTAAAAAGAAAATTTAGTGGAGGTTATTGCTGTCAGGTGCTCATGTGGCAAACCACCACCAATCTTACCAAATTAACCAATCTAAATCTTGAAAGTCATGCAACCCAAAACTCTAATTTTTATTTTTCTGTATAATATATTTCACAAACATTTGCAAAATGAAGATTACCTACTTTGTTTAAGTAGCCTACCCGACCCGAAAATTACCCGATACCCGCATGTATTTAACTACCCGAAACCGACCTGACACAAAATAAAAAAGTGCTACCAGCACATCCCTAGTTATAACCCCACCTTATTTTATAATAGATACACCTTAACTACGGTAGAGGGATTTAAGATATACATAGTAAAGTACCAACAGCTTACCTGGAGTAGAGTTGGTAGGCAGCGATAGATAATATACGCATGCCTATAACACAAAGATTTGACTTTGTGTTGTATTATATGTTATCTATTGCGGCCTACCGACTCTTCAGGTAAGCAGTTGGTACCCTTAAACACTCTCCTAATCAAGCCTTTTGGCATACTTAACACACACAGACACACCTTTACTGAAAGATAGGTATTTTAATCATACTAATTTAATCTAGTATTCAACTACTAGCTAGGTTTTGATTTGGTTTGGTCATCATTCTATTCCTTCTAGTAGGTACTTGCTTATTATGTAAGCCTCCTTGAAACAACAAAAATCAGTACCAACTTACCATGAACTTGGATAAGACTATGAACAGCCTTGATGGCTTTCGGTTCGCGCACGTCTCTCATGCGATAGACAGACTGTATGGAGTTAGCGCCAAGGTACTTGTCAACGCTCATGATCCCTTGCTTGGTGCCGTCAGACCAGAAGATGCGGTTCTCGAAAACCGTCAGCCGCGACGGTGAGGGAACAGGCTGACCTGTTGAAGCAAAACACATGTTGAATATACGTACTACAGAATACGGTGCGGTGTCAGTTTACAGTTGGTGTAGAATACGCGGAAAGAGAAAAGAATTCATGCCAACTTTGACACTTATCTTATTGTGATATTCCATGATCAAAAACTATTACGTATTGTACTTCCAAAAATGTTATAATTTAGGTTAAATTAAGGAAGAAGACGCCCACCTACACTCGCTAGTCAATCTCTTACCCCTTAGCACCAAGTGTCTCCTATGTCCCTCGTAGTCAACTGTCTCGATGTAATCCAGCAGGGAGTCACACCAGAACACTCTCCTGGCAATAATGTCAACCGCGATGCCAGACGCCTTGTACGCAGCTTCAGAGACTATGGCGCGGGCGTGCGTGCCGTCCATGTTGGCTCGGAGCACCTGGTTACTGTCCGCCACAAACATGTACCTGACAAACAAACATCCAAGCTGTTAAAGAAAATGCTACCGGGTGCTCCGTGAGGGACAGATAGTACGGATTGGTTTAGTTTACAAACACAGTTAGTACACGCAGCATTTACAACGTATTTGCTACACAGCTACAGCACTTTTATATACGTAGTATGTATGTACACATAATCACATTAAGGGATGAACAGGGCGAATGATTTAATGTTAAAGTCCTATTTTGTACTTTTACACCATAGGCTACTAATGAACAGACATTCAACATAAAACATGATATATAACATCAATCTTAAACTGTATTGGATTAAGTATAATTTACTATTGTATTTTATTTTGTGATTTTAAAAGTTGACCCAAAAATGTGGTTCAGATGTAGGGCCTACAGCCTACAGGTTCATGAGAAATTTATTTACAGCAATTGCCAATTATGCCTACACTAAAAAACATAGCAGGACTAATTTGAGAGATTCCTGGGGTTCAGTCAAACTTTCATGGACATCAGTGATGAAGAGAATGAAACATAGGCTACTTTAAAAAATTAAAATAGAGAAGCTTGTTTTTATTTAGGTTCAACTGAAGTCTGGTAAGCTCACTTAATTGATAGGATAAGGAAGGGTGCTCCTGAATTCTCATTTTTGTTCAAGTAGGGTAGATGTAAAAAGAAATTACTCCAATGCCCTGCATTAAAAAAATTACTCAACTCACAAGTCGTCATATCAAAGCAAACCTCATGGTGCTTAATCATCCCAAAGTCTTACTACATTAGTTTACAGTTGAGATATTGCTACCGAGAATATATTCAAGTTAGTATTTAAAAAGTAACTTTAATACAACAGGTAGGCTGAATGACGTAACAGTGAACAGTGCTCTTAGGTGGGACATTATTTTTATTATGTACTGTAGCAATATTTAGAAAAGTGTCACTTTTCTTCGACTAGCTACATACCAGTATAATAAAAATAATTTCCTACCTTAGAGCAGTGATAAAGTTCAATGACGTTTTTTAATATTCAAGTTATTTTTTTTCAACTTTATGACACCTAACTTAATTTAACAGCATTTTGTATGCATGAAATTAAGTAAGAAACTCCTGTTATGACTTTATTTGCATAGATTTGCTTTTGTTAGGAACCTTATAAAGTTATCCCTGCCAGTCAAACCACACAGCACTTACCCCACTGTGGGATCTAGAGCGATGTCGGCCGGACTGGACAAGTTACTTCCCAGCACAATAGCATGCCACCGCCCGTCCAGTTCGAATACACTTACCCCACTGTGGGATCTAGAGCGATGTCGGCCGGACTGGACAAGTTACTTCCCAGCACAATAGCATGCCACCGCCCGTCCAGTTCGAATACGTCCACCTTCTGGCCAATCGAGTCGGCCACGTAGATCTTGTCTCCCACCCAGTCCACGGCCACTGCGATCGGCGCCCAGGTCCCCGGCAGAGTGATGTCGTTGCCAGGGGTGGAGTGGAGTCCCTCCCCCAGCTGCTGTGAGTGGACCTGTAGTAGAGAAGAATCTTTAGTCCGCTCGATAAAGCTAATCACCCATAGCTAGCTAGTGCATTACATGCTTACCCTTGAACGTCGGAATACACTACGTTTAAAATCAAGTGTTTTTTTTTAGCCATCCTCTTCTCAAAGTAGGCCCTAATTAACTAATTAATAATTACGTAGTTAACAACAAATTAATATTATCCGTAGCATATCTATTTCACATTCTGGATTAAAATGATTGTATTCCTACATTACCTATCTTTATTATCCATGCTTATACCATATATATTTTTGTGTAGGGGAAGGCCCTTATCTCATCTTTACCCAGATTTGTTTCTTTGTTTTTGGTTGCCTGTCATTAGGGCCTACCACACAACACTGACCAAACATATGCAGTTGAAGTGATTTCTTAGCTCCACTTCCTCCCCAAAATTAAATAACTAATGACTTAACATTTAATTTTACAACAGTAACTTCCGTGAACTATAGGGGTCTCAGTTAACGTGGCAATTGCCGAGGGATCACAGCACGGTCGCCCCAAACACCATTACCACCGGATCGTCAAAAATAAAATATAATAACGGTCTCTAAAACAGTTTTCAAAGAAGAACATGACTATTTTGAAACCAAGCTTTGCCCATACATCCTAAGAATTGAGTAGGCCTACTATATACATGAAGTTGAAGTGTACAAATAAAATTATGACATTTGATGCTTCTAAACATTGACATCACATCTGGCAAGGTTGGCATTATAAGAAAGGGAATTTGGGGAACTTGATTACCAACAAGACAAAAAACTTTTGTAATTGCAATTTCATAAAATCATTAAATTTTGTTATTAAAATACTAGGCCTACTTCTGTGGGATAAACCACTTTATTCATAACTTGTAAAATGTTGGTTTATGTGATAAGAGTATCACAAATAACATCACCAAATATGGTAGGCCCTACCTAATGTCAGCTGTGTAAATTGTCACCGTTGGTGTGCGTGCTCTTGCTTGGATCTTGGCAAGCGCCAGGTTATACGAGACCAATTATATTTATAGGTGCTCAACATGGCCCTTACCTTCCTGGTCTTGGTGTCCGACCAAAAGAGAATATTCTTATGGAAATGAAAGTCCAGTCCGCTAGCTCCGGTCGTGTTTGCAACGAGTTGAACGTCGTGGCCCTGGGAATCCATCTTCCAAACAGATCGATCATGGGCAAAGTACAGCTGCAGTTTGGACGCGGAGCCGTTGGGAGCATTGCAGTGTGATCGCTCCGTCAGCACGTACCCCGGCAGGCAGGAACACGTGTACGAGCTCTCGGTGTTGGAGCACAGTTGGTCGCAGAAACCCCACTCGGCACATTCGTCGCGGTCTACACAGGAAAACTTGCAGCTTGATTCATTATTCAAATTCCTGAATCGACTAGCCCTACTACAAGTACAAAATTGATTATTTACATAGTGTAGGCACCTGCATATGTACACGTGAATAGACTATGCGTTTAAACAAGCCTACACGTTTAGCAAAGTGCATGAGTTTGCCCATCTCTGGTGTTAAAAAGGTCTCATTCATGATGTCCATAAAAACTACAAGGCAAGCCAAGACATTGTTTTTTAGGCCTTGGCATGGCTGATATTTTTCAAGTTTTTTAGTTTTATTTCTTGTTTTTTCTGATGATAGCCCACACAGTTTGAGCTGTAGGCCTAACGTCCGTCCATAAGTTCATAGCTCAATAAAAATATTTGATGCAGCGAAATGTCCAGATCAATTAATTTTAATGAAAATATTACTAGCTGTAGGCCTACTAGGCCTATAATTTCACCTACGGATTTCAACAAACAATATTCAACGGTTGAACACTTAGGGCCTCCTAGGCTAGTATTACGTAATAACATAACAACCTACCGATACACGTTCTACTGTCGTTGGCCACCTTCCTTCCCTCAGGGCAGTAGCAGCTTCCCCCAGTCAGAGATGCTTGGCACTTGTATTCACAGCCCAGTGTCGGACAGCTACTTGTTGCTGCAAGAAGACAGGTAAAATGTAGATAGGCCGGTACCGGTATGCAGTTTGTTGAGTAGGCCAAGCTTACCTCCCATTTTATCTCACCAGTTAATTTAAAAGTAACCCCCCCCCCCCCCCAACCCTGAAAGGCCACCTATATGTTTTCAGCCAAATATATCTAGGCAAATGGCATGCTTAACAAACCCTCGGTCCCTCTCACAGCAGAGGGCCACTAACCCAAACAACAACTAAAGGAATGTAGCCTACGGTAGTCCAGGCCAAGACGTACCGGTAGGGGTAGGCCCTACCCACAATATTTTCTTATTTTGCTGAAGGTACAAGAAGGCCTACTAGACCTCTATCTTAGCAAATGTAAAGGTTATGACAGCAGGTGGGCCCAAGGATCCGATCCGATGTAACATTAAAACATAAAAACAAGATGTAGGTACCGGTAGGGTAGCACAAATGTAGTAAAGTAGCCCTAAAGCTACAGTAGCTACATTTACCACAGGGACCTAGCCAATGTAACGTAGGCTACACTTACAGCATGCGGTCTCCTCGTCTGCAGAATCCTCGCAGTCTTTCTTGCCGTCGCACAACTGCGACCTGGAGATGCACTTGGGCGTTGCACCTTGCCCGCCGCGCGGACAAAGAAACTTGTTCTCGGGACATGCGATCGCCGTGCAGTTCTGTTCATCTGTCCCATCTATACAGTCTTGATAGCCGTCACAATGGAAGTTGGCCGGTATACACAGCGCATTTGCGCAGCGAAACTGTCCGACATGGCACGGTGGAAAGTCTGAAAATTACATTTTAAATCATTGCTAGGCAGGCCTATAGGCAGGCCCCTAGTGCCAAACATAGGACTAGCCTAGCTAAGCCTAGGTACAGGGTAGGTCTAGGCCTTGGCCCTACATATAGACAGGGCCTAGTTCCTCCTGAACAGAGTTGGTAGTGCAACCACAGCCTAAGCCATAGATACTAGGCCCTACTATTACCTAGGCCTAGCCTAGACCAGCTAGCCCTAGCTCTAGGCACTAGTAAATAAATATGCCTAGGGCCTATGCCCAAATTCCTAGACGGCTAGGCCTAGGCCTAGCTATGCGCTTTTCCAAATTCAATGCCTAGGCTAGGCCCTAGGCTATGGTCTAGGCTTACCTACAATTGCAGAAAATCCATCTCATTTTGGACCTAGAGAAACGGAACATCTTATCGGTGTTGAACTATAGTCAAGGCACAGGCTTTTTTTTTACGTTTTACTAGGTCCATCTAGGCGTAGGCCCCACTTGTTGATGAGTGTTGACAGCACATGTATTTGTTGACATCTTTGACATTTCAATAATTTGCGCTTTTTGACTGGAAACAGTGTTACCAACGCCAAAAGCTACCAACGGAACGGATAAGGAAGAGCATGTGTGCCAACGCTGACAACAGAACTTACGAAAAATATAGTTTTAAGGGCCATTCACAAACCAACTTAGTAGCTAACTTAGCGTTTAACTTAAAGGTTTGTCTTATGGAAAACAACATGTCTGTTCATGACCAAACTTAGCCTTTAACTTACACTTATCAGCAACCGAAAGTTTGCAAACTCCAAACTTTTACTTAGCAGCTAACTTAACATTAAGCTTTTAACCAATCAGAGTGAGACTCGAGCCGACAATTTCCGGTCATATCCGATTGAAAACGTAAACAAACAGTAAAAATGGATCCCAAGTAACATCAGCTATTGTTCGATGAAAAGCTTTTGAATGAATTCATGAAAAGGCCACTACTATATATAAAATCTTTGTCTTTATACAAAGATAAGAATATAAAAGAAAACATGTGGCTATCGATTGGGGCAGAGGCCATGTGAGGTTATGTAGGGCTTACGTCACGTTGTCTTAAATAAATACATTTATTATTTTTACCATCAATTATTGTTGGATGAGCGAGCGAGCGTAGCGAGCGGAAGCGAAGACTTCAATTTCACTGACCCCCCAAAAAATTTAGCTCGGGTGTTTTTTTTTTTTTTTTTTTTTTTTTTTTTTTTTTTTTTCCGTCTGTTTGTTCGCTCGATTCCGGGCAAACGGCATACGCGATCTTGATGAAAATTTGACCGGACCTTCGTTTTCTCTGAACTTAGAGGTGTATTGTTTTTGGGTACAATCGAAGAAATATTTCTCATAAATATCGTACTTTTACGATTTTTTTCGATTTTTAGTGCGATATTTTCGTGACATTTGGGCCGATTCTGACCAAACTGGTGGGGCTAGAACGTTCATATTTCACATGGACATTAAGATTATGGTGATGTAGTACCTTTTGAAAGAAAAAGTTGAAAAAGTTAGCTAGAATCTATAGAAATAAAGGTTTTAATATTAGTTTTTCAATTTTTAGTGCGATATTTTCGTCACATTTGGGCCGATTCTGACCAAACGGGTAGGGCTACAACGTTCAGATTTCACATGGACATTAAGGTTATGGTGATGTAGTACCTTTTGAAAGAAAAAGTTGAAAAAATTAGTCAGAATCTACAGAAATAAAGGTTTTAATATGAGTTTTTTGAAGTTTATAATACCAATTAACAAATAACAATAGAAACTTGACAACAATCACCTCCACAATGCATTCAAAAAGCACTTGCAAAGGAAAAGTGCAAACAAACGCACAAAACGCAAAAAAAAAACGCTCATCCATCAACGCGGCGGGACTTTAGCGTTTTCCTAGTTTAATAAACAGTACAGTATATAGTCAATTAATTCTATAATGCTCCCTAAGTAGGGCTAGGCTAGGCCTACTTACTGAATGCTGAATGTTATTGTATGTCAAGCATTGGCGTGATAAAAGTAAACACTGCAAATCTGTGTTGTGATTGGTTTAAAAACATCTATCATGCACAGCCACCTAAAGTTAGAGGCTACGGTAGCTGTAAAGCACTGTCTCCTAGACATTATCTAGGAGGCAGTTGGCTGTTAAGTTAGCGGCCTAAATATCTATCATGAATAGTACAGTGCAATTAGCTCATTTTAGGCCTTAACCCACGCATTCAAAAAAACAAGCAGGGACCATTTGGAATTTGTTCAGGTAGGTCTCCTGAACATCCCCAACAGAATCCCAAAAAATCCGGTTGCGGGTTATCCGCCATTTTGAAAATCAATTTTCAGATTTTTTTAGTTTTGTCGAAGAATGGAAAATAAGCGATATTGAGTGAAGTATTGGACCGAAATAGCTCAAAATTGTTTTAAAATGTTTGATAAGAATCGGTTGTTTGATAATTACGCGTTTGGCGCGCTTTGTTTTGATTCACTGGCGAGTTGATTGACTTGATTCAAATTATTACTCTCTTTTTAAAAAGTTATCTAAATTGTTTTTACATATTTATTAAAATAAAATAGAAACTAACGATCCTATGAAAATTTGTTTTCAAATAAAAGTTGTAGAGCATGAAAAAACACATCCATGTCATATTCTAGACTGTCTTTGTAGATAACAATGGCCGAACGCTACATGACAAGCAATACAATTGTGTGGTGAGCAGTGTCAGATGATTGCTCGATGCTCTATCACTAGCGCAGTTCCCTGGCCATAAGTCTCGTATGAATTTCGACCTCTATAGATTTTCTCTTCTGATCCTGTTAGGGTATATCCTTAAGGATAAAAAAATCTTGGGTAAACCTCTGGCATCCCGGGCCTAAGTTTTTTTACGGCGGCCATCTTCTTTTGGGCATACGAGAAGTACACCGCACTTGGTTTTCATACATTTTACATACTTTTGACAACATGTGTAATAAATCTGACTTTATATTTGGATTCTCCAACAAATTTCTAATTAAATGATTTGAATTTGCCAATTTGGTCATCTTGGGAAACATTGTGGGATTATTTATAGGGAAATACATATTATTATTAGTCCTTCAAAATGGTGGTCTATTTTCGTCATATTGTGCGTTTCATGATAGACATATAAAATTTGGCACTTAGTATACGAAAATGTAATGGATAATTATTAATTGACTATATAGGGCAATCTCATTATTGCCCCACGACACCAATGACGGTCATTTTACAAGGTGGCCACAAAACATATTTTTGAAACTTATGACAGAATGTTAAAATTTGGTCATTGAAAATTGACTGTTAAACAGGGCCATGTCAAACTAACTAAGACAAAATGGCACCAATGGCGGCCATTTTAGAAGATGGCGGACACATTATTATGAACCACGTAAATTTTATGATAGAATCTTGTTATTTGGTACACTCATAGGGCACTTCATTGAAAAATGTCATATTTATGTGTTATGTCAATACTTTACAATGTGATATGGATCCGCTATCACGTATCTTGATAAGTTGCTATGGCATTAACAACTACCAATAATACTGCTTATAATAATTCACTTGTTTTCCTTATACACTGTAGGCAATTATTGACAAGTTTCTATAATTACACTATATTGTTTGAATGTTTATGCATTTTAAATGCGCCCAGCATCAAACTATGTTTGATAAATCCGCGAGAAATCGATTTAAACTCAAAATTACTGTTTTACGATGTTCATGAAAGCTTCCATAAGTATTTTTAAGAATAAGGTCTGCGAAATTAGATTTTGCATTTACCCGGAATTATGGTTTTTCCATTGTTGGTATTTTCTCAAAATGCCATATTTGACTGACCATTGTTTAGCACTAAATTGCATTTGAGGAAAAAATATTTCTACGCACATTGAAATGCTTTAAATAACGATCCGATTACAACCAAAGTTTTAATCTAATATGGCTGATAATTCCTAATATCCACAATATGAATACTCTTTTCGTGCTGTTTTTACACTCTTTTGTTACATCATTCACTTAGATGTTGTGGATATTAGGAATTATCAGCCATATTGGATTACAACTTTGGTTGTAATCGGATCGTTATTTAAGTCAATTCAATGTGTGTAGAAAGAATTTTTCCTCAAATGCAATTTAGTGCTTAACAATGGACAGTCAAATATAGCATTTTTGAGAAAATTTCAAAATACCAACAATGGAAAAACCCTTATTCCGGGTAAATGCAAAATTTAATTTCGCAGACCTGATTTTTTTAAATACTTATGGAAGCTTTCATGAACATCGTAAAACAGTAATTTTGTGTTTAAATCGATTTCTCGCGGGCTGGGCGCATTTAAAATGCATAAACATTCAAACAATATAGTGTAATTATAGAAACTTGTCAATAATTGCCTACAGTGTAAAAGGAAAACACAAGTGAATTATTATAAGCAGTATTATTGGTAGTTTTTAATGCCATAGCAACTTATCAAGATACGCGATAGCGGATCCATACTACATTGTTTTCTAAAAAGTATTGATATAACACATAAATATGACATTTTTCAATGAAGTGCCCTATGTGTGTACCAAATAACAAGATTCTATCATAAAATTTACGTGGTTCATATTAATGTGTGTCGGCCATCTTCTAAAATGGCCACCATTGGTGCCATTGTCTTAGTTAGTTTGACATGGCCCTGTTTAACAGTAATTTTTCAATGACATGTTATAAGTGTGTACCAAATTTCAACATTCTGTCATAAATTTTCAAAAATAAGTTTTGTGACCACCTTGTAAAATGGCCGTCATTGGTGTCGTGGTCGTGGGGCAATAATGAGATTGCCCTATATAGTCAATTATCCAATTACATTTTCGTATACTGGGTGCCAAATTTTATATGTCTATCATGAAACGCACAATTTGACGATAATGCACCTTTATGCAGGACTAATAATAATATGTATTTCCCTATAAATAACCCCCCAATGTTCCCAGGCTGACCCACTTGGCAACTTCCACTCATTTAATTAGAAATTTGTTGGAGAATCCAAATATAAAGTCAGATTTATTACACATGTTGTCAAAAGTATGTAAAATGTATGAAAACCAAGTGCGTGCACTTCTCGTATGCCCAAAAGAAGATGGAGTCGTAAAAAAAAACTTAAGCCCGGGATGCCAGAGGTTTACCCAAGATTTTTTTATCCTTAAGGTATACCCTAACAGGATCAAAGGAGAAAATCTATAGAGGTCGAAATTCATACGAGACTTATGGCCAGGGACAGCGCTAGTGATAAGAGCATCGAGCTATCATCTGACACTGCTCACCGCACAATTGTATTGCTTGTCATGTAGCGTTCGGCCATTGTTATCTACGAAGACAGTCCAGAATATGAAATGGGTGTGTTTTTTCATGCTCTACAACTTTTATTTGAAACAAATTTTCATCGGATCGTTAGTTTCTACTTTATATTGATAAATATGCGAAAACTATTCCAATAATTGAAAGAAAAAGAGTTAAAGTTTCCATCATGGGCCGTAGGTCGCCAGATAATCAAAGCAGGGCGCACCAAATGCTTTAATCGTTTCTTTGAAAACAATTTAAAAAACGTTTCTTTAGTCGAATACTTCGCTCAATATAGCTAATTTTTCATTCTTCGACAAAATTAAAAAAAATTAAAATTGATTTTCAAAATGGCGGATAACCCGCAACCGGATTTTTTGGGATTCTGTTGGGGATGTTCAGGAGACCCACCTTAATAAATCCCAAGCGGTCCCTGCTTGTTTTTTTGAATGCGTGGGTCATATCACAACGGCCCTGTACTAGAACAGCAACCTAAAGTTAGAGGCTAAGTTAGCTGCTAAGTTAGAGGCATAAGTTGGTTATGAATGAGCCTTAAAAGTGACTTTGTGCGAAACTGGATTTATTATTTCAGACTGAACTCGAACTTTCAGAAGGGTTGTCCAACGAACTTCGAGAACTTGAAAGGATATAAAACAAGTTATAGTTCTTATAGAGCAGGTAAACTAGTGCGATCATTGTATAGGATGTCTATGAGTGCGATACGTCTGGACCGGCACCTCCACCAAGAAAATATGTAACTTCTGTACCGCAGAACCAACCGGTCCCTCCACCATCCCAAAATTTTAATTTTTTGTTTGTACATGGAAATCGAGAAGCTTTTTTTGACTATGGTGTCAAATGATGGGTACCCGCACACTAGGACTACTACAAATTAAAAGGGAAAATGCGGACTTCTTTAAACTTAAAACTTTTTTTTCACTCGAACCTGGTTTGAACTTTTAAGTTCGAGTTCAAGCTCGAAAGTTCGCACACCCCTACATCTCTCTTACTCGCTGGACAACACAGATAAAAGCGTGCTTTAAAAAATTGAACTTGCGTTTTCTTTTTTATACTAGGCTATGTATTTTTTATGTTATCTTGGATGGAAATCAAAGATGTTAAGGTGCTCCACTATGTGCCACTCCAATCACCCAGTGACGATTTGTTTTCTCTAATGCATGTAAAAGAGGGGCATAAAACTAAGATAAATAAGTTAATATGTTCCCATATTGAAACCTCGTTGGTGAAGGTGTCGGCCATTTCTATGTAAAGTTTGGGTGACGCTCAACGACCCCCGGGTCACCAAAAACATTCAGTATCATCCTTGTTGAAGGGCAATGACATTGTCTCGGAACTTCGGAAGTATTGTTTGGTTTTATAGACGTGACACACGCACTGGAAAGAAATTGTTAAAAGGGGGGAGGAAGGGGGGGGTCAAATCCCCCCCATTTCGCCTTTATAAATTTTGACTGTGTTATTCTAATTTTTAATGTATTGTGATGTAAATTTTAAAAAGAAAATACAAATATGGTGACACACAAATGTTTTATGCAGAACGGTGTAGAAGCAAGTCATATTTTGAAAATGCGCGACACCGCCCAACGTCACTCACAGCGACGTTCGAGTGCACTGAGGGCGCTTTACGTTACGGGGGGACCCCCAATGGGGGTCTCTCTCTCTCATCCGTAACAACTGTCCGTCCGTCCAGCTATGAGTGTGTCACTGTCACAGTGACATGTCCTACGATGAAAACCGAACATAACTTCCTATCAGGCTCCCGAATTCGGGCACGTAGGAAGAGGAATTCGTTTCCTGTGGGGGGCAGCTTCTTTATGCTTTCACCATATGCTCAAACACTGAACCGTACTCGGTACACAGACTGTTACAGCCCTGGTGATGTTGATGTAGGCCTATAGGCGTGCCTAGATGTCTAACAATCTGATTCCCCCTTCCTTCGCGCCTGCTACCGATTAGCATGTGGTTTATTTGTTGACAGTCATTCCAATATGTTGACACAGAAGGTTTTAAGGTTTTAGTGACTCTGGTGGACAAAGCGCGGGGCTAGTTCAACAAATGGGGGGATATCTGTGAACACGGAGGAGACTTCAATGCTGGAGGAAACGTTATTTCCGTATTCTTATTCGACTCTACAACCGCTGCCTTCTCTGTATTTGGAATATGAAGCAAAACTTCCTTTTTTGTTTCAAAAATAAATAAATAAAAATCTACCCCCCCCCCCAGACCCCCTTGCGTTACACTGCGCAAGCTCGAACGATCCCCCCCCCCCTACAAAGGTCCTGGATACACCCCTGATCAATCCTGCCAGCTAAGTGCACTTACTGCATCCATCTTCATCACTGTTGTCGCCACAGTCATTTCTATGGTTGCACTTCTGATAGTTGTCGACGCATCTCTGTCCATTGGCACATCTGAATTGGTCTAGCGAGCAGGACACCCCGTGCGACGGTCCACAGCCCTCCTCGTCCCTGCTGTTCCTGCAGTCGTAGTAGCCGTCGCAGCGTTTCTCCTTGGGCAGGCAGGGGCCCGCGGTTTCCGAGCCGCAGCGGAAGTCGTCTGCCTGGCACTTGCGGTACGCTGAAAACAAGACAACCGTCAACCCTGCAGTCGTAGTAGCCGTCGCAGCGTTTCTCCTTGGGCAGGCAGGGGCCCCGCGGTTTCCGAGCCGCAGCGGAAGGCGTCTGCCTGGCACTTGCGGTACGCTGAAAACAAGACAAACCGTCAACCTGCAGTCGTAGTAGCCGTCGCAGCGTTTCTCCTTGGGCAGGCAGGGGCCCGCGGTTTCCGAGCCGCAGCGGAAGTCGTCTGCCTGGCACTTGCGGTACGCTGAAAACAAGACAACCGTCAACCCTGCAGTAGTAGTAGCCGTCGCAGCGTTTCTCCTTGGGCAGGCAGGGGCCCGCGGTTTCCGAGCCGCAGCGGAAGTCGTCTGCCTGGCACTTGCGGTACGCTGAAAACAATTGATTGATTGGATATTGCTTAACGTCTCATATTTATGCAACTTGGCTAGACAACCGTCAACCCTGCAGTCGTAGTAGCCGTCGCAGAAAAAAAATGAAATGGTAAATTTAAAAAAATTGTTTCTTCGATTGTAGTAATGATTTTTTTTGCTTAACATCTCTAATTCGAGATGATGAGTGGTGAAGATGACGATGAAGGATGATTACAAAAATCATGCCTTATGCGGGTTTCGAACCCATGTCCTCGTTCGTAGAGCCATACTCTCAAGAACAGCGCCCTTATCGTATGTGCCACGCGGACGGTTAATGTTACGAGATTTCTAGTATTATTTCGAGTTTTTAACAAGTTATAGTAGTTAGCACCAATTAATTGTAGTTAAACGTCACATCGAAAATTATTAATTTTTATACTAATTTATCTAGGGTGACGGTCGTCGCCCGCAGCCAAGCGCACGCGACTGCTTAGGCGACGACGAACTCGCGGCCCTGTATACAGCTACCCGAGTTGGGGGTTTTTCAGCTATCTGCACACGCCGCCCCGAAAGAGTTACAATCTTGAAACTCGGTATATGACCTGATATGTGGTCCATGACCTACCAAAAAAAAATCAACCCGATCCGACAACCCGTTCTGTGTTTAAAACGTGTCTCAACATCGTCGAAAACCTTCCGTCTGGCTGGCTGGCTAGCTAGGTAGTTAATTCGCCGCGGAGCTATAATGAGCCCTACAGAGAAAACGGTAAATCTTAGAACTATATGAAACTTGGACCACACTTAGATGTACCTAAGACGCAGTGCCTTTTGCTTTCAAAACCAAAATCGGGTAACAGGGACCTGAGAAAATCAAAATTTGGATGATAATCAAAACACGACTAAGGCGTGGTAATTTGCACAGACTTGAAATTAAACATGCTTTTAACAATTAAAAATATCTATCGCTTAAAACACAAGGGGTCAAATTTGGGGGGACCGCGGGCCCAAAAATGTAAAAAAAACAACTCTGAACTTAACAAATTTAATCAAAGTCCATCATTCACGCCTTGATAGGAAACAAACAACAAAAAGATGTAATATCCCCACAAATACAAAAATTTGTAAAAAAAAAAAAAAAAACGGCAGCCAAGCTCTCCTTCAAAAGTCTTCGGCTGTGAATGCTGTGAGAAATAGAAGTTGAGCCAAGCTTTTCATTCTTTCTCCCTAGTTTCGCTTTGAAAAGAAGTAAGATCATTTCGCCTGTTGACGAGCGCCAAGCCAACGATTTTTGTGGTAACATTTTTAAACTCGAAATCGTAAAAAAAAAATGTTTGGCAAAACGTCGTTGGCTTGGCGCTCGTCAACAGGCGAAATGATCTTACTTATTTTCAAAGCGAAACTAGGGAGAAAGAATGAAAAGCTTGGCTCAACTTCTATATCTCACAGCATTCACAGCCGAAGACTTTGGAAGGAAAGCTGGGCTGCCGTTTTTTTTTTTTTTTTTTTTTTACAAATTTTTGTATTTGTGGGGATTTTATACCACACAAAGATCTGGTTGGGATCCAGATTTTATACCACAAAGTCGTTGTTAGACGAGTGAGCGAGCCATGTGTTGAGTTCCCGGGAACATTCCCCTTCCACCCCCTTCCTAAGGCTGGATCTAGCCAGAGCATGTGTTTTTCCTCTCTAGCCTATTATCTTTGCTATTATAGGCTCCGCTAGAGTGACGCATTATGGTATTACAGTTGGCGTGCACATTTATACCAACTAAATTCTAAACCCTATCATTTATATTTTACCAACGAATTTAAATGCAAATGTTACGGGGTACTCAACAAATAGCTCGCTCACTCGTCTAACAACGACTTTGGTGTTTTCCTATTAGTTGGATAAGGCGCATTTATACCCGGAATGTGGGAGACCTGGGCTCAAACCCCGGTCGGGATAGATATTTTAACTTCTGATTTGTAAAAATAAAAAATAGAACATGTTTTTAAATGCAAATAAAGATTGCAAGGTTTACTCAATCTCCCAGCGGAATTTTGGGGAACCTTGAGCGTGGAGATTGCATGCATTCACCGCCTGACATTTAAAACATTATTCGATAAAAATGATTTGTTCAAGAACAAAAGCCTTTGTCGTTAAATTAAATGCCCATTTTCTGCCTATTTTCAATTTATTATTTCTTGTACGTTTGTTTGATTTTGCAGCATTTTGCAGCACCCACAAATTTGTTCCCGGATGTCTGTTTAATATTTCAGCGCAATCTGGTCAGCACTTCGACCGTTTTTAACGAATTCGCTCACAGACAGGCAGACACCAGAACAGAGATAGTTTCAACTTTCAATCGAGTTGAATTGTAAGACTCAGTCGCTGCGAGTGCGCTCCCTCGTCTCATAAACATCAATAAGTAAAACATATCGTCTTGACTATACGAATTTCCATTTGGCCGCTAAATAATAATAAATACTCCCTCATAATAACCTACCACCAATTTATAATAATCCTAGCAAATGTTGACAATTCCAGAGTTCACGATATTGACTTTTATTTTGTTTTATTTGTTCAGAGAGTCGTCAGAAAAGCACTTGTATAATGTGAGTCTACAGAAACTCGTCTAGCAACGAATTACTACCACAAGACGATCTTTAGGGTCCATTAAGTAAGCCGTAAATTGTAGAAATGTTTCCGGTGTTGTGTAGGCCTACTGCAAACGTTAGTGCCGTAAATCTCATCGGTCTAGTAGTGAAGACATCGTTCAAAAGAAATGCAGCATTGAAAACGATGCTGGCTAATTGTTGGATATGTAACTTATGAAATATCATATTATTATCAGTATGGTATAATTTTCAATTTTTGTAAATAATGAAGAAAGCGCTAAGTAGTTATTATTAGTAATTACATTAAAGTTAAACTGACATTACCGGCGGTACTAACTACTAGGCTACATAAAACATCCGATTGCAGTGCCAAATAGAGAACTACAATAATTGTTTGCTGAGGGGCACGGAGTAGAATGAAGTAGTGTGCGTGTGCGTGTGCGTGTGTATGCGTGTGCGTGTGCGTGGCGGCAATACGGGCGCACTCTGTATATTGATAAACTTCTTCCGTGCTGTTAGCCACCATTCCTCGGGAACGTATAGCTGTGGGTGGTGATTGATAACGACGAGACGACGACGACGACGCCCGCCCGTCTTGGTAATGACGACGGTGTTATCTCGCGTCTCTGGGGGGCGAGGGTGGAAGTCGGCTCATTTCATCCCCCGAGTCGTAGACGAGCGCAGATAACCTCGTTTTGATACGAGGGGGGGAAATTGGGCATGAAATTGCGGCTTACAGAGAAAACAAACGACGGTGTTGGAGGGGGGGGGGGGGAAACAACACATTGAGGTTGTTTACAAGAAGAGCTAGGGTGAACAAAACAAAGACTTAACATCTCCACCGCTCCAAGAGACAATGACCGGGTTTATTGGCGAACACGAAGTTCACGACATAGAACCTGACGTCATTCAGTAGTAGACACATCGTACATCCAACAAACAAACCAAATTGTATAGTGACCAAGACAACTTGGAGCTCCAGACATTTTTAAATGGGAACAGTTTAAGTTGTAGTTTACTTATGCATCATGCATCACTATTTTTTAAATACTCCATCTTATTCTGATCACGTTTATGCGTTTATGTTTACATTAAATTATGCTATTCTTGGGAAGCACGATATTTTCTGCTGTCACAATTTGTTTTTGTGTTTCTGTTCTATCAATCAATACATTGCCGTCCTACCAACGAAGCCCATATATGCATATTATGTATAAAGTTGTTTGAAAACCAGCGTTGTCGATGCCCGCGTCATCCACTGGTAAATCGTGCCCAACAATGGCCCTATATTTTAAATACCGATAGCTGATTGGCACTTATTCGCTCGTCAATGGCGTAGCCGTTGACTGGGTTGGTTCGGAAATGATATTTTTTGTAGTGCATGAGTGAGCAGCCTCTAATACAATACAGAATGTGTTTTTATTAATTAACTATTACATTTTTGTAAAAGAGTAAAAACAATCAACAGCCAAATTGGGCAACATGGCATCATTGTTTACAATCATCCATATTCACCAATTTAGTAACTAACTATATTTTTTATAAATTTGTAGAAGACTGTTTATACAGTAAAATATGTTTCCAGCAAGCCTCCCAATTTTAAAGTTTCGTTCCCGGCTACCCATTATTATTTGCAGGTTACGTTCCATTATCAAGCGACTTCGTTTATACTAGTCCTTAGTCCCTGCTAACGAGGATTTCAGCCTCGCACCGTCACAAGAGAAAAGCCTCTAAACAAAATGGGGATTTTCACAATGTGTCTCATGTTATTTGGAAAGCTTCCTTTATTAAAGTAGCATTAAGTGTCGACATCGCTTTATAATATAATTTTAGGTAAATGTGATTGAGAACGCAAACAGTAGAATACTACGCGCATTTTTAATGAAGTACGGGTTAGTATAATCTTTATTTAGCAAAATGCTATTTCATCAATACATTTCCCAAAACACAATAAAGACCAATATAAGCATGTAAAAGAACAAAGAATAATTCGGAATAATTGCACAATCTGCGTGTAAAATTGGGAACTCTAGTCCTATAATATAATAAACAAACATCATTAATTTCCTTTCTGACTTATTTAATTACCTCAAATCCATTGCTCTCATACGGCAAAGTTAGCAACATTGTTTCTTCAATTAGCTTACAGCAAGCTCTTCTGAAAAGTTTCGCATCATTAATGTCTTGAGGAATTCTATTGTAAATTTGACGACCTTTCATAAAAATGGTAATGTCCCTATACTTAATTGCAGTATGAATGTGTTACTAAATACCCTCAATTTAATATTTACATTGCACCGCCTAACCTGACAATTAATGAACTGAGCCCAAGACTAGGGACATTAAAAACAAGAAGACATTAATAATTTGATAACGATCAAATTATCAAATTATTAAAGTGAATTATTGTTTTTATTACCCCTATAGTCTTGGGCTCAGTTCATTAACTGTCAGATTAGGCGGTGCAATGTTAAATATTAAATTGAGGTATTTAATAAAATCCTCTCCCTGATATTCAACCATGAAAGGTCGTAAACATTAGTTTCACAAGTACCTGAAGAATAAATCTCACCACTTTGTTTTGCTGCTTTTGTAGTGCCCCAATTTCATTCTTATTCAACACAAATCAAATGCTACTACAAAAGACAATGTACAGCGGAATAATTCATTGGAAGAACTTAATTTTTGACTCCATATTGAGGCACAAACTAACTTTACAAATAACTATTTACAAATTATAGTATACCATCCAAACCAAAGAATACTTATTATTTCGGATGATTGCTATGAAATAACGATCCGGTAAGTTTAAATTACAAAAATTAATGTTCGTGTGTTTCGATAATATGCAATAGAGACAGGTGATAGCTAATTATAGGTCCAACAAAACATGGCCACGCCAGAACAAAAAGTAAGAAATTTTGATCCGTGCTGTTTTCAAAGTAGCGTATACCTTTCCACCTAAAACTTGCTCGGCTCGGCACTTGGTTCTTCTGCACTTACTTGGTTTTGGCCTATCCTGCTCACAGTCACAGACTCGTGACGAAGCAACAACGAGATCCACACCCTCTTATGCAGTAACGAGCTACCAGCGTAAATCAACACAATGTGGGTAGGCTTTGCCCAAATCAACCATTCTAATCACATTTGCGCCTAGTGCTCCGTAGTTTGCTTCTGTGCTACCACAGCGAGCTCGACTCGACTTGTTCTCTTGTTGTATCGGACCTGAGGGTGTATTGCTGTCTTATAGTAGCTATTCGTACGGCCATGAAGCACCCGCGTCGTATTTGAAACTTTACATAGTTGAAGAAAGCAGCACTAGAGTTGTAGATTTTCAATATTTTTTTAGAAACAAGATCACAAAGATTGACAATTTTGGTCATTTTTTACACAATTCAAAATTCAAATTTGTAAAATGTATTATTTGATTGGTTATTATTAATTATTTGAAAACATTTTTTAGAAAATTGTTACTGTAGAGCCCTTCATTTCCACTTTCGTGACAACTGTGCAAAGTTTCAAAGAATCGTGTTGTCAGTCAGCCCAGCGATCCGAGCGATCAGGAATTTGCCTATAAAACGCATGTCATACACATCCTCTAAAGATGCTACAGCACCGCAATAGGGAATATGCACCAAGTCCAAATATTGACGTGGGGGTAAGAAATGGATAGAAAACCACTTAAAACGCCATTATACTGCAATCAAAACCAATTGAAAGAAAATATTTTAAATTCTATTAAGGCTCAAAGTTTGTAGTATTTTATTTCCCGCGCAAACATCACGTGACGTCAAGATTCAGGTCTAGAGCACGCTAGAGCATTGTTGACCAATGGGCTTACCTACGAGGGGATTACATACATACTTAGATTGCAAAGTTAATATCACTGTTTGGCATTACCTTATTGGCCGATTCGCATCAGTACCATATAGTGACGTAGAGACTCATTTTTCCCGCCATTATTATTGATGCAACTTTCAGCTTACTTTAATAAATGAAAATCTTATTTGAATAATACATAATATGATAAACGTATTCAGAATGAAGTCCTTAATGTAGGTGAGTGATAAAAAAAGTTAAGGTATATTCCCTATTGTGCGAGTGTATGTGAGTTAGGTATATTTCATATTACTATAGAAGAGATTCACATTGATTGGTGGAGGACATGAAGGGAAAAACTATACTTTACGACCCAACACACAGTTTCACACAGCTGAGTCCATTGCATTGCATGGAGGAAAATGAGTCACGTGGAGGATGAAGAAAAATATGATTTATTGGCAACTTATCGTTAACCGGTTTTAAAGTTGTTTCGATTATACTGTAAGTTTTTGGAAAATAAGGACCTTACTATCAACAACACAAGTTTACCACTACCATTGTTCAGGGGATAAAGTCACTGTAATTGACTTTGTGTGGTTAATATGTAACCTAGTCGTTCAACTTATGTCAAAAGAATCGTTGACCAACCAAATAGGAGCTGTGAACAACTACGATTGTTCTCCGTTCCATCTACACAGTCCACTGTCATGTCGCAGCGGTGGTGGGGAGATATACAGTACGTCTTGTTCCACACGTACTGGCCACAAGAGATCTGGCCCGACTCGCAATCAGGGGGAGCTGTGGACAACATACAAGATTGTTAGTACGTCAATCTACAATACTCCATACTGTGCTCCACTCCATTCCATTCCACGCCATTCCACTCGGACTCCACTCCACTATATGGTATAGTACGGTATAGAAGAAGATAGTCGAAAGAATGGCTATTTTTCTACATCGGTAATCGACAGCATTAGCAACAAGTGTTGTTATCATTATCAATATAATTTACTAATAATGTCCTCAAAGCGGGCTTATGCTTAAAAACCGTATATTCATATAATTATTGCTAATCTATCTGATGGATGGACTGAAAATGAAATAGGTGTTCCACAAGGATCTGTTATAGGACCCTTTTTGTTCCTCATGCTTACAAATGACGACGAAACGATCGTGTGAGAGATCATGAGACATGACCCTTTATGATCATGAGACTACCATTATTAAATTCTGTCATGCAAGTTACAGAAACAACTATAACAATGTACGATGGTTCAAAGCCAATAAACAGCTGAAGATCACTGAAGATAAAGTTTTTTAGTTGTGTTAATAGTTTGATGACAACAAGATACTTAAGACAGTTAAGATTACCAAACCGGAAACCGGTAATGAATATATTGACTTTCATTGTGGTACACAACATTGACATTTTGTTATTTATCGTTGTTAGCAGCGTTTCGTTGAGAAAAACATTATGTAATTTTCTCGTAAAGCTTTTTAATCACCAAAAATATTAAATAAACAACCAATATTTATATTAGAATTTTAAGTGCAACCTTAACTATTAAAACTCGTAAAAAATCTAAAAATGTAACCAAAGTTACCAGATTTGTTTTTTAATTAACCTTAAAAACATGGTTTCTTCATCTTATTTTGGTAGAAGCAACAGCTCATAGGAAACGTTGAAATTAATTGGTATGTTATCTTTATTTCAAGTTCAGGTATAAGATAATGACGCACGCAGGAGCATGTCAACAGCTGGCAACGCTGATCATGAAATGTGTTTAATGTGTTTAGTCTATGTGGCTTGACCGTATGAAGTTTCAGAGTATACACGAGAAAAATTGTGTTCTTTACCGAAACGATTTTGATCGAACAATGCACGGAATAATTTTCCCATTTACAAATAAATCAGAATTTATCAAATATGTGCATCGAGATGTGTTTTTGTTAAAAGGAAGTCCAATAGGTTATCAGAAACAAATAAGATGTCCGTATTCAAAAATCATGAAAGTAAGGAAACCAAAATACATTTGAAACAAGTATCATGCACCTGCCAGTGATGTATCGCTCAGCAAGGTACATGTACATCGCAGTCTCCGTCAACGTGAAAGCGATAACACAATCAAACTGGTAGAAACTTATTTGTAAACTAGAGTAAAAGCCCGGCCAATCAAGGGATTTTCCACTCGGTGATTTGTAAGCGTATTACGTTGATTGGCGGATTAACCATGCAAATTTCAATCAACTTTACGGACTGTGAACCCGAGTCCAGGGTGGGAATGGACTGGCATATGACGTCACACAGTAGGCCTACCACCACCACCACACTACGGTCCGCGCCACTGCATGCGCGCGTCTCCGCGTGCCGTAGATACGGGCACCGTATTGTCTCAGTTCCCGCCGGCAACCATGAGGATCGCATGACGTCGCCGCCCCGCACCTGACCTTTCGCTACCGACTATAATCCTAATTAGCCAGGACTTTAGAGGTGTTGGTATATGTATAGGTTAGCGTTAGGCTACTACGCATACATAAGAATGACAAAATTAATATTATTTTATAGAAAATTCTCATCTATGAATGCCCTCGAAAAGGTTATAGTGAAATAAAAGTAGCATTTTTAGGACTTATATTATTATCCTGCTTTGTAAATAAGTAGATTTTAATTTATTTTTTATCTGAGGTTTCAATATTTAGTTATACAAACTGAAAAAGGGAGGATAATCTCAAAGTGTTTTAGCTTCCACCACCAAAATACGTTTTGAGCCTGCATCGGTTTGAGAATTGTACTGCGGTGGTATTTAGGAGCAAATCGGTTTGACTCGAAACGTTTTGGTTAGCAATAAAACAGTCAATACACTGAGGCCGCCATGTTTTTCAAAACTGTGTATAGAATAGTCCGATAGAGTCGTCTGCTATAGGGTACTCTATAATTACACCGATTACCGAACAGTGCCATAATCAATTGATGTGGTAACCGTATAGGCCTAGAGAATTGTATAATACTAGGAAAACGCTAAAGTCCCGCCGCGTTGATGATGAGCTTTTTAAATTTTTTAGTTTGCATGGGATATCTTTACTTTTGCAAGTGCTTTGTTTTGCTGCCTACGCATTGTAGGTGATTGTTGTCAAGTTTCTTTTGTTACCTGTCAATTGGTATTATTTACCGTAAAAAACTTATATTAAAAGCTTTATTTCTATGGATTCTGGCTACTATTTCAACTTTTCTTTCAAAAGGTACTACATCACCATAACCTTAATGTCCATGTATAATATGAACGTTGTAGCCCCACCAGTTTGGTCAGAATTGGCCAAAATGGCACAAAAATATCGCACAAAAAATAAAAAAACTTATTTTAAAAAAGCTTTATTTCTTGGATTCTGGCAAACTTTTTCACTTTTTTTTTCAAAAGGTATACATCACCAAAACCTTAATGTCTATGTATAATATGAACGTTGTAGCCCCACCCTTTTGGTCAAAATTGGGCCCAAAATGTCACAAAAATATCGCACAAAAAATAAAAAAAAAAAATCGTAAAAGTACGATATTCATGAGAAATATTCTTCGATTGTCCCAAAAAACAATACCCTTAAGTTCAGAGATTCGAAGGTCCTTAAAATTTTTCATCAAGATCGGATAGCCGTTTCCCTGTAGAGAGTTAACAAACAGACAGAAAAAAAAAAAAAAAAAAAAACCCGACAAAATTTTTTTGGGGGTCAGTGAAATTGAAGTTTTCGCTTCGTCACCCAATTTTTGTCAAATATTTATCCCCCGTCTGGCTTGGGTGAATGAGGCACAGAACTTTCCCCTCTGAAATTTTGAAAAAAGTGAAAAAAAAAGACGAAAACCATCTAGCAAACTCAACTATAAAAAGGAAAAAATAGAACGAATCTGACTCCCCACCCCCCCCGTTCAGGGAGAACGGGCCCCCTGGAAAAACAGCACCTAGATTTAACCAGGGGGGAAAGTAGCCTCCTTGTTAAATAATGCCAAAAGTTTGGGGTCTTTTTTTCAAAATTTTGAGCGCGAAAATTCAAATTAATATGGGCATCTCTTTGATCGATTTTAAATTTAAAATTTGTGTTGTTTTTTCTTTGTTTGATTATTTATTTTCCACAAAAACCAAAGTTCCAGAAGCATGGATTTTACTGGGAAAAACGCTCATTTGAGCGTTTTTGAGCGAGCACCGGTACGTGAAACATGACCCGAGTACGACATTCCAAAAGGCCCCCCACAAGTGTGGCCCCTAACTGGAATTGAATTGTACACTGTTACTATTCCAACATCTTGCATTTACAAAATTCACGTATCCCTTTCTAAATTATTTTGTATTTTCACTGCCCCTTTCATTTTTAGCATCTTTTTTCAAATTAGATTCCCAATAAGTCTTAACGTCTGACCGATTTAGCTAAAAATTTTGAAAAAAAAAAAGAAGGGTGTACTATTGCCCCTGAAAAATTTTCATAACCGTCGGAACATTTTTTTTTTTTTTTTTTTTTTTTTATTTTTTTTTTTATAACCAACGATCGGATTTTTTTAAAAAAATATACAGCAACCGCCTGGGTGGTATGTACTTGGAAAAATTTTAGTCGATCAAGAAACGGTGCGACCTGTATCGAAGCAGTAAAGAAAAAAACAAAAACAACATCGACCCAAAAGAGTCGGGGAGCCCCCCGCTTCGCTCCCCTCAAAAAAGAAGATTGCTTTAAAAAATTACTTTGTAACCACGTACCTATTTTGATTTAGGCCTAATAAACATAATTTAAAATTGCACGCACTGTTTTTTATTACTTTTTCATTAGTTTATTTTGTGTATAATCAAGAAAAAGGCTTTTCTCCAACCCTTGGTCTAATTAGGGGGGTTTCCGGGGCCCGTTCCCCGGCTACCCCCCATTCACACCCCATGCCGTAGCGGGTTTTCTAAACAAATCTCATCGTTAATATTAAAAAAGTTAAATTTAAAAATAGTATAGTAAAAACCGTTAAAAAGTTCATTTTCCCATGAAAATATAAAAAAAACAAATTTGAAAACAATCGAAAAAGAAAAAATTTTATTATAAAAATTTATTTTTAAACCCAAAAAATACACATTTTAAGGTTTTTAGTTTCTTGAAATTTTCATAAAATAGTCGTTAGTCGTTCCCCCGTAGAGAGCAAGAAGCGCAAGCGAAACAGGGGGAGTTATTTCAGGGCTTAAATTTTTGATGTCTTTTCTTCGCTTGCTGGAAGAGCCCACCATGCTCCCCGGGAAAACCCCCCATTACCCCCGAAGCATGAAAAAAATAGCATAATACAAATATATATATCACGTTCTTTTACGCAGAACGTTTTAGGGGGATTTTCACATGCACTTTCAATTATATTTTAGTCTTCTTTTTCCCCAACGTCCGAATAAGACGCGCTTGACACAACCCCACAGGAAATAAAATCCCAATTGGAAACAGAGGATTATAAAGTCGAAAAGGAAAAAACAACTTTAAAAAAAAAAGATCCTTCTCGCAACAATCCCCAAACAAGTACCAACATCTTAAAAACTTTTTCAGTGTCGATAAGGCTCCAAGCCCTGCGGCGGATCAAGTGATCATGAGAGGAATTCCACAGTCATACATCACGTTGATTCTTATTACGCCCCCAGGTAAGGGGTTACACTTCCACGTCGCGGCCGGATGGACCTTTTCCCTACCCCCCCCTGTGTGACACCAGATGGGTGCTGCCACTGAAAAACCGTGTGCCAGACAAATTATAAACCCGGAAAAAAAAAATTCAGTTACTTTTTTAAGGAATATTCCTCGATTTTTTCTTTATTCTTTTCTTTTCTTGTAACCATTAATATTTAAAGTGTTTGCTTTTCATTTTTAAACTGTTATTTTTTTAATGTATTCGAATTGGTTTTTAAAGCTGTCTGCACCCCTTTCCCCGTGGCAATAACACTACAAAGTATTTAATAAAATATAATTTCGACCAAAATCGAAAAAATAGGGAGACCTATATTAGCTACTTGTAGGGATAGCCTATACGTATAGTCGATCACTATAAACCCAAATGAACGAAAGATATTACAAAACTTTTTTGTAAATAGAAATTTTCGGAAAATTTTAAAAATTAAAAAGCAGTTACGTTAGCCCTTCCAAAAAACTGGCGTTTTTCTCTTTTGGGGTCTTTTCGCTCAACTTTTTGAGTCATCTTTTTTTATTTCAATTCAAACCAATTTAAATCGCGTTTTCATTTTCATTATGGATCACAATTAATGGGGAACGTACGACCGACAATACACAACGTGGGAGTTAGTCATGTATTTTTTGAGGGACGGTCCTACAAGGGGTTTTTAAAACTGCGTAGAATAATAAATCCCCTAAAACAAGCATTATCTTCCGTCAAAATGACAAAACTGCCATATTTCCCAGCTTTTTGAATGATGGCTGGTAGCCTGTCCCCGCCCAAAAAGAACGTTGTGCAACTGACGGAAAACGATTACTTTTTACGCGCGAAAAAAAAGTGATAAAAAATGGCTGCCCAATCTTGTCCACTTAAAAATGGTGTGAGATGGACGGACATGGCGAAAACCCCCCCCCCCCCCCCCCCACGTCATGAACCAACCAGATCTGGGGCTGGCGGGGAATTTTTGATGCTTCAAAAAAAAGGGAAAAATTTTTTGAAAAAAACGCGTTTCCCCCCTGTTTTTTCATGGTTTTGAGGAACAAAAAAAAGTTTTGTGTGAAAACAAACCCAAAACAGTTTCCATTTGAAAATTTATCAAAACAACTCAAAACGCGGAAACGTATTTTTTTAAAAAACCACTCATAAATTTTTTCCCGGGGTATTTACTTTCGATTACTGATTAGTGTCATAGTTAAAAGAAGTCCAAGAAGTATTAGCTAAACTTACGCGAAATTCAATAGATACAACTAAAAGTAACGACCCTAGCGAATTAACCCTGAGAGAAAAATAACTGTTATAAAAAATGTTGAATAACGATTCATACAAAGTCCCAATAACACCAATCTTGTTTTTAAATTCGAGGCCGACTTGGACAACCGAACTCGGCTCGTAAATTATGAGCACACAGCCTTTACGAAAAACCATTTATACTTATTTTTTCAGCAAATTTTTTTTCTTGCACGTGTTTATACAAGTGTATTATCTTATTATCCCCTTTTATACATTTACCGTCTGTATTAAACATTTTAAACATTCTCCCCTATAGCTTTTCTATTAAATTTTTTTTTCCCCCCTATCCATCTAAAACTTTTTTGTTAATTCGTCAATTATTATCCCAAATGTAAAAAATTCATTGTTTTTTCCCAAAAGAAAAAACTTCCTTGGGATTGCCACAACCTTTCCCCCTAAAAACTACTACAATCAAATGTATGCGGATGCCCGGGGAAAGAGTGGAATTTAGGGGCAGCGCAGCACTGAATTGACTACGAGACATTCCATTAGGGCGAGGTAATGGCTGCTGTCCCGGGGACGATTTGATTTGATTGATTTGATTTGAGTGGGCCAAAGTCACGAAACAGGATCACGCAAAACTCTACTTTGTGCCCCGTACTAAAAAAACGATTAATTGCGCTCGCAGTTAATTTTTTATAATGTGGGAAATTAAAAATAATTATACAATTAGGTTTAATCTGAGTGACTGTGGGAGATTAATAGGGAAGGGAACAAAGCTTTGGGTTGAGGGTTTGGGAAGGGAAAGGGGGACGAGAGAGAAATTGCCTCTTTTTAGGGGGTCATTGAGCCCCCACTTTTCATCCCGTGAGTCACTGGACCGCCACTTGCATCCGCGTAGTCACGGGCCGCCCCCTTTCATCCGCTGATCATGGGGCCGCACTTTCCTCCGCGTGATCCCCGGGGGGCCCTCATTGCATCGCGTGAGAACTGGGCCCCCTTGCATCCGCGTGAGTCCTGGGCCGCCCTTGATGCGTAGTCACTGGGGGCCCTACTTTTCATCCCGTAGAACGGACCGCCACTTGCATCCGCGTGACACTGGACCGCCACTTGCATCCGGTGAGTAAAAAGGCCGCCACTTGATCCCCGGAGTCACTGGACCGCCCTTGCATCCGCGGAGCACTGGGCCCCCATTTCATCCCGTGAGCACTGGACTGCCACTTTCATTTGCGTGAGTCACTGGACTGCCCTTGCTCCGCGGATCACGGGCCGCCCAAAAGCATCCCCGTGAGTCACTGGGCCCCATTGCATCCGCGTGACACGGGCCCCCACTGCATTCGGTGAGTCACTGGCCCGCCCCTTGCATCCCGTGAGTCACGACCCCCTTGAATTCGGTGATCCTGGGGCCCCCCTTGCATCCGGGAGTCACTGGGCCCCCACTTTCATCCGCGGAGTCACTGGGGCGCCCTTTGCATCCGGTGAGGGGGCCGGGCCGCCACTTGATCCGGTGAGTCACTGGGCCGCCATTGCATCCCCGGGTCACTGGACCGCCATTGCATCCGCGTGAGTCACGGGCCCTCACTTTCATCTCAGAGTCACTGGGGCCCCCCCTTGCATCCGCGTGGTCACTTTACTGCCCTTTCATCCGCGGAGTCACGGGCCGCCCCTTGCATCCCCGGAGTCCGGGCCGCCCCTTGCTTTTTCTGAGTCACTGGACCACCACTTTCATCCGCGTGAGTCACTGGGCCGTCACTTGCATCGCGTGAGTAATGGACCGCCATTGCATCCGCGTGAGTCACTGGACCCCACTTTCATCTGCGTGAGTTCTGGACCGCTATTCATCCCCGGGGAGTCACTGGCCGCCACTTGCATCCGCGTGAGTACTGGGCCGCCACTTTCATCCCCGTGGTCCCCGGCCCCCACTGAAAACGCGTGAGCACTGGCAGCCCCTTGCATCCGCGTGAGTCACGGACCGCCACTTTTCTCCGCGTGAGTCACTGGGGCCCCCACTTTTCATTCGCGTGAGTCACTGGACTGCCACTTCATCCCCGTGAGGGCCTGACCCCATTTTCATCCGTGAGTCACGACCGCCACTTGCATCCGGTGAGTCATGGACCGCCACTTGCATTCGCGGGTCCGGACTGCCCCTTGCATCCGCGTGAGTCACTGGACCGCCACTTGCATCCGCGTGGTAACTGGGGCCCACTTGCTCCGGTGAGGCACTGGAGCCCTTTATTTGCGGGAGTCACTGGGCCCCCACTTGATCCCCGCGAGCACTGGGCCCCCACTTTCATCCGCGCGAGTCACTGGACCACCCCTTGCATCCCCGTGAGCACTGGGGCGCCCCCTTGCTCGCGTGAGTCACTGGGGCGCCACTTTCCGCGGGGAGTCAGGACCGCCACTTGCATCCACGTGAGTCCCTGGGCCGCCACTTTTATCCGCGTGGTACGGACCGCCACTTTCATCCCCGTGTCACTGGGCCCCACTTCTTCCGCGGAGTCATGGGGGCGCCACTGGATCCGGTGGCCTGGGTCCCCCTTGCATCCGCGTGAGTCACGGTTCGCCACTTGCCTGCGCGAGTCCTGGACCGCTACTTGCATCCGCGTGAGTCACTGGGGCCGCCATTGCACTGGGAGTCACTGGACCGCCACTTCATCCCGTGGCACTGGGGCCCCACTTTCATCCGCGTGAGCACTGGACCCCCACTTGCTCCCCCCGGAGTCACTGGACCGCCCCTTGCCTCCGCGTGAGTCCGGACCGCATTGCATCCGCGTGAGTCACTGGACCGCCACTTTGGCATCCCGTGGACACGGGGCCCCACGTCCGCGTGATCATGGGCCCCCATTTTTCACCGCGTGAGACACTGGCCCCCACTTGCATCCGGTGGACAGGGGGCCGCACTTGCATCCGCGTGGTACTGGGCCCCCACTTGTTTCCCCGTGAGACACTGGACCGCCACTTGCACCCGGGGAGCACTGGGCCCCACTTGCACCGCGTAGTCACGGGGCCCCCCTTGCATCCCGTGAGTCATGGACCGCCACTTGCATCCGCTGAGTCAGGCCGCCCCTTGATTGCGCGAGTACTGGCCCCCCACTTTACCGCGTGAGACCGGACCGCCCTTGCATCCGCGTGAGCACTGGGCCGCCCTTGATCCGGTGAGTCACTGGACGCCACTTTTATCCCCCTGAGTCACTGGGCCCCCACTTCTCCGCGGAGTCACTGGGCCGCCACTTGCATCCGCGTGATCATGGAACCCCCCTTCATCCCCCGCGAGTATGACGCCACTTGCACCGCTGAGTCAGGGGCCGCCACTTGCATCCCGTGAGCCCTGGGCCGTCACTTCATTTAATAATGACATTGGTTATTCGCGCCCAAGGTGTTAAATTCAAGTGGGAGGGGAGGGAAATTTTGGAAAAAAGTATTATAAATTCCAAACTGCCCCCTATATAAATTCATCCATCCCATTACCTCTCTTTATAAAAATCATCATTGTCACTTTTTTTTTGGTCCTCTTCATGCATTAATGTCTTTATCACCTGACAAATTCATTCTTATCATGTATCATTTTCATTCATTTTTCATTACCCCTACCACAAAAATTTGCTTTTTTCACAATTTTTTTTCTCATTTAAACTTCGTTTTCTTGAAAGGGTTTCCCTTCTCCAAATTAATTAAACATCCCCGCATTTATTTTTTTTCGATTCGTTAGGGAGTTTTTAAAAAAATTAATAATCATTTGATTACCCACCTTTACCTGTTGGTTCCCGACTTTATCTTTCACCCCAAGTCACATAAACAAAAATTATTGATGTGTATGTTAAAGGGGAAAAAAGTTATTTTCAAGCATACATAACAGGATTAATATGATTAACTCAATTACTACTGCGAGATTTAATTGCACTAAACCATTTTAGGTCTGTTTTTAAGGAGAGGAAATATGGATGGTTTGGGAACACCCCCCAACTTGACCAGACTAAAATTGGGGAAAGGGAAAAAAGGGGGGGAGATTGAGATAGAGGATTTTAAAATTTGAAATTGCTTTCTTGGTTCACCTGTACCGACAAATTGAAGTAAAATAAGAATAGGGGAAAGGGAAAGATGTTAATGCTGAAACAAAAAACAAACTCAGACATTCGCTTTTGAAGAGAAAAACCCGAGAAAGAAAAATTTACTCCGAGGCATATACTCGCGTCTGTGTGAAAAGGGGAGGCGTCTTTTTTCAGCCGGTGGCACATAAAAATCTATTGAAAAATCATATTATCCAGACCCTACAAATCATATTAGAGTTGAAGTTTAGTTTTGGAATCGAATAGGAAAGTGTCGTTTACTTTCGCCACTACGTGCGGGCCTTTTTTCCCCCCGGCGGCGAAGAGCGAGTCAAATTAGATTCGAATCTACTTGGAACTTCCCTAAACACAAGTAAAACGTTTGCGTGTTCGAAAAAATTCACCTGCGGCATTCGGAGAGTTGGGGTAAAATTGTTTGCTTGGCGTCAGATAGGGATACGCACAGGTACCGTGGGGTCGAAGGATTGGTGACATCGGGGATATGTGGGCACAAGGTGGTGAACACAGGGATATGTGGCACAAGAATAGGGACCACAAGGATAGGGGGCCAAGGATAGGTGACACCAGGGATATGTGGGAAGGATAGGGACACACAGGGGGGTAGTGGGCCCAAAGGGTAGGGACACACAGGGATTGTGGGACAAGGATAGGGGAAAAACAGGGGGTATTGGGGACAAGGATAGGTGCACAAGGGATAGTGGGCACAAGGAAGGGACACCAAAGGGTTTTGGGCACAAGGAGGGCACACAGGGGGTATGGGCACAAGGATAGGTGAAACAGGTAAGTGGGCACAAGGATAATGCACAAAGGGAAGTGGGCACAAAAATAGATGACACACAGGATATGTGGGCAAAGGGTAGGGGACACACAGGGATATTGGGACAAGATAGGTGACACACAGGGATATGGGGCAAAGGATAGGGGACACACAGGGAAAGTGGGCACAAGGAAAGGTGACACACAGGGATATGTGGGGCAAGGATATGGACACACGGGTAGTGGGCACAAGGGTAGGTGACAAAAAGGGATATGTGGGCACAAGGATATGTGACACACGGGATATGTGGGCAAAGGATAGGGGACACACAGGGAATGTGGGCACAAGGTAGGGGCACTCGGTTGTGGCACAAGGATGGGACACTCAGGGTATGTGGCACAAGGATAGGGGACACACGGGGTAGTGGGCACAAGGAAAGGTGACATCAGGGATATGGCACAGGTAGGTGCACACAGGGAATTTTGGCACAAGGGTAGGTACACACGGGAGATTGCGGGCAATGGATATGTGACAAAACCCGGGGGAAAGGGAAAAAGGATATGTGAACAATAGAAAGTGGCACGACATGTAATGTCTGGGAAAAAAGATTTAAGTTCATTAAAAGTTTCTACTTTGTGCAACCCTGATGTTGCTGGGGGGCCTCAAATTTCATGTTATAATACTCCATGCAGGCGACGTCGACCCCTTTTCGATGAAAGCGGATCGAGCTTGATTTTTTTTTTAGTAAGTGTTCATTTTTAGGGTGAAAGTTCTAAATTTTCTTTATTCAAAATTTTTCACATGTTCAATTACATTAGATGAGTTTTTATGGGTTTTCCCTTGGCATGCACTCGGCGGGGGTGCAGGATGTATTGTTTTCAACCCCCATTGAATAAACAAAAAGAAAAATGAAAAGACAAGTGGGAATCCAAGTGCGGCCAAGGGGAAAAAGCCATTAGGATTTTTCTTTCCGGTGTTAGATAGTAATAAGATTGTAGTTTTTTTTTTTTCCCCCCAAAGGCGGTGAAAACATTTGTGCCCAAAAAAAAAGATCTTCTGTTATGTTTTCTTTTTTTCACACCCCTTATGACATGTCTATTTTGAGGCAGCGATGGATCTTGAAAGGAATTGTAGGCTACAAATAGTCAAGAGCATTTACGGGCAGGTATTAGCGGAGCGGTAACAATAAATAGCTCATTGCCACTGAGACCGTACAATTCGTATGGAGCCGAGCCATGACGAAATGTGAATCGATCTCAACAACAGTTACATTTGACAAAGTTTATAAATTATAACGCATGCACATAATATTGATCAAATATTCATTGCTACAAACACAATTATTCTGCTAGTTTTGTGAAAGTGAAGATATACGACCAGAATCCATGGGGTGGAGGCGATCTAGATTCTAGAATCTGAAGCCACATGTTATCATGTGTACATTGTTGCCTAAACTTATGGCGCCGATTCGTGGTTGATCTGTTATTAATCGATAGGGTGATAATCGACAAATTATCAATATTAGATCACTAATCGGTTTTCGATTACTAAGCCTCTCCGTTTCAAAAGAAATGAAAATGTAGATAACCTGTTTAAAAATTGTAAGTTTCGCATAGAGTGAAGCGATTACAGGTAATATTTTCTCAGACTAATAGATTATAATCGATTACAGGTGGATATTACATACATCGATAAATAAATAGAATGAAAATTTCGATTTTCGTCCGTCAAAAGTAGCATCGAACGACGACCCATGTTGAGTATGAGTAGTAGTATTATACGGAACCATGTCCTTTTATTTTTTAAACCCAACTGCAGTCAGTTGGCTCAAGTTTAAACTGCAAGCAGGCCGAATGTGCGCAGGCTCAGTACCATACAAATCCAATCCGCAATTGCAGTCAGCAGTTTGGAACGATATTAATTTTAACCAGGCAACTATACTTCCAACTGAGATCAGTGACTGATTGCAGTTGGCTGCAGTCCCCGCGAGATACACCAGTAATTATTGCGTTGCGATGGGGAAGATAGAAAGAAATAAGGCTAGCACCCTTGGTATATAATGAATAAGTGTCTCACACATGTACTAGCCTATAAAATACATCGATTAACCTAAAGATGTGTGTGTTTAGTTGAGCCGATGTTATCTAGTCGACACCGCACGCTCAAATTCCTTACGTTTGCGTCCGGCGGTCAATGAAAACTCCACATTATTAAAAATAGTTCACGGGGTTAAAAAAGGTAATCGAGAGGGTAGTGGTTCGGTACAGAGAACAATGCAATGCACAACGCAAGGTAATGTGGGAGGGGGGGGTGGAGACATAAGTGGGACAAGCGCCGCGAACTTTGTTGCGATGTGAGACGGGAGAGTTTGCCGGCGGCGGAGTAATGTTGGGGGGGGGGGGGGGGGGTGGCCATTACACCGTTCAGTTCAATTACGCCGTAAATGCTGACAGTATCACATTTGCACACCGTAATATTTAACTAAACTTGCATATTATGTGGATTGTAGACGTGTCTGCAAACAATAGACTACGTATTATATACGGGCGCAGCTATTTATGTAAGTGCAACAACCCATGGAGAGAATATACTCGGACAAAACTCAAAACCCATTTAATAACTCGGACGCACAGTCCCAGGCTAAGTTTATGTTGTATAGGCGTAAACATGTTTGGGTAGGGTTATAGTGTGAATCGAAACAAAAAATTGTACAACAAAAAATGATTACACTTTTAAACATGAAGTATAGTAAAACCTAGAATATGATTAACTAGGGAAACGCCAAAGTCGTTGTTAGACGAGTGAGTGAGCCACGTGTTGAGTACCCGGTAACATTCCTTTTCTTCCCCCTACCTTAGGCCTCCCTAGCCTATCATAGGCTTCAGTGGAGCATTATGGCCTAAACTATGACCTAAACTTAAATACCCTATTATTTATACGAACATTATAATCAAACTTAAATGCAAATGTTCTCGCGTACTCAACACATGACTCTCTCACTCGTCTAACAACGACTTTGGCGTTTCCCTAGTCGAGTTGGCTAAAGCGCCCTTATAGCCGAAATGTGGGAGACGTGGGTTCAATGGTCGGGAAAGATTTTGTAATTCCTGGATTGTATTTTTAAAATTATTTAACATTTTTTGAAATACATATAACGTAGTGTAGTCCATCATCTGTGACAATACTATGGAAAACATAGCCAGTACGAAATACGTGAAAATATTGCAAGGTTTACTCAATCTACGAGCGGAATTTGGGGGTACCTTGACGTCCAACATTCGATTAACCTTGGACACGGCATTTCACAGCCAGGTAAATAACAAACAAAAAATATTATTTGTGCCCACGCCTTTCCGTCCCTCTTTAAAAAGGGACGAGTGGATGGGCAGCGAACGTAGTCTACAACGCTACTCGATCGGGCCTTGGTCGTGTTTAAATTCTGGTGTTAAATGTTAATGTCTGTCTGTCCGAACCCATACGGCCGAACGGCCAAATAGACAGAGCTGAATTTTAAACAGACATCCGTGACCAGGTAACTGAGAACTGCTAACAAAATGATCCAATCCGTTGCGATTTAAACCTGCAAGAAATAAAAAACTGAAAAATACGTTGAAATGTATTTTTGAGGGACGGAAAAGGCGTGGGCACAAACCATTATAGATTCCTACGTGCAATAACTGGAATTATTTATACCCTATTCTTTCAAATCTGTCATTATTATTTAACAATTGGACTTTTTTGTGATGGGTGTGCACATGCAATCAGATAGTAAATTAATTGGTGGAGGAGCCAGATTAGAGTCTATGTTTCCTAGTTGTAAAACAAGATGGTGGAGGCGCCGGTTAGAATCTATGATTCCTATTGAAAAACAAGTGGTGAGGCGCCGGGGAAGTCTATGTTCCCCTAGGTAAAAAAAGATAGTGGGGCCCGGTTAGATCTTTTTTCCTATTTGTAAAACAAGAGGGTGGAGCCCTGGGTTAAGTCTATTTTTCCTAGTTGAAAAAAAATAGTGGAGGCCCCGGGTTAATCTATTTTTCCTAGTTGAAAAAAAAGAGGGTGGGGGCCGGGGTTAGAGTCATGTTTCCAGTTGTAAAACAAGGGTGGAGGCGCCGGAAGAGTCTATGTTTCCGGGTTGTAAAACAAATGGTGGGGGCGCCGGGCAGAGTCTATTTTCCTAGTTGAAAAACAATGGGGGAGGCGCCGGGGGCTAAGTTATGTTTCCTATTGTAAACAAGATGGGGGAGCGCGTGGTTAAGTCTTGTTTCCTATTGTAAAACAAATGGTGAAGGCCCCGGGGTTAGAGCTATTTTCCTAGTTGTAAAAAAGATGGTGGGGCGCCGGGTTAGAGTCTTTTTCCCTTTTTGTAAAAAAATGGGGGAGGCCCCGGGGTTAGAGTCTATTTTCCTAGTTGAAAAACAGATGGTGAGGCCCCGGGTTTAGAGTTTTGTTTCCTATTTGTAAAAAAAGAAGTGGGGGGGCCCGGTTAAGGGGGTTAGTTTCCTGTTGTAAAAAAAGAGGGTGGGGCGCCGGGTTGGTCTATTTTTTCCTGTTGTAAAAAAGAGGTGGGGCGCCGGGAAAGAGTCTATGTTTCCATTTTAAACAGATGGTGGAGGGACCGGTTAAGTCTAGTTCCTGTTGAAAAAACAAGATGGGGGAGGGCCCCGGGTTAGAGTTATTTTTTCCTAGTTGAAAAAACAAATGGGGGGAGGGGCGCCGGGTAAAGTCTTGTTTTTTAGTTGTAAAAAACAAATAGGGGGGCCCGGGGTTAGAGTCTAGTTTCCTTTGTAAAAAAAAAGGGGGGGGGGGTTGAGTTTTGTTTCTATTGTAAAACAAGATTTGGGGCGGGGGGTTAAGTCTGTTTCCTAGTTTGTAAAACAAGATGGGGAGGCGCCGGGTTAGATCTATTTTTCCTATTGTAAAAAAAAATGGTGGGGCGCCGGTTAGAGTCTGGGGGTTTCCTAGTTGAAAAAAAGAGGGTGGAGCCCCGGGGTTAGAGTCATGTTCCTATTTAAAACAGATGGTGGAGGCGCCGGTTAGAGTCTATTTTTCCCTATTGTAAAACAAATTTTTTAGGCCCCGGGGTTAGAGTCTATTTTTCCTAGTTGAAAATCAAAAGGGTGGGGCGCCGGGTTAATTAAATTTTTTCCAGTTAAAAGAGGTGGAGGCGCCGGGTTAGAGTCTATGTTTCCTAGTTGTAAAACAAGATGTTGGAGGCGCCGAGTTAGAGTCTATGTTTCCTAGTTGTACAACAAGATGGTGGAGGCGCCGGTTAGAGTCTATGTTTCCTAGTTTGTAAAACAAGATGGTGGAGGCGCCGGGTTAGAGTCTATGTTTCCTAGTTGTAAAACAAGATGGTGGAGGCACCGGGTTAGAGTCTATGTTTCCTATTTGTAAACAAAATGGCGTACGCGGCGGGTTAAGGTCAGTGTTTCCTAAAGTCGGTGTGTCGATAACCTGACCTCGGTATTGGATGGTCGAGAGGAGTTAAGGTGTCTCCAGCACTATTGAGGAATATATTAACCTGTCATGACTCATGAGTGACGGGGAGGGCTTCATCTCCTACCATCACGCCACACATTCAAATCAGCGTTGAGCCTACCGTGATGACAGTGTTGTACGGGGGCTTGTCCTCTTAACGTGTGACAGGGTTCAAGGTATATATAGTGGACATTGCTATCATAATGATGGCAGCATTGGGTCTAAGTCAAACCTTACTTGTTGTTACACAACACAATTTAGTAGCTGGACTTAATGGTTGTAATTTTGTACAATATAGGCTATATATGGAATATGGAAGTTCTTAGGTTTTCGTGGTAATTTGTGTTTATTGTCATCTTCAGATAATTAAATAATTATAAATAATGTTAACTAGTGGTCTACTGAAACTAAATAAATACATTATTTAAAGATGTCAACATTTGTATATATATTAATTTATTAGTATTTCCATCACATAAATTTTATTACTGAACTTACTACCAGCATTAACGCTACCAGTACAGTACACTCTATGCATGCGTATTGCGTATAGTAAAGAAGTAGTAGTAACAGGAACTTGCTATTTCACATACTTAAAATACAATAAATAGATTCATGATGATTGCTATTAAAACAACATAGATAAAATTGCATCAGCAAATAAATAAATATGTCGTAATAATATCAGCCTGTGAATAACTTACAAAACAATACTTGGCATGCATATACATCAAATCAAATCAAACGTAAACCTAACAAGTAACAGGAACTTGCTATTTCACAATACCTATAATACAAGAAAAGAAATATATTCATAATGATTGCTTTTAAAACAACATAGATAAAGTTGCATGCGCAAATAAATAAATATGTCGTAATATATATTATGATAATACAGTTTGTAACTCACCACACGCTTGGAACTCGTCCTCCCCCTTCTCACAGTCCTTCTGGTAGTTGCAGACCCATAACGAGGGTATGCACTTGCCTTCTGGACACCTGAAGGTGCCTGGGCCGCACACAGTACTGCTTAGACCCGAGCTGTCCACTGAAACAAATCACACGAGAAACTACAGTAAACAATTACATACGAATTTGATTTCAACCGTCACATTCTCACTGAGTGTCTCACACTCACTGAGTGTTGTTAGGTCAGGAGTCCATATAATCGGACCATGCAGTCTTCGTGCATTTCAGTTGGAACTCGCCCAACAACAATTACTTGATTGTCATATTATCTGCATATTTTTTCCCTATGACTTGTACGTAATGTAGTTATTCGAAATTGTATGAAATAAGTTTTTTATTTCTATTTTTACGATATTTTAGGCTTTTACGCCGTAAAACATATTTTTGCTAAAAAAGCGACGAACACCACTCAGGTCAAAGTGCATGTATAGTTTTATAACCCGTGTAGACTTCCTCTCGGGCGTGAACCCCTGTGGCCTCCGTGAAGAACGATACGTAGGGCTAGAAGTTGGCAATAATATAGGCTGTGCTACTATCGAACATGTTATAGGCCAATACTATTCCATGCACCAGGCCGCATCGCTGAACCCTGCGGCGCAGTGTTGAATCCAGCTGTGATGATGAACTGTCATTCGCCCCCCCGGGAATAAATTGACCACATGCACTATATATTCCTTCATTTTTTAAATGTCACTTTGCTATTTTTGAAAAAGCACGAACATATTGCTTTGAAGGTTGTTAAGGTTTATGTTTGTAACTGTAATCAAATAGGCAGACACTACGAAAAACGTGTAGGCAACTCATGCCAAGAACTAGATTTATAAATGTATGATCATTCTAAGGGCTTCGACTTCTGTTTAGGGAATTCCCAATTATAAGGAAGGGTCAACGCAGTTTTCCTTGTATATTAGGCTAAACACTGATACTTGCTTTGCTTCCTATTAGTCGAATTTTACAAAATCGTTCTGTGATTGGTAAAAAAAAAAAAAAAAACAGTTTTTCAACCTGTTTGGAAAATATTGTATTTGTTTTCGAAATGACCGTTTTGTGAATCTAGCGGTTTGAAGGTTGAATCTAGTGGATACACTAAAACTACATTATTTTGGTATTGCGTTCAGACCACAACTTTTTTCTAAAACGTACCAAACGCACTCTAAAAACCTGATTTTCAAAATTTTCGCCCGCGACGCTATCCCCCCAAACCCCCTGTACCTGGTCCCTATGTAATACCCCCGGGATCTTAAATAGACCCTCCCGGGATGAAAAGTCTGAATTCAACACTGCTGCGGCGTTGTTGGATAAGAGTATTTAGCATGCATTCTTACATTCTGAAAAAACGTAATAGTGAGATTTTCATGAGAAATGTTTCTTTTTTTAAACCCAAAAACCGTTTAATATCATAATTAAGAGATTTCGAAGGTCCCTTGGAAATTTCGTCAAGATCGGAGTAACCGTTTGCCGTAGCGATTTACTAAACCTATTAAAACTCAATAGTATACTAACCTAGACGACTACCTTGTCAATCTCAATCATGCACATGCGCGGCAAAGTTGTCGCTGTCGATGAGTTATTAGCAGATTAGCTGCCTGAGTATACAAATTGAAATCTTGGCTACTTTCGCTACGCTCACTCTCCCAACAACATGTTATGGTGGATGTAGCGCCGGATTTGTATTATTGTATTTTTATTTAATAGGTACAAATGAGTGACAAATGGTGAATCAACGGTCCTAACGGAAGAGGAAGAGAAGATACGCAAGACGAGGGGCAAGACCAGGGGAAGACGACCAGCCGTCCACAGGGTGTCCGACGACTACGACTATGGCGTCCAGTGGTGTCCGGGGTGTCCGACTTCTAGCCGTACTGTTCTACCATTGTCCTAAGGGGTAAACTCACATTCATAAGGTAGTTAATGTGTACCAGGGGAGCTTACCACGTCTCACTTGGTAGGATGCACAGGCTTACTCCATGGAAAGAATGGGAATAGATGTCTCTAACTTCAATACAGTGGCCCTTCTTTGAACAGAAGTCTCTATTTATGCACTGCCCACTTCACGTTTTTCCCCCATCAATGTTCCAATCATCCCAGCCCAGGGTCTCGGTCGATGTTAAAGGAATAGGTCCTAAGGGTGATAAGCTGCGTCCCCCAATTGCAGTCACTCAGGCTAGAATATCTTCAGCCAGGGGCTTAAACCGCTTAACATGACATGGTATATATATTCATTTTGTATACAAAATAAATTGTGTTTGGGATGTTCTGGGAAGGTCTTACTTGTTAAATACTGGGTAATTTACTCCCTTATTTATGATTGGATGAGCGTAGCGAGTGAAGCGAAGACTTCAATTTCACTGACCCCCAAAAAATTTAGCTCGGGTGTTTTTTTTTTGTTTGTTTTTTTTGTTTGTTTTGTTTTTCTGTCTGTTTGTTAACTCTCTACCAGGCAAACGGCATATCCGATCTTGATGAAAATTTGACAGGACCTTCGAAATCTCTGAACTTAGAGGTGTATTGATTTTGGGTACAATCGAAGAAATATTTCTCATGAATATCGTACTTTTACGATTTTTTTTCGATTTTTAGTGCGATATTTTCGTGACATTTGGGCCAATTCTGACCAAACGGGTGGGGCTACAACTTTCATATTATACATGGACATTAAGGTTATGGTGATGTAGTACCTTATGAAAGAAAAAGTTGAAAAAGTTTGCCAGAATCTATAGAAATAAAGCTTTTAATGTAAGTTTTTTGATTTTTTGTGCTATATTTTCGTGCCATTTGGGCCAATTCTGACCAAACGGGTGGGGCTACAACGTTCATATTATACATGGACATTAAGGTTTTGGTGATGTAGTACATTTTGTAAGAAAAAGTTGAAAAAGTTAGCCAGAATCCATAGAAATAAAGCTTTTAATATAAGTTTTTACGGTAAATAATAACAAGTAACAAGAGAAACTTGACAACATTCATCTACAATGCGCAGGCAGCAAAACAAAGCACTTGCAAAAGTAAAGATCTCATGCTAAAAAACTTTAAAAAAGCTCATCCATCAACGCGACTAAAATAAGCGTTTGCGAAGCTTCCTAGTTTACCTAAGGAAACCTGTTACAGGATGCAGTGTATGCCCCTAGGTGAACTTTAAGTATGTTGCGGATAGGACAATTTATATAATGTAAAAGGATGTCCGAGGGCTGTTAAAAAGGACTCGATCCCTTGTCTCGGAGAAAAACATCAGCTAGGGATGCCGGTCACGACGGGGTTCGAACCCGGGACCTCCCGAATCAGAGTCAAGCGCTTGGCGCTCGAGCCAACACTGTCGGTACCCAATCCTTGCCAGAGACGTCATACTGAGTCCAAATTGTCACCTCGTTCTAAACAATATTCAAATCGTGTGGGTATACTAGGAAGCTTCGCAAACGTTTTTTCAGGCGCGTTGTTGGATGAGCGTAATTGTTTGAAAACGAAGAAAAGCGTATAATTGCGATATTCATAAGAAATAATTATTCGATTACGTTCAAATTTCACACGAATATATTAATTCATGAAATTAAGTTTCTGTGCAAAAATTATTACAATCGAAGAAAGCATGTAGGTGGTATAAGTCGAAGAAATTTAAAAAAAATCGAAAAAAATCGTAAAATTGCGATTTTCATGAGAAATAATTTTTTAATTGCACTCAAAAACGAGGCATTTCTAAGTTCAGAGATTTCAAAGACCTCCATAAAATTTCATCGCAATTGGAGTATCGGTTTAGCCGGAATCGTGTTAACAAACAGCCAAAAATACAAAAAAAAGAAAAAAAACGGATTTTTTTCTCCAGTGTAGTGAAATGGAATCTTCGCTTCGCTCATCCAAAAAGCATAAGAGTGTCAAATTACTAGGAAGCTTCGCAAACGCTTTTTCAGGCGCGTTGTTGGATGAGCGTAATTGGTGCATTGAGCTGCCATGTGTTATGCGAATTTTCTGTTGTTCTGTGAAGAAATTATTACCAAGTCGAAGAATTTTTTTAAATAAAATAAATTTTTTATTTTTATTATTGTAATTTTTTTTTTTAAGAAAAAAATCGTAAAATTGCGATTTTTGGATGAGCGTAGCGAAGATTCCATTTCACTACACTGGAGAAAAAAATCGGGAATGTTTTTATTTTTCTTCTTTTTTTAAAATGTATTTTTATCTGTTTGTTAACACGATTCCGGCTAAACCAATACTCCGATTGCGATGAAATTTTATGGAGGTCTTCGAAATCTCTGAACTTAGAACTGCCACGTTTTTGAGCACAATCGGAAAATTATTTCTCATCAAAATCGCAATTTTACGATTTTTTTCGATTTTTTAAAAATTTCTTCGACTTATAACACCTACATGCTTTATCCGATTTTAATGATTTTTTCACAGAACCATAATTTTATGAATTAAGATATTCGTGTAAAATTTGAGCGCAATCGAAAAATGATTTCTTATGAAAATCGAAATTTTACGGGTTTTTTTCTTTTTTAAAACAATTCTTTGACTTTTAACACCTACATGCTTTATCTGATTGTAATGATTTTTTCACAGAACCTTAATTTTATGAATTAATATATTCTTGTGAAATTTGAGCACAATCGAATAATTATTTCTTATGAAAATCGAAAATTTACGATTTTTTTTCTTTTTTAAATTACGATTAATTAAAAAAATGATAAAGTTTATTTTTTATTAAATTTAAATTAATTTTTAAAAAATCTTCAACTTAGTAATGATTTTTTCACAGAACAACAGAAAATCCACATAACACATGGTAGCTCAATGCACCAATTACGCTCATCCAACAACGCGGCGGGACTTAAGCGTTTTCCTAGTCATAAGAAATAATTATTTGATTGCGCTCAAATTTTACACGAATATATTAATTCATAAAATTAAGGTTCTGTGAAAAAATCATTACAATAGGATAAAGCATGTAGGTGTTATAAGTCAAAGAATTGTTTTAAAAAAGAAAAAACCTGTAAAATTTCGATTTTCATGAGAAATAATTTTTCGATTGCGCTCAAATTTCACACGAATATCTCAATTCATAAAATGTAGGTTCTGTGAAAAAATCATTGAAATCGGATTGAGCATGTAGGTGTTATAAGTCGAAGAATTTTTTAAAAAATCGAAAAAAATCGTAAAATTGCGATTTTCATGAGAAATAATTTTCCGATTGCGCTCAAAAACGTGGCAGTTCTAAGTTCAGAGATTTCGAAGGCCTCCATAAAATTTCATCGCAATTGGAGTATCGGTTTAGCCGGAATCGTGTTAACAAACACACAATAATACAAAAAGAAAAAAAACATTCCGGATTTTTTTCTCCAGTGTAGTGAAATGGAATCTTCGCTTCGCTCGCTACGCTCTTTACGCTCATCCAATGAAGAAAAACGAAACAGTTATTTTTAATATGATCTCGAATCGAGAATCTGATTTGAGACGCCATCACGATGATATCACTCTCTCCCTCTCTCTCTCTCTCACACACACACACTCGCGTCCCTAACCAGGGCCGTGACGACACAAGCTATAACCTTGACCGTGACATTGAACAGTGCTCTGATGGCGATCAACACATCGAAGACTGCACTTGTGTGGTTAGCCTTGTACAACACAAATATTAGGTCTACCGAAAAACAAGTCACCTGTTTGTTGATGAGCAATATTTTAAAATAGTCATTGGTTTTGTTTGTTTCTTGATATACTGATACCTAATATTTCCCGTTGAAGATCATGATAGATGATGAATAAAAGAATGTTAAATATATGTTATTCTCGAGGTCGCTCGTCTTGCTAAAAGAACGATGGGCATATCCAAACAATGTCCCTATCCCAACGGCATTGTAGCTGCGCACGCATGTTCGAACCAGCTGGCATTCTGTCACTCTTGCGTTCCTCAAATAATTGTTATGTTTCAAATGTTAATTATTAGTAATTTAAAAATAATTGTATCATGATTACGTAAAGTGCAATAGTTTGTCGCGACGAGACTAAACATCCCGAAACTCATACACCTTTCTTTGATTCGATAATAATTTAATTACTCCTAGAACTCTACCACGCTACACCACCTGTCAGCGTGCACAGTGTTAATTACTGTCGTTACGTCATTCGCGATAGAGAGCTCTTGAGCCAATCTACTTTTATTACTCACTTGTGGTGCACCTCGCATGCATGGCACCGCGCTGAACTATACGTTTGGCCATTACTCGGACCACAGATCCGACTATTCGCTATTTTGAGATTAACGGCAAATGCAATTTTCTATGCTCAAAGGAAGAAAAAGCTACACGTTTTTAAATAGGGGAAAGGAAAGGGTACAAGTACGACAATGTTTTATTTGATAACACACATTCTTAGTGATTGTAAACCCATCTAAATGGCAACGATGAGCTCAAAACAGAGAGAAAATTATTAATATTGTGGATAAACCACCGTGATCAACACTTTCAAGAACACTGTTTATTTTTTGTTTTTTTGCCCTATCGTGTCCGTGTTATTTAACTAAGAGCATACTCTAGTAAAAAAATATCTGGCAAAAGATTAAATATGTGTTATTACTACACACGTCGTTGTTTGCATGCCCTTAGATAAATGAAAAGTGGTATTTAATATAACAGAAATATATATTTTGTATTTTTTTGGAGCGGGACGTAACGTCCCTGCAGTGTCGCCATTTTTGGAACAAAAGTTTAAATAATGAGCTAGGTGCTACACTTAATATCGAGCCAAGATTTTTTTAAATATTGTTTATCTTTATACACATCATTGCCTTGCTTACAATATCCTTAAAAGTAAAAACGATTTTCTGAAATATCGTTTGATGTACGATTTTTTCGTCCGCAGGTACAAAACTCATTATTTGAACCGTCTGATAAAAAAATCATACGTCGAACAATATTTGAGATTATCGGTTCTCCTTATAAGGAAGTGGAATCGAGGGGTTGACAACTCGGCATTTTAGTGTACACTGATTTTTGATTTCGAAATCAGAATTGATTTTTTTTGATTTTGTGATTTTTTAATGATTTTTTTTGATTTCGGTGATTTTTTGTGATTTTCGTGATTTTTTTATTTTTAATTGATTTTTTGTATTTTTTGTAATTTTTTATTTTTCATAATTTTTTGTGATTTTTTTATCTCAAATGATTTTTTTTTATTTTGGTGATTTGTTTGATGATTTGTTAGTTAGTAATAAGTTAGTGGTGTCGCAGATGGTTCTTCAACCCCATCTACATCTTCATTTGTCTTCATCGTGAGCAAGAAAACAGCAACCACCTCCACAGCACAATGCCCGTGCAGTCGTGCACTAATGAAGGCTGCCCTCAGACTGTCCGATACAGCAATCAGCAAAAATCGCAGTAGAAGTAGAAATCGCGGCAGAAACAAAGGCACAGTGTGTTACTGTAGCGAGAAGGGTTGCACGTGTACACTGGCCCGCGCAGTGGCCTTGGCATTGAAATCATCTAGGTGCCCGTTAGGGCGCCGCAGCCAAGCCGCGGTGCGCTACACACTCAAGCACCTTATACACCAAGCAGAGTTGGGGTGATTTCGAGGTGTTACCCAGCCGTCATGTAACGTGATGTGAACTTGAAAACTATCACAATCGAGGGGATTTAGGTACCTGACAACACATGCCAAATTTTATTGGGGTACGACCATTCCTTCTTGGTGAAAAAATGGCTTGAAACATGCTCAAAATCACTTTAAGGATGTTAGCTACTGCTACTACTACTGCTACTGCTACTACTACTAACATCTTATTCGTCAGTTTCAATCGGCCCGCGATTCTGACCAGACGGGTGGGGCTACAATGTTCATATTTTACATGGATATTAAGGTTTTAGTAATATAGTCTCTTTTGAAAAAAAAAAGTTGAAAAAGTTTGCTGGAAGGCTTTCAAATAAAGGTTTTAAATAAGCCTTAAACACTAGGCATACAATCAACAAGTAACCATAGTTACTTGACACTTGTTGACGGTATAAGCAGAGTTAGGCGGGAAAGTGCGATACGTAAACAAATGGAGGACATTTTAAATTTTGCTTCTATGTGTGAAATGAGCAAAGTTGTCATTATACTCTCATAAAACAAATCAGAAACCGTCCCTGACCTAGGCCCAGATGTAGAAAATTATTTATAATACAACAGTGTAGGTCTAAAGTTCCATTAGGCTATAGGACTAGATAAAATTATTACTTACATTACATGTTTGACAAGCCTAGCCAACCCTAGGCCAGCACAACATTGTTCTGACCATAGATACTAGTATGTTCTGACACACTTCCCGCACAAATAACTAGTTTTGATTACTAAAAGCCTAATGCAGATAAACAATAGTATGATTGTCCACCAAGGCTATACAAAAATGTTCAGAAATAATACACATATTCTTTTCTTTTTAGCCATGTTGAGCCATGATCAAAGTCAGCTTGCTACTACACACAATGTCGAAGCAAGGTGTCGAATATGAGCGTGATCATCTGTTTGTTTACATAATTGCAACAATCAAATCATTTCATGCAACTCGTCTTTCGATTGGCCCGCGTTTATGAAGGCACTGCCATCTAGAATAAATATAGAACGTTTTCGAGCTCTTGTCTGGATTTCGTGAACCTCACCCCACGTAAATAACAGCAATACTCTTTCAACTCACAACCCATGACGTTTTCCACGATACCGTTCAAGAATACCAATTCCTTCGAAAACGAAAACGACTTCGTTTTCTAATTGCGTTTTCAACTCATCTCCCACGAACTCAAGAATTGGGGTCCAGTCCTTATACCGTCGTTATACCATGGTTATACCACCTATACCCAGGATGTACATGAATCCGGGTCTAGATATTTTACATCCTTTTGTTATTGCTAATACCATAGAAATTAAATCAACTTTGATAAAATTATAATATTTTAACAAATAATTTTGCAATGGAACTTGAAAAAGTAAAGAGATCACACAGATAGCAAAAACTTGTAGAAATACAGCCAAACCTTACACACTCAAAAGAAATGAGATCTAAAAAAAGGGCCAAGCTCATCTACCCTTCCACATTTGCGCATTCTTAATTCATAAACGTACAGTGTCCCATAACAGCATCCTCGAAAAGCTTGGCAAAATAAAATTTGCATGTTATTACGTTTAAATTAATTAGAAAAAAGAACTTGGTTGAACTATTACGTTTAAATTAATAATCGCAAATTCTATTTTGCCAAGCTTTTCGAGGATGCTGTTATGGGACACTGTACGTTTATGAATTAAGAATGCGCAAATGTGGAAGGGTAGATGAGCTTGGCCCTTTTTTTAGATCTCATTTCTTTTGAGTGTGTAAGGTTTGGCTGTATTTCTACAAGTTTTTGTTATATTATTATCCAGCCGTGTATGCCGCCAAAGATTGTATCGCCGTGTAGTTCAAATATACTCACATAAACGCAAATATGGCTCCTTTGATCTCGACTTCGATCCAACACGAATGCCGCATGTTTTGTCAATTTCCGTGATTTTTAGATTGTTATCGATTTTTTATTTGGTTTCGTGATTTCCGATGATTTCTTTACCATTTCAATTTGCTGTGATTTTTCTGATTTTATTTTTTAATCATCATGATTTTCTGTGATTTTTTTAAATTTTACTGATCTGTATTGATTTCGGGATTTTTTTGCGACTTTTGATTTTTGTTTTGATTTTGTGATTTTTTTTATCGTTTTGATTTTTTTGTGATTTTTTGTTCACCATATTGATTTTTTTTATTTTTATTGATTTTTTAAAAAACATTTTTCCTAAGTGTACACTGATTTTTTTGGTTGTTAACCCCTCGAGTGGAATGCAATGTTATGTGGAAACAAAATTTAAAAAACCTTTGCTCTAAATTTAGTGTAGCACTTAGATCAGTGTCTACACTTTTGTTCCAAAATTTGCATATAATGGCTGACAGGGACATATTATCTTCCCGCCCAAAAATTAAAATATTTTTCCTGTTATATTCAAAACAGTCACTCATTTAGCTAAGATTGCCGTCATCTACATTTGATTTTAAAATATCGTTTAGAGGGCGGATTCTGCCAATGCTTATGTTAACCTGTATCTTTAATATCTCCTCCTGAAGACTAACAAACATTGGGGCAATGCTAAAATGCGGCCCGGTATTGATTTTTACCTAAGACGCCCCACATCCCCCACAAAAAAATATTTAATTTTCCAAACAGCTATTTATTTAACTGTTGCTTAGGTTTTGTTTTATAACGGATACTCGCTTTAGTTTTTATCCGATTTTCAAATACACATTTTGTTTTGAAATCGTTTCAGTAACTGGTCGTACAACGAATCAAAAAGTTTTAAAAATTGTAAAATTTTCACTAAAAGTCGTGAATCTTTAATATGATATTTACATTTTTGTTTCTCTCTACTTTGCCCTATAAAGGTAAACTTGAATTGAATTTTCTGTCGTTCGCCTGCCTAAAAGCTAGCAACCAATCATCCATTAGGTCAAGGCACTTTTTACACGCTTTATTTGAATCCCTAATAGTTATATGCGAGAATTATATTTCCAAACTGATTACACCCAAGTGCTCCCGACTTCGGCTGATCTCGGCACCTGTCGGTTGACATCGGCTGGAAGATGAACGCATCAGAAATGCATTTGGCATCCAAAGTCGATTCTCATTATGAAGTTGGTAAAAGTGTGCCTCGAAATAGAACGGATGGCAAACTCACCCACCCCGCCACTAACTTGAAGTAGAAGCAATGGGGCGAACTACAAACTTTCTAGCGCGATTTTATAATTCACTGGGGGGCCAAGTAGACGTAGATGAATGGCATATAAAAGTATATTAGCATGAATTATATCGTACCAAACTGATAGAATAAATACCGGCCAACGATGAATTATGTTTTTAAGCACAAGCTAAGCTTCCCTGTCGACGAAATATTCAACTTGGAAATTCTACGTTAATAAGAAATTTCATGATACGTGTAATTTTGCTTTGATAATTGTGCATTTGCTCTTTGTAACTTACAAAGTGTTTGCTTTCCATCAACACGAAATGCAGTAAAGTGTAATGTCAATTTAAAATACCAAAAAATTCACTCTTGTAATAATCATTATTGTGAAGTCAGCGTCCCACATTGGCATACCTCTATCCATACAAAACCGCTTTAAATGATCCAGTTTAAAAACAATTAATAACCACATACATCACATCAGTGATAAAAGGTTAATTTCTAGAAAACAATATCCAGCGCACACAAACAATTGTAAAAATACAGCCAATCCTTACGGCTTACACAATCAAAAGCATTTTCTTTTCTTTTCTTTTCTTTTCTTTTCTTTTCTTTTCTTTTCTGTTCTTTTCTTTTCTTTTCTTTTCTTTTCTTTTCTTTTCTTTTCTTTTCTCTTTTTTCTTTTTTTTCCACCACTTTTTTATACTTGAAATATCCAATTTGAATTTGTTACCAATCTTATTATGCATTGTTGTTGTAATATTACTATTTCAAATATTTACTTAACTGTAGTTCATTGTTGTGTCTGCATCTATGTAATTAGATTTATTTAGTTGTCCTCCTTTGTAAATCAGTTTTTTAACTAAATAGGATAGACGTTAAATAAATAAATAAAAAATAAAAAATTGTGATCTAAAACAAGGGCCAAGCACATGTACCCTTCCACATTTGCCCCGTGACTGCATCCTTGTAAAGCTTGGCAAACTTTTATTAGAAAACTATTGTTCAAACATAATTTTTCCTTCTTTTATAAATAGCACTTGTGGGACGTATCCTGTGAAAAAAGTGCCCATTATAGACATAAAAATAAAAAAGACATAGCACAATACTACATTAAAATGACCGTTTAAAAAATATTTCTTGTAACTATGATTTTATATGAATTTTCAAATTTTTTGATTTTCAAAATAGTGAAAATTGGCGTTTTGGGAAATTTCTTAATACTAGAGCATCGTACCAATCTAAAATGGCCCTTCATAACATCGTGTCTTCAAACTGTGTATGAATATACTTTGAAACACGCAAAAATATGCATTCCAAAATCACATCCTTTTCTTGGTAATCAGCGTAGTTTGACCGAACCACTGGCCCAAATTACAAAACAAAATAAAGAGGATTTACAGAAAAGGCTGTAGAGTACGTCAATAATGGCCAATATTTGTTTGGATCAAAATCCTCCAAGGTCGATTCCGCGGCATAAAGATCGTCCCCATGTTATTTTATTGGAGATTTTTGCCGATGGGACCTAGCTTGAAAAATACCAAGTTTGACATTTTTTGGGGGGAGGGTCATGGTGACCCAATAATTTTTCTGGTAATTTCTAAATTCATAACTAGTTAGCCTGATGAATGAAATATATTTTTTGAGTTTTGCGGTTGAATACCCCTTTAAGTAAATGTGTTGTGTAACTGTAAATGAGTATCTGCGTGAAGACCTGAGTGACTGACCGAGTGAATGGGTGAGTAATATTGCCTCAATGAATGAGTGAACTTGTGACTTGTGAGTACTAGATGAATGAATGAGTGAATGAATGAAAGAGTTAGTGCTTGGGACTAGAATAAAGAGTGGCCGAGTGTAGCTCTGACAAAACCTCAAGAACACTGACTGCAGGTCTTGACAGGTTCTTATGTGGTCACTAACATATAGTCACAAAAAGCATGGTTCGAAGACACTGTTTTTGTCAGTCCTCTCTGTAGTAGGCCTACGCGAGAACGTCACGTGACAAACCGCGATCAACCGTGGCGAGTGAGATGTCACAATATGATCCATTCAGACAAGTTGTAAATAGCAGTAGTCGTCTACGAATGAATAATTGCATTCCAGGTGCTACCTATTTGCTCCACTAACAACAATCAACGAGTACTTCCTTTTTACATATTTCATGACCAGAATCAATTTCAGGTATTTTGACCACAAATCTAATCAGGAAGATAAATGATCGCGGTCGTTAAGGCTGTTCCAGACGCTGGGTGTAATTTCCCCAAATTGTTTTATTTCGTTGCAATTATGTTTATATGTGTATATGGTGACATAAAAGCCAAATTTTGGATTTTTTAAAATAAAATTATAGGCGTCCCGGTAGTTTAAAGTACTCCATGTTTCATCTGTTGCGATAGAAAAACTACTGGTTCAAACCGGACCGAATTTGGTGGTGGTTACCTATGCCATTATTATAATATTATTAAACGATATAATAATGTACTGTTTAAGTTAGGTAATTATTCAACAATACTGGATCGGCACCCTGATGTACTCTCATCCGTGGAGTGGAGTCCCGATATCACAAAGGGTTTGTAATTTCACGGCTCGTTCTCTTTGCACTGGTTATTAGCGTATAGCGTGATAACACTGAAGGGAGGTCTGGCTGGGAAAGGGGTATCCTTGTGTATACGAATAAATAATCAATTTAAAAAGTGTGCTAGCAGAGAAAAACTCGAGCGCGATTGAAATTCAATTAGAGTAGTAGATGAATAATTAGTGTTGTCCGGCGCCTCGGCTTATCTGCGCGAGCCGATTAGATGGGGAGTGACAGAAAGCAAAGCTAGCCGAGGAATATTTATGTCACGCACACTCGCTACCATGTGCATCCCCCCGCGCTCACATTCACGCACTCGCCCCCACACGCGCTCACACTCACGCACTCGCCCCCACACGTGCTCACATTCACGCCGTGCCCCCACACGGCCCCCACACGCGCTCACACTCACGCACTAATAAATCACGTTGGAAGTCGCAATCAGAGCACATTTTCAAAAGAATGTTTACCAGTAGTTTTTTTAATAACTTCTATAAAGACTATCAAAGAAGTTGTCTTGTAATAATTTCTTCGTCTGAGTATGTACTGGAGACATTTTGTGAAGTGTTCCCAAGTGTTCTCTGGTCGCGACATTCGTATAGGCCTCCGCCTATCCTTCGTAAACAACCTTCCAAAGTTTCACCTTTCTGGTGGAAAGTGATCCAGAAAGTGTGGTGGAAATTCTCTGGATTTCGCGATCACGTGACTGCATTGTAGATCAAGTTCGTCCAACAGTTCAACGAGTACAGAATAAAGAGCGTGAATCGTATCCAACTAGACACCTTAGATTTGACGTCGGCGACGACATGACTGCATGAAAATCAGTTTTGTTAACTGTATCGAGCGGGTACTCGAAATACACACTTTTAAAGTCGTGTGCAGATAAGATAATCGAACCTTGCGTGAAAGTGCAGTTTTACACATAAAAAAGAAAATACAACGCTTGGGTACGCATAAAGATCTGGGTTCAAGACCCGGAGAGGGCAGGTGCTTTATCATTCGTCTTTCGAAAGAAAGTCACAGTCACCACTTTATACACGAAGCTCGAATAGAGACAATTGTTGCACGGATGAGCATGACCGAGTTATCTTGATGCACCAGCCAACCAGTTATTGGAATCTGTGTGTGTGTCGAGAGCAATATTAATTAATGCAGATGTTCTTTTTTTAACTAATAGTACGGCAACAATACTATGTTTCTCGATTTGCATAGTCGGGAAACACTCCCGTAGGTGGAATTGTTAATATTTAATACAATCCAGAATTAAAAATCATCCGATCGGGTACGAACCGAGTCTCCACTTTCCGGGTGGACGCCTTAGCCAACTAGACCACACGAGATGGTAACTATTTAAACTTCTGTATTGTCGTTACATTATAGAACTTGAATGGATGGAACAATAAAGCATCGAAAAACTGTTACTGTTGAATTGACCACACAAACATATTTGTAATGTATTACCTTACGCAGGTATGAGCGAGGGTATATTTCTCGATTTGGATATTCGGGAAACACTCCCGTAGGTGGAATTGTTAATATTTAACAATACTATGATTTGCTGCGATCGATCAAGTTAGACAACTAATGAGTACAACACAAGTTTCACAACATGTTATTTTAATCTCGAGGCAGCCTGCTCACCCTCACCGAAACTAAACTACCACGACACGAACACTATCCCATCAGTAAACAAACATGTGGAAAACATTGGATTTATAGTAGGTGACTATCATGCTGCTTTGACAGCAACTGCACGGACAGCAAGGGTTCCGAGTTCAATCCTCGGTGGAGGCACTTTTTTTATTTGTTATTTAAATACAAACAAATTTACGTTTGTTTGCAGTGGAGTAAAGAAATGGCCAATCGAAATATGAGATATCGTCGTACTACTGTAGAGTGTAGAAGGAAGACGATAGGTGCTTCGACTTACTAGCCTCGACCGACAAGCCGCCACTGGTGCAATGTAGTTCAAGTAAAAACTTTCCAAGTTAGGTATTTTTGTCGTGTAGATGTACTTTATATTTGTTTCGTGTCAACGTATCTTCCTCCGGTGTTCATTCAAATATTCTATGATAAAGTATCTTGATTCATTGAGTGTTGACTTCCTTTCATATAGGCCTAGACTTCTGAGTTGGCTTGCTCATTGTAATTCCTCCTCAGATAATAATATGACTCTCAAGTCCCTATTATTGTCGCCATGAAGCTCCAGTCACTATTGTTGGCATGAAGCCGCTCACCACAAAGCCTCTGTCTACAATGGAAATTACGACTTCCGTACATTTTTAGCCATTCGCATTCCCCATTTTAGTAAAGCCCACAAAAAGCTCTTTCTGTAATAAGTTGTTCCTCGTTCCCGGATATTAGACGGGACTAAGAGGATCTCGGCTTTATATTGGGACACCGTCCTCTTCCTGTAATATCTGAATCTCTTTGTGAGTACACCGAGACCCCTCGCCGCATATTAGGTATTAAATTCTCACCCACCCTCCCCCTCCAACCCCCACCCACCATCCCCTTAAGAGTAGAGAGAGGGATCTTGGAAGGAGCTGTTACTTTGCATACGAGCACTCGGAAGCCTTTGCCCGAGTTAGTCAGTCATTTGGACGTCTTTTGCAAATGACTGGATCTTTACAAGTCGAGGAGAATCGCCCTCGCAAACTGGGACCATTAACAGGAGTCTGACATCTGAACATCTTGGACCGTGATCTGAACACAAAAATAATGCACTGATGTGAACATAAGCCCAGATGAAAGGATAATATCGAACCTGAACAAGACATACACGTGACTTAAATATGTCACATGACACACACACAATCACAACACACGTGACATAAATATGTCACATGACACACACAATCACAACACACGTGATATAAATTTGTCACATGACACACACAATCACAACACACGTGACATAAATATGACACATGACACACACAATCACAACACACGTGACATAAATATGACACATGACACACACAATCACAACACACGTGACATAAATATGACACATGACACACACAATCACCACACACGTCATAAGCTAACTAGCACTGTGCAATGCCCATCCCATAACACCAGACAGTTGCAGAAGCATATTATTCAATATTCATTATGGGAAGGACAATTTCTAAATTATAGTAAAATAATATTCATATTGAATAATATATTAAGTTGAGTCTCCACTGATTGGTACTGCGTTCTACGACATCAATGAATAATTGAGCACATGGGGGGGGGAGGATATATTGTCCCCATCCAATTGTACCAACGAAGAACAATCCCACGTATTCTCCCGACCTTTCCTTCATAAGGAGTTTAGTTCAGGAGAGGAACCATGTTTAGTGCCCCCCCCCCCCCCTCATGTTTTTTTCTACTACTACGCCGTTTCGCTAATGCTTTTTCCAGTCGCGTTGATGGATGAGCTTTTATGGTTGATTAATCGTTGCCTTAAAAGTACGATTTTTATGAGAAATATTTCTTCGATTGTCCCCAAAATCATAAAGTATCTAAGTTTTGTGATTTCGAACGTTCCCATAAAGTTTCATCAAGATCGGAGTAGCCGTTTGCCCGGTCGCGGGCCAAATATCACGAAAATATCGCATTTAAAATCGGGGGAAGAGGGGGGGGGGGGGGTGAATCGTAAAAGTACGATATTTATGTGAAATATTTATTCGATTGTAGCAAAAAACTTGGCAGATCTAAGTTCAGAGATTTCGAAGGTCATATATGCCATTTGCCCGGTAGAGAGCGAGCAAACAGAAGAAAAAGGAAGAGAAAAAACTATCTATTTTTCTCAGGGTAAGTGAAATTGAAGTCTTCGCTTCGCTCATCCAACTACTACTTCTACTATATTTCTAAGAGAAATATGTGTTGTTTCTATAAATGCCTGAAGGCATAGATTAAATTTAATGATAATAATTAAGAACCATTGCATATAAATAACATTTAATTTCAACAGACATCGAACACTTAACTTTAAATGTGACCAGACAAAACTGGCTGAGCTCGTGTCAGAACCAAACTTCGAACCAGTATTTGTGACTGGGGGAAGCCACAAACCCGGGCATCATGTTGCAAGATTCGATTCCGATCCGATCGTACTTTTATACTACGGTATTATACTATATGATAGAACAATTAAGATAAAAGTACAATGTAAAACACACCACGAAGTAAAGTCACACGGGAATTGAATGTAACTCTATAAAAACTTAATTGATAAAGTCAATTAAGAATGTTAACTTTAAATGTAATGAGATTATGTAGTGAATCTACAGTCTGGTGTATCCATATTTCACAATGTAATCTACCTTACGCAGGTATGAGTGAGGAGATGATTCAAGACATTAATAATGGTGGAGCACTCTTGGGAGCGTAATTGATTATATGGCGTAAAAGGCAGAAATTAGGAAATCCGGCCTAGCGTCCGGGGATAGAGATGCGCTCGAGCAGGCTGCCTGACGTCGTAACCACTTTACTTAATCGAAACTCCAGAAGTAATGAAGTAATCGCTCTCGCCGGTATGGTGGTTAATAAGTCCACCTGATAAGCGAGTATACTCAAGCGGGCTCACACCCGGGGCAGAGGTGAATACTTTAATACCGACATCCTATACCTACACAACATGACCAACTGTACAACTGAACATCTGTACAACTGTACAACTGTACAACTGTGCAACTGTACAACTGTACAACTGTACAACTGTGCAACTGTGCAACTGTGCAACTGTACAACTGTACAACTGTGCAACTGTACAACTGTACAACTGTGCAACTGTACAACTGTACAACTTTACAACTGTACAACAGTACAACTGTGCAACATTGTACCGGTAACAAAATAAAGCCGCTTACCTCATTCCACATACAAACGAAGTGTTAATTGGAATATCACTTTGCTACTACATGTGTATGAGTATACTTATGAATGACAACAATGTGTGAATAGTCAGTACAAAGGTAGGAGAAACGTTAAATAATATTGATTTAAACTTAATCAGTATTCAAACGTGAAAAGGAGTTTGTGTTTTTAAGGTGCTATTCCCGTCAGATATATTTTTTACGTCAGTTATGTTACAATAAGACAACTAGTAGTAGTAGTATTTATTTTATTAGCAAAACTGCTTAGTACAACATGTAATACAATACAACAACAAAAGTCTACATCTTTCACATAACAAATCACATCACATCACACTATTTTTTTTTTTTTTACTGAATCGAATGCTTTGCCAATTTACATTAATTTTAACATAGTATTCTAACATTTTGTATCAAGATCTCAATAGAGAAGATTTTCGTTTATCATTTCAGACGTTCATAAAGAAAGGAAGGTGCAAAAGAACCCCGTACACAAGTTATTGAAAGTGCTCGGTTGAAAATATAGCCAATACAAATCACTTAAAAATTATTGGTTTAAAAAAGGAGCTAAAAATCAAAATTATACTGTCATGTATCATCCATAGAAAAAGTGTTAATTATTGTGTTTTTTCATTTGTCTCTGTTAGTGTAAAAGTAGCTGTACTGTGGTTGAAGTGTTGAACAATCTCGCAATACAAACAAAATCCAAGCATTTCCTAATGTTTTGCACGACTCACTGGAGAACCGGGTTCATTAAACCATTCACATCCACAAAAAAAATTCACGACTTACCCGCGAAGCATTTACTAATATCACTACAACTACAATGTAACTGCTGTCGTGTGATGGCAAATTGTCGAACAATTTTACCCCAACCGAATCTTGATCCCCGAACCTAAGGCTCATACGTATGCCGATGCTCTTGCCAATTGAGCTATCGGGGCGGAGTCACAAGACAATGATCAATCTTGATTAAATTGCAGCATGATGTGATTGTTGTGTACAAGAATCTTACGTTTAGCGGTCATGACTGAAGGACCACGTTAAGCGTATACGCAGGAATATGTGTCGAGGTGCCAAGTGCCAACTGACAGGAGCTAAGGGGATAACTACAAATGTGCTTATCGCACAATGGGGTTAGTGGAAAATATGAATTGTTAACGTGGTTTTAACAGAATCATAAATATCATTGAATTTATTGCACTAATTTAAATGTTATAAATTTGTCTTTTAAGTTTTAACAGAAAATAATCAACAATTGGGTAAAAATATTAAATTTCTAATTTGAAATATTAAACTGCACTTACGGGAGTGTTCCCGGACTAGCAATCGAAAAATCAGGCCTAATTAATGCCCTATTTAATTTTTTGCGTGAACCTAGAATATGTTTTAAAGAATAAGACGGTTGAATGACCACAGATTAACTTTATTAGTGTTTTATTACTATTTGAAAATTATCTAGATCGGCAAATCCAGCTCATTTCACATACATTCTGGATAACTTTGACCTCCGATTTTCACACCAAACATTTTAAATTGTGCGAGATTGTTTACAAAAGATGCGTGCATGGCACAATCAGGGCACATTTCAATATATAATCTTATTGTCCCCTATACGCAAGTGTGTGAGATTACTACAAGTTTCACTTAGACAGTGACATAATTACGGCAAGTTAGTATACAAAAGACACAGTAAGCACTATTTGGAAAATGTGCTCACATCGCGCAACATATACACATTCTTACTTTGACATTTTGTGGCAAACCATAACCCGACAGGACAAACGATAGAGCGTCCAATAAACCTCTGTGTTCCGCGTCAAAGCATGGTTTGCTAAAAGCTGGGATTTCGGCGGAGCATGTCCGGATCCCCCCCTCACCCTCTTACTGGATACGCCACTGACCACAATGGTGGATGTTATTTTTTTTTCTCATCTCCCATGAGCTGGATCAATCCGTACATTGCATCATCGCATGGGGAGCTACAAATGCAATTTAGGCCTATACAAGCTACAAACATTTGTGTTATGTAAGATGAATTTTAGAAGAGTTTCGAATTTAACATTTGAAAGCATCTATTTTTTCCTTTAACCAAAACCCTAAATGTGGGGGGTTTATTGCACTTCCAATGGTAAATAATGAATTATAGGGACATTTCAATTCAACAGTAATATAAAACGTTAGAATACATTGCTAAACTATAGTTATCCGGTACGGAAAAACATTATTTGTGTTAAATTTAGCATTTTGTAGCGTTTTACAAAATACATGTTCACTGACTAAGCATCAAAAATCTAAAACGCTAAAAAAAACTTGTCTTTAGTGATGTGGTAGGTATATCAGAATAGGTACCTATACGAACAAATAACTTAACGGCGCTTCAGGGCAGTGTTGTAACTGGAATTATAAGTAATTTGCTATAACAAGTTCTCGGTCGCCATTTACCTTCAAACTGAGATCGAATTAAAATATTCTCGACTTCGTAACATATCGATCGAGCCCCATTAAAACAAGTCTTCAACTTCCATCATTATACTTTCAAGTTCAAAGGTTCATTAACGCTCCAGAGCGATTAGGTTACGTGTCATCAAGCAACATTATAATAGATATTATAATGCACCAACAAACCAAAAGTTTAAATTAATCGTCTTGTTAGCTGAGGGGTAAAGCACCCTAGACTGGGGTTCGATACCCCGACGAGATATATATTTTTTTTAAATTTCTAGGTTATTTCCATTTAATTATACAAAAAATGTGAGCAAATGAATCTTGTTTCAACCATATAAATGCCCATACTTAATAACACATACACACACACATGCAAGGGTTTTATTAATCACTCTCCCCCGTCTTCTGAGCCTGGGGTAGAGTTTGATCAGAGCATTTCTCTACTAAGCGAGAAAAGAGGGTAAGACAAACTAGAGACCATCAGACATCAGCTTGAGCTAGTAAGTAAAGTCTACTCGACGAAACAACGGAACTCAGATGCCACCTTTGACATTCTGCTTCGTCGGGGTAATAATCATTCAGTACTATAATTACGAGCGTTGACTTGAATCTAGGTATTTGTATCCATCAAATAATTTGTGTATTTAAAAAAAATACCTTTTCAGGGAACCAGGTATTTTGTTTTAAAGTATCTGCGATTTTTAGATATAAGGTACTTTTTTCCAAGATGCCATATATTGCATGTAAGTGGTTTGAAATTTGAAGGCTTATTTGCCAGGAATTTGCTGTATCATTCTTCAGTTTTTTTATTTGTACTTAAATTTTTAATTCTTATTTGGTTGTGTAGCAAACTATCAAAATAAAACACCAGGTTGCAAACACAAACTGTATATTACTTTTCAAAATATTTTGTATTGCCAAGGTACATTCAAACAAGAGTATATCTGTATCTATTTAAAAGTATCTCAGTCAACACTGGTAACTAACATGTAAGTTAACTCTTTCTAAGCAAGAAACTCAAGCCTGGCCATAGGGCCATGCTCACATGCACGTGATTGAGCAACTTGCCGGACTAGAATAGAGGTGTACACAGCCATACATATTAGTGACGTCAAACAAGAGTATATCTGTATCTATTTAAAAGTATCTCAGTCAACACTGGTAACTAACATGTAAGTTAACTCTTTCTAAGCAAGAAACTCAAGCCTGACCATAGGGCCATGCTCACATGCACGTGATTGAGCCCACTTGCCGGACTAGAATAGAGGTGTACACAGCCATACATATTAGTGACGTCAAACAAGAGTATATCTGTATCTATTTAAAAGTATCTCAGTCAACACTGGTAACTAACATGTAAGTTAACTCTTTCTAAGCAAGAAACTCAAGCCTGGCCATAGGGCCATGCTCACATGCACGTGATTGAGCCCACTTGCCGGACTAGAATAGAGGTGTCACAGCCATACATATTAGTGACGTCAAACAAGAGAATATCTGTATCTATTTAAAAGTATCTCAGTCAACACTGGTAACTAACATGTAAGTTAACTCTTTCTAAGCAAGACACTCTAAACCCTGGCCATAGGGCCATGCTCACATGCACGTGATTGAGCCCACTTGCCGGACTAGAATAGAGGTGTACACAGCCATACATATTAGTGACGTCAAACAAGAGTATATCTGTATCTATTTAAAAGTATCTCAGTCAACACTGGTAATTAACATGTAAGTTAACTCTTTCTAAGCAAGAAACTCAAGCCTGGCCATAGGGCCATGCTCACATGCACGTGATTGAGCCCACTTGCCGGACTAGAATAGAGGTGTACAGTGTACACAGCCATACATATTAGTGACGTCAAACAAGAGTATATCTGTATCTATTTAAAAGTATCTCAGTCAACACTGGTAACTAACATGTAAGTTAACTCTTTCTTAGCAAGAAACTCAAGCCTGGCCATAGGGCCATGCTCACATGCACGTGATTGAGCCCACTTGCCGGACTAGAATAGAGGTGTACACAGCCATACATATTAGTGACGTCAAACAAGAGTATATCTGTATCTATTTAAAAGTATCTCAGTCAACACTGGTAACTAACATGTAAGTTAACTCTTTCTAAGCAAGAAACTCCAGCCTGGCCATAGGGCCATGCTCACATGCACGTGATTGAGCCCACTTGCCGGACTAGAATAGAGGGGTACACAACCATACATATTAGTGACGTCAAACAAGAGTATATCTGTATCTATTTAAAAGTATCTCAGTCAACACTGGTAACTAACATGTAAGTTAACTCTTTCTAAGCAAGAAACTCAAGCCTGGCCATAGGGCCATGCTCACATGCACGTGATTGAGCCCACTTGCCGGACTAGAATAGAGGTGTACACAGCCATACATATTAGTGACGTCAAACAAGAGTATATCTGTATCTATTTAAAAGTATCTCAGTCAACACTGGTAACTAACATGTAAGTTAACTCTTTCTAAGCAAGAAACTCAAGCCTGGCCATAGGGGCCATGCTCACATGCACGTGATTGAGCCCACTTGCCGGACTAGAATAGAGGTGTACACAGCCATACATATTAGTGACGTCAAACAAGAGTATATCTGTATCTATTTAAAAGTATCTCAGTCAACACTGGTAACTAACATGTAAGTTAACTCTTTCTAAGCAAGAAACTCAAGCCTGACCATAGGGCCATGCTCACATGCACGTGATTGAGCCCACTTGCCGGACTAGAATAGAGGTGTACACAGCCATACATATTAGTGACGTCAAACAAGAGTATATCTGTATCTATTTAAAAGTATCTCAGTCAACACTGGTAACTAACATGTAAGTTAACTCTTTCTAAGCAAGAAAACAGAAGCCTGGCCATAGGGCCATGCTCACATGCCCCGTGATTGAGCCCACTTGCCGGACTAGAATAGAGGTGTCACAGCCATACATATTAGTGACGTCAAACAAGAGAATATCTGTATCTATTAAAAGTATCTCAGTCAACACTGGTAACTAACATGTAAGTTAACTCTTTCTAAGCAAGAAACTCCAGCCTGGCCATAGGGCCATGCTCACATGCACGTGATTGAGCCCACTTGCCGGACTAGAATAGAGGTGTACACAGCCATACATATTAGTGACGTCAAACAAGAGTATATCTGTATCTATTTAAAAGTATCTCAGTCAACACTGGTAATTAACATGTAAGTTAACTCTTTCTAAGCAAGAAACTCAAGCCTGGCCATAGGGCCATGCTCACATGCACGTGATTGAGCCCACTTGCCCGGACTAGAATAGAGGTGTACACAGCCATACATATTAGTGACGTCAAACAAGAGTATATCTGTATCTATTTAAAAGTATCTCAGTCAACACTGGTAACTAACATGTAAGTTATAACTCTTTCTAAGCAAGAAACTCAAGCCTGGCCATAGGGCCATGCTCACATGCACGTGATTGAGCCCACTTGCCGGACTAGAATAGAGGTGTACACAGCCATACATATTAGTGACGTCAAACAAAGAGTATATCTGTATCTATTTAAAAGTATCTCAGTCAACACTGGTAACTAACATGTAAGTTAACTCTTTCTAAGCAAGAAACTCCAGCCTGGCCATAGGGCCATGCTCACATGCACGTGATTGAGCCCACTTGCCGGACTAGAATAGAGGTGTACACAGCCATACATATTAGTGACGTCAAACAAGAGTATATCTGTATATATTTAAAAGTATCTCAGTCAACACTGGTAATTAACATGTAAGTTAACTCTTTCTAAGCAAGAAACTCAAGCCTGGCCATAGGGCCATGCTCACATGCACGTGATTGAGCCCACTTGCCGGACTAGAATAGAGGTGTACACAGCCATACATATTAGTGGCGTCAAACAAGAGTATATCTGTATCTATTTAAAAGTATCTCAGTCAACAAATGGTAACTAACATGTAAGTTAACTCTTTTAAGCAAGAAACTCAAGCCTGGCCATAGGGCCATGCTCACATGCACGTGATTGAGCCCACTTGCCGGACTAGAATAGAGGTGTACACAGCCATACATATTAGTGACGTCAAACAAGAGTATATCTGTATCTATTTAAAAGTATCTCAGTCAACACTGGTAACTAACATGTAAGTTAACTCTTTCTAAGCAAGAAACTCAAGCCTGGCCATAGGGCCATGCTCACATGCACGTGATTGAGCCCACTTGCCGGACTAGAATAGAGGTGTACACAGCCATACATATTAGTGACGTCAAACAAGAGTATATCTGTATCTATTTAAAGTATCTCAGTCAACACTGGTAACTAACATGTAAGTTAACTCTTTCTAAGCAAGAAACTCAAGCCTGGCCATAGGGCCATGCTCACATGCACGTGATTGAGCCCACTTGCCGGACTAGAATAGAGGTGTACACAGCCATACATATTAGTGACGTCACTTCCTCGGTCGGTGACCCTGATGCAACCTTCACACAGCTCATTTCACTGCACTGACCGTCCGTTAGGGTGGCACCACTGGACGAGTGCATCTTGGGTATACGCGATCAATGTGACTTATTTCAAAGATATGATTTGAGGCAATCCACATATTATTATTCTATCCAATAAGATTTTTCTGTTCGTGTTTTTAATTTGTGTTATTTTCTTTCTTCGTTCATTATTTATTTGTTTCTCATTTATGTTTTTCCTCCTTTTTTATTGAAGGCTTTCCTAAACTCTAGGACAGCTTGGCTTGGCATCATACGCACACGGCACATGTTATACGCGGACCCGGCACCTCCACCAAAAAATATATATTTTAAGAACCGCGTTTTTATTTAGTTATTACTCTTGTACTTTCGGAAATTAATTATTAATATTGTAATCACGTGATAGATATAATTTCAAAACAAGGCGCATCCCGTGTTAGGTTAAAAATGGTTTTGTGAAAAAAACAAAAAAATAAATTAAACTTCCCTCCACTATTAGTTTCGTATAGCCTAGTATTTATCTCAACCCCCCTCTTACCCCCCAAAAAAAGTATCAAGTAGATTTATTTTATTTTATGGAAGTAGTAGGAAAAATCTTTGTGGAAAAAAGCTAAAATTATGTTTAGGAATTACTATAATTTAGAAATCGTAGAAAAAATAAAAAAAATTATTTTGCCTTTAAATTTTCTCTTAACATCAATTTTCAGCAGCAGATCCTAATGCTCGATTTATCTTGGCTTGATACTTGTGCCTTTTCGCTTGAAATTTCAATTTCACATTTTTTTATATTGATTTTCAGTATGGCAATAACTTACATATTTGTTAGAAAAAAAACATTAACAGTTTTGGGGCAACCGAGCAGCCATCCTTAAAAAGCTAAGCAATAACCAATGTTTCGTTCAGAATTCACCATTCTCAGCATAGAACGCCAGTAACCTTCGGTTCCGCTGCACATTCGCCTTATCATAGCTATGTATGTCGTATTTATGTAAAAAGTTAATCTTCCAATCATAATGTGACTCCTGCACGCTTCGGATAGTGCGTTACACAAGTCTCTTATTTAGCCACAAATGACTACGACATAAGTAAATAAAATGTCAGAACTTTTTATTTATTTTTAAACTTTAAGCAATCACAGTAGCAAAACGTGCATAGAATTCCATTCCATAACTTATGGCTAGTGGCGTAAATATAGGTGGTGCAAGTGGTGCAGTTGCACCAGGGCCCACGGCCTGGGGGGGCCCACACAGGATGCAGCTCGGCGCCAGTAGCCGGTGTATACAAATTACAAATTCTACCGTGTATTATTCACTTCTTGCCTTTACTTCAATCCCAAGAAAGCCGTTCAAACGTGAATGCTGAAAACATGTCCCATTATCGAAATAATTTCAAGGGAAGTGTTTAGGTGTGCCCTTACTATTGTGAGCGTGCAGAAATAACCCTTTTCTGGGAAATAGGAATACATTATGGCTTCGAACCCCTTCAAAGTAAGAATATTTTTGTCAATTTATTGCTAAAATCTGATTGGCTAAAACTTGGAGACATCTTGTTTCAGCCAATAAGATATCGAAGCGAGTAGTGAGTAGGCCTAAGTCTACATTTTCTGCAACACTGACTCCCTGTGCGTTTTAAATTTTACCTCAGTTGGTAACGAAACAAACGCCGAGATTTTCAGTGCTTGTGCGCGAACGTGTAGAACAAATAGTGTTTGTTAGGTGCCGTTTAGCGTGTGACAATGTCTAATAAACTAAAACGACCAAGTGGCGCTCAAAAACGTAAAGTAAAACTGGTAGAAGACATGAAAGTGTCTAAGCTTACTAAAATAATTCTTTTTTTGTTTCCAAGTGTTATGCAGATGCTACTACGAGTGATAGCTCAACAAAGTAATTACCTCGAAAACGATTCACAAAGTATAACGGTTTGCGATACAGTCAACATTCATGTGCCAGTCGATGATTATGTTTCTTACGTTGCCCGTGACGGCGGCAAGTGCTGAGAGGTCTTTTTCTAAACTAAATCTGATCAAGTCGTACCTTCGAAGCACTATGGGTCAAGAAAGACTAACCGGATTATCAATCTTATCTATTGAACAAGAGAGAGCTCGGAAAATAGATTTCAGCAAAACCATCGATATGTTTGCAGAGCAAAAGGCGAGACGAAAAAATCTGAAGTAACGCTGTTCCTGATTCCATTGGTAAGTCAGTACTTTCAATTTTTCTCAGGTTTGAATATTTTACACGTATTTTAGTACCGGTTTCAACGAGGTAGGTCACCGCAGTGAATGTCATAAATTTAAAAATCTGATGGGGGGGGGCCATTATTTGTATTTGCACCGGGGCCCTTCATCATCTAGTTACGCCACTGCTTATGGCTTCTGGCTAAAACTATTGAGTATAGAACTTTAATGCTAAAACCGTTTGGCTATTAGAACTTGTTCTATGCGTAGTGTTGTTTTGCGTGTGTGCATAATGAGGCTATAGGAAGATGTCCGTTCGTACTGTAAAGTATTTAGGGTTACATATTACACTTATACATTATTATGCAATCACGCATATCGCTAGATTCTAGCTAGAGAACAAAGAAAACTGAAATAGATTTACAATTTGATTTACAATACACTAAGATTACTTACGCGATCTGCTACGACCGTCTAACAAATGTCAATCAAACTGATAACATTAAAAAATATAAGAAAATACGAAGATAATGTTTGAGCAACGTGCTTATTACAAAATACCTCTTTCTGAGTGCCTTTGGAAATCATGATATTTTACTTTCGTGTTTTTTAAATTATTATTTACATATAATTAATAATAATAATAATTATTATTATTATAATTATATTATATTATTATTATATTATATTATTATATTATTATTATATTATTATTATTATTATTATAATAAAGCCTACAATCCACCGAATAGGCAATTTAAATTGCAACAGCGTTACAGCATGGGTAGACTCTAAATAGAATTTATTTTATGTATGTATGTATTTATTTATTGTAAAGGGGTTTACGTGAGAGATTGTTAGCAACATGTCATTGTCCCACGCTTCATCATGTTCACTACGTCTCATGCTACGTGGAAGCGATAGTAACAGTTAAAAATTTCTCGGAAATATGTAGTGGGTTCGTAATGAAAATGCTTTCGTTGGAAACGAATTCTGTTTAGTCTAAGGGAATGAATCCATAACGATGATGCACTACCTCCAACCAACCGTTCGACGCGAAGAATGCATCAAGAGCCATCCCAGAATAACTCAATGTTATAGCAAATAAACAACCAAATTAAGATAAAGAAGTGGTTATCTAATTTGATGGTGCATTCAAAACCGATTGACTACCATATGCATGCTAATCAAAAATTCGTATTTCGAGTCCACTCAGTCACATAACTGACTGAGCTAATCCTGTAGACACAGAGACACAATCGATGAGGGAGTATTGCCCAACAACGATAAGATTTATTTGAAAACAGGATGAAGCGTCCAACTGCTAGCTGGGCACGATCCCCCACCCACGCCACAATCACAACTTCATGTTGTTGCTATGACTTCCAGTCAAGTCACGTTTTATGTTCACTTTGTAATCGTGCAATGGTGTTCCACACTGCCTTACCACGCCCTCTTCACCAACTCTGATCTTGAACAAGAATTCCATGCGAATCGCATATATTTCAACACCCCTGTTTAGAGATAAATTAATTTCTAACGTGAAATGAGCCACCAGATATCGTTGAAACAATAGCATTATGTCCTAGTGTGAAAATGCATGGTCCCATTATTATTGTTATGGGGGAATAGAAGTCTGGGCCGGGCCGCGAGACAAAAGCCGGAGTCGGCGATAAATCACATAACTTGCGGGCTGGACACGAGGAAAGAAAGGCACGCAACATGTTCGCGCAGACCAAAACCTTTGCACAATGCGTTTGCACGAACCCGTCATGCGTGCTGTCACGCACACGTTTCTTAGCGCAAATACTTTAATTTCCAGACTGAATTAGCACCGTCATTCTTTCAGTCTGAGTCTTGGGGTTGCACCTCTCAAGGGTTGCACCGTTGCATTCTCAGCCATTTGAGTCTTGGGGTTGCACCTATTTAAGGCTGTTCCACCCTGTTTTTCCATTTTCTAAAATATGCAACTACGTGAAAATATAGTAAATGTAATTGAAACCTGGCACTATAAGAACACGAAAACAATTTTTTCAATTTTTTCTGATCGGGCACCCGGCATATATTGCATCTTCAAAATAGTTTCAAACTGCAATGTATCTAGCACATCGTTCAACGTAGATAGTTGTGTTTCTGTGACATTTATGTTTGATTGTTTTTCTTCGCTTAAACAAAGAGAAAACATGGGAGTTTTCGGAACCGTAAACCCTGCGAATTTTCCCGTTTTCCGGTACAAATTGACAAAAAATACCGGTTATCTAAAAAAATTCGTTAATAATTGTAGATAATAATTCTCGTGAATTAATGCTTCTTTGTGTTATATAGGAGGTATATTTTGTGACAGAACTATAGGAATTGAACTATAGGCGATTTCGAGAATTTTTGTTTGTTAGTTCATTAAGATCTATTTTTAAAAAACGTAGTTGTAGATAATTTATTTAGTTAAATTTCGATAATTGATTATTTAGTGGGCATCCGCAGTAACCTCCTGGTTATCACCGTGACGACGTGCCCGTATCCAAACAGCGGAATAAAACCAACACATCTCCCATCTTGGTTATCAGACTCCGCTGCATCAATCCCTAGCCTGAATAATAGATATCAAATAGAAAATGTCGAATTAAAGTAAGTTAACCGATATCAATGGATAATCAATTAACCCGCATTTTCTCATGGTCAATTTTTATCAAATAAAACCGATATACCAAAATAAAATTGATCGAAAATAATCAAATCATCAGTACTATCACCCTATGTATTACAAAATTCCACATTATTAATTAACTAAATTACTGTTATAACAATAATAGCTTTCTAATGCGATAGGCACCTACGCGTTAACGATTATTGATAATTCATCGATATGGAATGGTTTGCAGACAAATGGTTCAATTGATAAGCGTTTACCAAAGTCATAATAACAAACTACATTGCATAGTATAGCCTGCCTAATCACAAACAATCTCGCTCAGTATAGCCTGCCTAATCACAACAAAGCACGAGTGCTTGCTAGGCGCCGTGATTTATAATCCAGTTAGACTTGATAGACTTTGCATAGACGTAGCAGCGTCACAATGTCCCCCCGCACTTACATTATCCTGTATTTAGGAAGAGACGTTGATGCGCGCGACACCTCTCTTACCTGAAACAAGAAAGAAACATCATTAGACGTGCACAAAGTTGCCATAGCTCTGCCTTCCCTACCAACGACCATCAGTTATGAAATCAACTTCTTGATTACAATACGTGATCTATATTTATTTACTCGTGTAATTATCTAGCTATAGAGTGTCATTATCAATCAGCACAATAATAAGTATTACATCTTTTACTCTACTGCACTGTAAGATTGGATCATGCAATCTTATACACAATTTGCAATGGGAAAGGAAAAGGAAAACTGGCTCCGATTCAAAAAACTTTTGTTACAATAAAGTTACATATTATGTCCTAATTGAAACTTATGTTATTTCTAAAAGTAAAATATCGTTCTTGTATTTATGTATTTAATAGTTTGTTTGTATTCACATTTTGTCGATAGCATTGAACATACGATTTGTAGCATTCTTGTTTATTATCTTGTGTACGAATAAAACGTTTTGATTGCAATTTAACATAACTGTCTGCTGCACGCTTTTAAAACGTCATAACGATTTAACTCATTCCGTTTACACTAAAACTGATTGAAGTTTATGTAAGGGCCTATATACATTATGTGGTGTCTTCAGACGCCCGTCGTGGCAACGCAAATCATTTCTTGAGGAAATTGCCAGCTTAAATCAAGTAGTCCATACTAGGAAAACGCTTAAGTTCCGCCGCGTTGTTGGATGAGCGTAATTGGTGCATTGAGCTGCCATGTGTTATGCGAATTTTCTGTTGTTCTGTGGAAAAATCATTATTAAGTTGAAATGTTTTTAAAATAAATTAAATTAAATAAAAAATTAACTTCATTTTTTAAAATTTGTTTTAATTAATCGTAATTGTTAAAAAAAATCGTAATATTGAGATTTTTATAAGAAATAATTTACGATTGCGCTCAAATTTAACACGAATATATTAATTCATAAAATTAAGGTTCTGCGAAAAAATCATTACAATCGGATAAAGCATGTAGGTGTTATAAGTCAAAGAATTGTTTAAAAAAGAAAAAACCCTTAAATATATCGATTTTTTATAATAAATATTTTTTCAATTGCCTCAAATTTACAATGAAGATTATCTGAATCTTATAAAATGGTTGTAGAAAAATCTTTCGATTAAACATGTAGTGTTAAAAGTCAAAATTTTAATAATTTATTTCTAAAAGAAAAGAGTCGTTATTATGTATTACATATTTTTTATTCAAAATTTGTCGATTGCACTACGATAGAGACTTGGTTATTTTGTTCGAGAAACTTTGAGGTTGCAAATTTACGAATCGCTGTACGTTTTAACCGTCGACGTTGAAACTCATTCACGTCTACACTAAAAAAGTGAAGTTTGTAAGGGCAATACAATGGGTCTCACGAAAATAAAAAAACATCGGTAATTTTTCTGGTAAGCGAATTGGTAAAAATTCGCATTCCTCCTGTATCAATATTTGTTCAATTTATGACGAAATATTACATATCATTATATTATATGTGCGGTTGAAAAGCTATTGGGACCCGTCCAGACAAAATCACTTCGGTCAAACCCACGGCCCCCTGCCGCTCCTTGACGCGATATAAACAGCATTAGGCCTATCCAAAGCCCGTGCCACCGTTTTTCCGATGAGATCCATTAATAAACAGCAGATTTTACAACAGCTCATTTGGTTCCTGTGTGCGCGGTCTTTCCGGGAATATCTTATAAATCAGCAAGCAATGAATCTCACAGTCGACGCTCTTTGTTAACACATGCGACCATCGATTGCGCCACGTTATCATACACGTATACAGATGATACCAAGTCGCAATCATTCGATTATAAAATCAGCATGGATGCGCACATTATCATATCCTCCAAATAAAGGATGAGGATATTTGGTTGTTTTAACACCGAATCATTAAGATTTCAAATTGAAATCTACAAGAAAGTTGTACAAAAAAGTCAATACACGAAAGTAAATTTGGGTTTGTGGGTGGGTCAATTTTCAAAACCATTGCATTGACGAATTGATTTGTAACAAGTTAAATCTGTGAAGCAAAGTTCACACAAATACTAAATGTGAAGGCTACGATTTTCACAAACCATACCATGTCATAATCACGGGATATTTATGGTACAAATTAAATTTACACAGCTGAGAACGAAATTTGGAAACCATTTCTCCGTCAAACAAAAACACTGATGCCGCAAATACCTGCATATTATCAAACTGATCGTTTATTACTACTTCAATACCGTTCATTATTTTGTCTGTAATTATGTGATTAGTTTTGTTTAATTGCCCTCCTTCGTTAATCAGTTTTATTACTGAAGAGGATAGACGTTAAACAAATAAACAAAAACACTCGTACAACTACTTATGTGCTGTAATCTGCAAGTTCTTTACGCAGATCGCGGTAACAAGATCTTCAGGGTAAGAAGTTACACCACTTTCAACCTAACGATGAACAAGTTTTACCACTAAATATTCGCTTTTTAGTATTATAACAAAACGGAAAATTGTCTTTCATTTCCACCACAATACCAGTCTCTGCTCATAGTACAAAAGGTTGGATTTATCTAAGTGCCCGGAAACCCCTACTTTTTATGGGATGAGGGGACATTGGGTGTGGATAAAGTACAAACAGTATTAAACTGAAGCTAGTCACAGAACTTAGTTCACTCGTAAACTCGTAGTCGTAAGAGAATTACATGAAGTAAGTTGAGTTTGCCAAGAGTTGTGTATGAAAGTGAAGTAAATAACGAAGTAAACGGAAAAAAGTTTTTCACTTGCCAAATGAATTACCAGTCCGTCATAGACATAGAAATGTTACTAAGGAGACACCTTCGAGAGTAGCACATTGGGTGTGGATAAAGTATACAACTGCAAATAAAGTATCCACAGAACTAGTTCACTCGTAACCAGCTCGTAGCGATCAAAGAGAGAAGTTACATGAAGGAAGTTGAGTTTAGCCATCAGACGGTGTTGAAAGATGTACAATATGGCAAGGTAGATCGCCGAGTAAGATCAGACGAGAGAAGAAGGTATATAGTTAGAACCGCTTGCGAGGATACCCAGATGAAGCACGTACATATGACGTTAGGAGACACGCTTCGGAGTATAGCCATCAAGACGGTGATGAAGAAGGTACAGAAGACGATAACTGAATGTGACTAATGCAAATCTTGTTAAATAGAATTTGAATTTCGCACTCTTTTCATACGAATTATATATTTTTTTAGTTTCAATTACGCTTGATGTAAAATGTCATAAACATTAATAAAATACTTTGGTATTTAATCTATCCACCCAGTACGATTAGGGAGCTGATTCGAAGCATGTGACACTATATGAGGACGTGAGTTCGAAGCCCGCATAGGCATCTTCATCGCCATCTATCAGCTGTATCACCATCACTCATCGTCTCGAACAAAAGTCGAAATCAGTCTCATGATGGCTACATTAATTCAAAGCGGACCATGTCAACCCAGTTGGCGTCGTCGCCATCGACGAGTGAACATATGTCCAAGCATAGAGACTGGTACTTTTTTAAACAGGCAACACCGACCTAACCCGTTGGGCACTACCCACACGCGGGCGACGCCAGAATCAACCAGGCTAATACGGAGCATCAATGCTGTATTCAATAACGTAGACCTGGTCTGGAAATCGTTACTGGAAGAAAATCTTACGCGCCACTAGCGCTTGCGTGTAGATCTGATTCGAAAATATAGCGATGCATATAACAAATGAAAACGGAATTTACTGACAATCATAAAGCCTACAAACAGAACACGAAACGAAAGTATAACATTGCATTTTCATATACTGCCATGTATTATACGAACATTTACAGAAACATGTGGCATCTGAAAGTGAATGAAAAATCTTACGGCAGTCTTTAAAGTTAAGTCGAAAATACTAAAAAATTACGGACATTAGCATCATGGCAAGCCACCGAAGCCTAAAGTTGCTTCTGCAATATCGAAGACATCCGATTGGATGTGGCAAACCAAAATTAAGTTAAAAAAGTTTGGAGAAAGTTGTTGCTAAAAAAAAAATAGACATTGCGATGGCATCACCGGGCCAAGTAAATACTTACGAATTCGAGACATAGATTGATGTCGCAGAAAACAAAATCAGTTAAAGAAAAGTTTGGAGAAGATTGTTGTGATGCCGGAGTAAATAAAGAACAATCGAACACGAGCGATGTCATATTCATTGGTTCGGAGTCTCACTTGACGGTATTCCGGAGTCTTGGACATCACTTGACGGTATTCCGGATAGGCATGATTACGACAGAGTTAGGAACTTTTGAATTATCGTCAAATCAGTTCCATAGTTCCCTCAAAATAGTTTTTGTTTCAGTTAACTACAACTAGTTCTCATAAAAGTTGAACTCGTTCCTCCCCAAGACTGGGAATAGTTTATCTCTACTTTTATTTAGAAGATGTGAGTTATTTCACAATCACTGTCGTTTTTCTCTCTTCAACAAGTTGTTAGGAACGCGAAACTTCCATCTCTTGCATTTTTAAATCACGCAATTCCCCGAGGAACGGGCACGCGCGTATAAAAAATAAATTAGAATCAAGTTGAAGTAGGTCTCACTTGCGATGGCAGCGCTCCTAGCTCTGCAGGGAGCCTGGCTGGCAGCGTAATTACTGCCCTCTTGAACCTGCTGGGCCTTCACTTAACACAACTCAAATATATCAAGTCTGCAGGGCAAGGGTTTTAAAAATACAAAAATAAATCTGGATACGAAAACAAGAAGTGGCCGTAGGGGCGAGAAGGGCAGGCGAAACGCAAACACTGTTGGATCATCACCAAAAAAGGTGCTTCCAATATTATTTTGATTATATTTTTAATTTCCCCATTTCATTGATAGGAAACACACAATTTTTAATAATAATATTGAGTGGGAAGGTTCGAAATACGAATGTATTTATTTACTGTTCTAAGTGTGTAATTTTTTCAAGAATATACATAATAAAGGGTATCTTATTCGGAAGTTTAGACATCGTAGGCCAAAACAAAAAAGGGTTTTACTAATTATGAAAATACATAACAAATAATTAACTACGTAGTTTATTTTATACAAATAACTAATGTCGTTTCGTTGTGATTACGCCCGTCTCAAGTTGGCCGAAGTGAAAAATGGGATATGTGATAGTGCCTGTTACGAATTTTCAGGGTTGGCTGTACAATTTGTAAAAAGTAATGGTAACTAAATATTCACATAAACTACCATTGTGTGTATTTAATATCTTTTTTATCTTTTGTAAACTGAAGAAAAACAGTTGCACATTTAATCACACTCTCACAGAAACACAATCACATTGAATGCTTATTTGTAGAATAGTTTGAATATGCAATATTTGCCGTGTGGGCGATCACAAAAATTCAGGAGAAAATGTTTGGATGTTCAAGTGATTTCACTTTCAGTCTTCTTTCGACGGCGATCATGTACAACCGCACAGTCCCCTGAGAGATAGTCCTATATCGAACGTCATATACACTTTTTAACGCCGTGTAATCGTTGCTTGTGTGCGTTATATTACGTTTACCCATTGACACTTTCATATATACGCTTGAACCGTTGATGGGTTTAGTATTCCCTAGAGCCGACTATCCTTGCTACTACTTCGTACTTTTGTGACTAAACGAATTTAAAAAGCAAATAGTACAAAGACCAAACACAGTAATTATCCACCGACAGAAATAACTCGTAGACTCTTGAGTCGTGAGTTGAAGGGTTCGAATACTGCCACCGACAATCCTGACTGCGAGTAATAACTTTTGTAGGAAGCCTGCCCAGGGTGCAATGCATGCCCCTCTTCAGGTGTCTCTATAGGTATGTTGCGGATAGGACAATTGTGAAGGGATGTCCGAGGGTTGTTTTAAGAGAACTCAAGCCCTTGCATTCGAAAAACCTCGGATAAAAACCTTCAGTCAGGTTTTCCGGTCTCGACGGGATTTGACCCCGGGACCTCCCGAATCAGAGTCGCGCGCTTAACGCTCGAGCCAATACTGTCGGTCCTGACTGCAAATACCGGGGTGAGTCCTCGTTTACAGCCCACGGATATTCCCTTCACAATTACCTACCATTACCATTTACCTAGTTGTAGTCACCTGAAGAGGATCACACCACCCAAACTCATGTGTAACCAACCATACGGGGTAAAACACCGTCATACATCAACGCGAATGTAAATAGCATTAGCGAAGTGCTGGTGAATACCAGACGATGATAAAATCTAAAACATAGGCAAGGTATTTCCAATACTATCAAGGTCAGTCGTCAAGATAGGCCTAACCCATCGATGAGACTGAGAAGTGATTTCTTCGCGTTGACTGATGGAAGATCCTGATTTTGCTTATTCTTCGGACAAGACCAAGTGAACATTGATAAGATGTACCCTGCAACATTTGCGCGCAAGTTCGACGCTCTGCTCCCGAATCCCAGAGATTCATTCCTTCCCCTGGATCAAGTTTTCCCTCCACCCCTTCTTGATCATTTGACAGCAGGTTATAAGGGTTGCCGGCGCTATGCGGCCCACAGCGACGCGTTCAAACTCTACGTCTCGGCGCAAAGTTTGTAATTTGAAGCAACATTTGAACCGAGGCTCCAACCCAACCTTCTGGCCACTGTTCATTTTAGAATGTACTATATACATAGTACCATTGTAGCATGCGAAACAAAAAAATAAGCATGCTAATGCCAATTTAGTTAGTTAGTTAGTTAGTTAGTTAGTTAGTTAGTTAGTTAGTTAGTTAGTTAGTTAGTTAGTTAGTTAGTTAGTAAGTTAATGTTGTTTTAACACTGAACAGTAGAGTTATCAGTGCCCATGTCAAGTGTATCAAAAAAAATCTATAAGTGTGGATTACCACCATGTATACTTCTTTCAAAGGGGAGGAACGCGTAAGGGGAGACGCGAGGGCCGCGGGGTGGACAGGCATGTGCTGGTCAGAACCAGCCAGCCACAAGCGTATGGGGAGGGCAGGGGTCCCCCACGTCGTGGTCGTCTTCGTCTGTGTCATCGTCCGTCCATGTTGTCACTGTCTTCGCCGTCGGGGAGGTAGTCAAAGGGAAGGGGAACGTTCCCCGACGACAACCCAAACCTCGCCATTTTTCCAAAAACTTTTGAAGCCAAAAACTAAAGGAAACAAATGTAAAACACCGTGCACTTTATATGCATTCTTTTCAATAGATCGTTTTAGATCTACGTGGAAAGTTAAGTTGTAGAGTAACTATAGTTGGTTGGATGGGTATAACACATTGGTCATATACAAGTCCAAACAAAACAACCTTATTAAATATATGCTTAGGCCTATAATGATACCGGGAATTAGTAAACAACCAGTAGTTTGTATCATTTTGACGATCAAACATTTTGCTCGAGCGCATTACAGGCACAGAAAAAAGCGATTCCACAACATAAAGCAGGTTCGTCATTTACGTTTTTATCGCTCGCTCTCTCTCTCCCTCTCTTACACGTTCAAACACAATCAACCATACAAGAGTCTATTTGTCACATCCTGCACGTTTGCCGCATTAACAGCTCAGCTGGTTGAAGCTATTATTTCCGGGTCATCTTCGAACTACCAGTCACTAGTCATTTCCTCTCACGCGGCGTGGCGATCTAGGAGGCATGGCCAGCACACTTCCCGTGCCGTCTCGAATGTTCAAGAAGGCACTTGACTAGCCCATGTTTAAGGCCGGTGTTTAATTTGACTACCGAATTCAAACTCCATGGTTAAACAAAGTTGATGATGATTGATTTCCTAAGGTTGATGGTTTAGGATAAAAATATTTCATCCCGCTATAGTCAATTGACCAGTAAATTTACTAAAGATAACATGTCTATATTTCTTGAAAACTTAAAATTGTTATTATTTTTATAATTATATTTTAATTATTAAGTAAACGATAACATTTCTTTCTTTCTACATAACTAAAAATATTTTTAAAATATTTTAGTTAGGTAATATTTTATTTTAATTATTATTTATTAGGTAGATATATTATGAATTATACAATAGACAAATAAATATCAAAGTAATTCAGGGCTGTAGAATGGCAATCAACACAACAGTGAAGAGTTAACTGGCCATAATGCAGCTTATCACTTATTGGTGGCATCTAGGATAAGAAGAAAAAGAAAAGAACTGATATTGGACTGCTTAGGCCTACACATGCCAGGCACCAGTGCATCCATGTGGGTGCGAGGTTGCAATCATTCTTTGGTACCTTTTACTAACTTCAAAAATGAGGCCTATACATAGTGTGAAAGCATTATGCTTTTAACTGAGTTTTAACGAGCATTTAAATAAAAAAGCTTTTGTCACCACAACATTTAAAAAATAAATCTAATACAATTAAATTTAGGATTTTTAACATTGACCGTCAATTGACCAAATTTGAATTTGACTAGACAAATCACATCCCTATTTAAAATTTTAAAAAGCGCCGCATTAGTTAGTTTAGTTATAGAGCACTTGAAGGGGTAGGGCTACTCAATTTTCACATTTAACTTTCCACTTTTCGATATTCCACAACTTGCAACTTTTTAATTCCTATAAATTTATCATGATTCAGTTTGTCCATGTCCTAAACGCCAGTGATGTAACTACAGCTCCAGGCCACTGATTCTTCACCTTCACATCACCACCAGTGCGCGCACGAATGTCCTATATCAGTAGCCACTTGGTGGTCAACAGTCGGGGATGGAACGAGTAGGTACCAGGGTATTCTAGGGAACTTTTGTGGGAACGCGTTCCTTTTCAAACATCAGGAACTTGTGAGTCTAAAAGTAACTATTTTGGGGTAGCTTGGAACGAACTAAACGTTCCCAAAAAAGTTCTTAAAACTCTGTCGTAATCACGCCGAATTCAGGAGTAAAGATAAAAAAATAAGAACTCAATTGCATCTGTAACAGCACGGTATTATAATTAGCCTGGTGTTTGGAACTTCGGTTATTTTCGAGAAGTGATTTTTGTGATTTTTTAAAGAAACTTATAGAAGATATACGTTCCAAATTTTCAAGAGGAACGAGAAAGTGGCTTATATATTAACTATACTCTCGTTCCTCAAGTAACTGTTACTTTTATTTGAAGAATTAACTTCACTTTTTGAAGAAACAAGAGCAAGCTTATTAAAATTAGTGTTTGCAGTGAAAAATGTCCAAAAACTCAGATTTGAAACTGTGACTATAGTTTATTTCATAAAGAACATGCTTCTTCGACTTGAATGTGTTGTGTGCTATAGACATGAACAATCATCGCTGTAATAAAGCGACCTAAAACTAATGCTAATAATAATAATTAGACATAAAATTTCTTACAACATTTATTTTTAACAATAGATTAACTTTAGAAATCAATATTATTTGTTTTGCCCTAGTTACGCCACTCATTTCTTCTCATCGTGGTCGCGTGTTGCCAGTAGCCTGTAACATTATAACATTTTACTGTCTTATTCTTTGTAAGCACGTGTCATGGTTAGCATGTTGGTTGGTGGCGATACTGATATACAGTGCGAGGATAAGATGGGCACAGGCAACTGCGGCGTGCTATAGTCACCTTGCAAACTGATGCGAGACAGGGGTAGTTTCTTGCACGAGTTTGAACCGGGGTGATAGTGACTCTTCGGCTGTCAATAGAACATTAGCCCTTTCAAAGCATGATGATAGATTACATGAAAGTATGACATGTAATAGAAACGTGATTTGCCGCATTATGTTATTAAGGTGCACAAAAGAGTAATATGAAACCTAGGAAATACAATGTTTTTATGAAACCAACTTGATATGTATTGTACTTTTTTATTACGGACTCTTCCGTAATTCGCATTTACAACTAAATAACCAAACTTGACCCAAACTACAACCATTCAAACGCACAACACACGGTACTATATCAATGTACAGTATGACAATACCTATATGAGATTATAGTATTTAAACTGAACATTAACTAGGAAAACGCTAAGTCCCGCCGCGTTGTTGGATGAGCGTAATTGGTGCATTGAACTGCCATGTGTTATGCGGATTTTCTGTTGTTCTGAAAAAAAAATCATTACTAAGTCGCATAAAAAAATTAAATTAAATTAAAAATTGACTTGAATTTTTTTTTAATTTTTAATTATTCGTAATTTTTGAAAAAAAGAAAAAAATCGTAAAATTGCGATTTTCATGAGAAATAATTTTTCGATTGCGCTCAAATTTCACACGAATATATAAATTCATAAAATTAGGGTTCTGTGAAAAATCATTTCAATCGGATAAAGCATGTAGGTGTTACAAGTCGAAGAATTTTTTTAAAAATCGAAAAAAATCGTAAAATTGCGTTTTTTATGAGAAAAAATTTCCCGATTGCGCTCAAAAACGTGGCAGTACTAAGTTCAGAGATTTCGAAGGCCTCCATAAAATTTCATCGCAATCGGAGTATCGGTTTAGCCGGAATCGTGTTAACAGACACACAAAAATACAAAAAAAAAACATTCCGGATTTTTTTCTCCAGTGTAGTGAAATGGAATCTTCGCTTCGCTCGCTACGCTCATCCAAAAATGCGAAATGAAAGAACTTAAAATTATAAGTAAAAAAAAAAAAAAACAAGAAGTTAAAAATAAGAAATAAGAAAAACGAAAAAATAAAATTATAATAATTTTGTTGGACAGTCTCACCAAAAAATCAGCAACAGTAATATATTTTAATGATTTATGCTAGGATCAAGCCACCTCGCACACATCTCAAATAACTTACGTGTCGTAACCGTCAGGTCAGGGGATTCACTGTTGCATCTACAATTTGAGGTGACGTCGAATTGAAAACGAAAGATATCAATTCGGACGAGCCCCATGATGAAACATCCTTATGAGTTTTTATAAATAAAAACCTCAAAAATTATTTTTTTAACCACGTGATCTATAGCACAATACTACACTAAAATGACCGTTCAAAAAATTATATCTTGTAACTGTGATTTAACACGATTTTTTTTATTTTTTGGATCCAGAAATTTGCGAAAATTGGTGTTTTGAGAAATTTCTTAAACCAGCTTTAACCTGCTTCTTTTTTGGTTCACATAGATACTAGAGATAGCACCAATCTAAAATGCCCCTTCATAACATCGTGTCTTGAAACTGTGCCCAAATATACCCTCAAACACGCAAAAATATGCATTCCAAAATCACACCCAATCTTGGTAATCAGCATATTTTGACCGAACTTCTTGCCCAAATTACAAAACAAAATATAGAGAATTTGCAGAAAAGACTGTAGAGTACGTCAATAACAGCCAATATTTTTTTGGATCAAAATCCTCCAAGGTCACGGGGCATAAAGATCGTCCCCATGTTATTTCTTATGGGAGATTTTTGCCGATGGGACCTAGTTCGAAAAATGTCATGTTTGACAATTTTTTGGGAGGTCATGGTGGCCCCAATAATTTTTCTGTTGATTGCTAAATTCATTACTAGTTAGCCTGAATGAAATATATTGTTTGAGTTTAGCGGTTAAATACCCCTTTAATAGCGTGATGCTGAATGATCGACATGACCAAGCTTCGGGTGGGGTGGCCTCTGACTTGCTCATTTGCACTCAAATGTTAGAGACCATGTGCAACTCAACAAGCTATATTAAAATTAAAATCAAATTTAATCAAAACCAAATTGTAGCTTGGCCTACTTGTACTTTGTAGCTATTTTGGGAACTCCTCTTAATGATAATAATAACTGTCAATAAATCATATTTTAAAATTGATTTTTCAACAAAGTTTCTCTTCATTAGTTGGTTTGAGTAATAAATTCAGTTTTCTCAAACAATTGCACATGATTTGTAATATTATTTGACCGTTATGTATTTCCGATACAAAAGCTATGAATTAATTTGAAATGTGAAGCATCGTACCCAGTGAAGGCCTATGTACGCAAGTTGTTCGGGAATAGCCTTGTTAGTTCTAGCGTCGCTCGCGGCTGAGTCGTACGCAGCCACTTGACTTGTTCGCTATTTCCTTTCAAATCCCAATCTCTGCTTGGCCAGTGTTCGTGCGTCGATGACGTTGACGGGCATGGGGGGGGACAACTGCCCCCCCCCCCCCCCCTTTGCAAAGTGACGAGAACCAAGTTTGTAACGCCAAGTAAAGTCAAAAGATGACAATTATTTTCGTCAAGGGTATCTTTTCATCAAATCTCTGTAAAATCCGCCTTGAGGATAAAATATCGAGACTTTTTATTCCAAATATATACATTGAAATCGAAATTGGTATTTTTTCATAACAAAATTATCTGAAGTCAAAAAAATAGCAAACAATATATTTATTTTCAATGTCTAGGTCACTTCATCTTTCCTATCAAAATAATACCTCAGATCGCTGTAAAAGACGTCTTGAGGATAAAAAAACTCGCAAAATTTTCGCCTCCGCCGGCTGGGGTGAGGGGTCTGGGGTGTAATTGACCCCTCTTACGAAAACTCCTGAAGACGCCCATGGTTGACACGTCGACAGAGTTTGCTTGGTAAGCATCTTAATTGCATGCATGTGCTTTGCATCCCTTTCAAAGTACCATTGCCAGCGCACTAATAATCTGGCTTGTTTGTTATGTTACAACGTATTAGTACACATTACTGTGGCACTAACACTAATGGCATGGAGGGGTATGTTGAAGACTGGCTTGACACAGAAAGTTACTTGGAGCGCAATCATAAAAATATTGTACGAGGGAGATTTATAAAACGTTCAACTCACCAGGACCCCGTCTTTAAATGTGAGATCGACTTCGTTTTCAAATAGCGTTTTCAACTCATCTCTCACGAACTCAAGATTGGGGTCCAGGTCGAGTTCAGTCAATGAAGTCAGCCAGGTCAGAAGTTGTGGACCTTTTGTCCTCCAATAAAAATCAGTTCGTTGACTGAGTGGGTGACGCTAAAATACTACATTCATTGGTTATCGTTAAACGTTCCGGTGTCAGTAATTTCGAGAGGTTTTTTTATCGGTTTTCCGTTCAAACCGTTTCGCGCCCTCATTCTACGATCATATTATGTATCCAGATCCTTATACTTTATTGGCGGTGTAAGTTATAGGAAAGATGCTGTAAAGCTGACAGTAGGACTGTACCGACTGAGAAGATTCTCGGGGTAAATATCTTCAGTTAGGATTCTGTCTGTGTGTAAGATCAAAATCAACCCGCCAAAAGTACCAATATCAACTGTTATGCTGAATTTCTAATGCGGTGTTATTCTGGAAAAGTGGAAATTTGCTCAAGAGTGCTAATGAAAGTTTTTAACTGTTGTATTGTAACCATTCCGAAAATCCTTACCAGATCCCCGAAAAATCACAATAAGTAAAAGGTTTATATACAAAGAAGTAAATGATATGATTGCACTTATAAGCCTACCATTTTTTCTGGTTCATATTATTGAAAGTGTGTGGACTTGTACATTTATGTAGTTATTTTATTTAATTGACCTACTTTATTTTTAAATCAGTTTTTAAGATGGAATAGGACACATTTGGCAGTTGGCACATTGTCAGTTTTTAAACTGAATAGTAGACGTCAAATTCTGTTCAAAAAGTGGATGAGTACGCAATGTTCCGGATCAAAAGTCAATAATGCTTCATGTAGTTAAATTATTGTCGAAAAAAGAAGGCCTTGTATTACACTTTTCCTAAATACCACTGACCAGCCCATGCGGTGACCAAGATGGACGGTGAACCGCACGAAGAATCGGCAGACAACTATCATTAGAGCGATATTTTGAAAACGACGATAAAAACTATACGGCCATGAGTTCCTGTTGTTTGTGGTGGTGGAGTACCTAGCCTACTAAGAAGACGGACCTGGCCGCACGCCACTGTTGTTGTTCGTGTACTCTGTTGTCTGTGTTGTGGGTGGAGTCCCGCCTAGCAAGCAGAACGCCCGACCCTGTGTCGCACGCCATGTTCTGCTGCGGTAGGAGACGGGCCTGCCGACCGCACGTGCCTGTGACTCGTGTCTGGTTGTTGTGAGTACCGCCAACTAAGAGCGGCTGGACGCCACTGCGTGAGACCAGCCCAAGAACGACCTTCGCACGCCATGGTGTTGTACCGCTATGTGGCGGTGAGTACCAGCCACTATTAGATGATGACCACTGCCATGTGTTGTGGCGGTGGAGTACCCACCACTAAAGACGACCTGCCGCACGCCCTTGTGTTGTGTTCTGTGCTGTGATGCTCAACGTGAGAGGACCTATAAGAGTGTTCTGGTCCGCAGTACCACTGTGTTGTGGCGTGAGTACCCAGCCTACTAAAGACGGACCTGCCGCACGCCACTGTTTGTTGTGTACCTTGCTGGTGTGGATGGACTCCACTAAGAACGACCATGTCTCGCGCCCTGTGTTTGCGGTGGTACCCGCTCTGGGGCCTGCCCACGCCCTTCTTTGAGAGAGACCTAGCCTCAGAAGACGAACTGTGCACATGTGTTTAGTGCCCGTGACGTACGCACTAGGACGGACCTGCGCACAGCCACTGTTGTGTGGCGTCGGACGGACCTAGGCGAACGACGCCACTGGACCGATTTATTCTCCGGTTAGCTGGCAGAGCAATCCTCAAAAGTACAACAATAAACAATGATTTAAAGATTTTGCGGGACGGATACACGCAAACCGCCACCCACCCTCGACCAGTCATTCACCATGTTTAACTTGACAGAGAAGTTTCAGGTCATGCAGGTACGGACATTCATTTCTAATACAATCCATATGCCAGGTCATGGAATGAACGTCTCTGATCGCATATGCTCTAAATCTTGCACCACTGCGGTATTCCTTGGGCTACACTGTTCTAGACAGTACGAGGCCCCGTATCAATTATGTCAAAAAATGTTAGATCCCTGCTGAAAGATATTAATCCCGACAAAATGCATCACAATTTTGCACCATACATACCTTTCACATTCAATCCTAATTTCGTTCTGAATTTCTCTATTCAATATATTTTATGACAAAGTGCGATTTGATTAGTTTGCATTATGCACTTGACCATCATGCAACTAGTCATCCACGTGTTTGCCATGTACACTTGCCCCCTCTTGCCCCTTCTTAATTGCATGTCAAAGTCAAATTACTTCTGCTACAGATTCATTCATCCCATTACATGTATCCATTTCCACATCACAATACCGTGAATATTTGAAGTTTACGGAATTACTTGCAATTCCCTACTATATTTTATGAACAAAATGGAACTTGCACGGCTTGATGCAGTTTACCTTTATGTGCTCACATCAAACACCGCACGGTTTAATATTTATAGTACAATTCAGAAATTATAAAATCCAACCCGACCGGGATTTGAAAGTGTAAATACTAAATATTAACAATTCCACCTACTGTTCTGTACTAATGTGTGTTTCCCGAATAACCAAATTGAGAAATAAACCGTATGATGTATTGGTTTTACTGGAAAATATCGGGGGGGGGGGGGGAGGAGGGGATAGAGTAATTGTCGTACCGCCAAAGGAGATGGGCCCTTACAAATACCAAATTACGATTTAATTTCGATAATGAACTTGTAAGATAGCAATCATTTATTTTGTATAATGTAATTAGCTATGATCCCTAGCCAATTGTACTACAACAATATTGGATTGCCCCCTTCAGGATAATCAAGATGATTGGTAAATAATGACATTCACATTCACATGACTGCTGTAGTGTATACTGTAGAGCGACATGCTTCCAGTGAGAAGAGGCTGCAATCGATAAGGCAAGCCATTGTCATAATAAACCATGTTTCTGCTCTCCGCTCTAGTAATTATTAAATGCTGTGGTGGACATAAATGCATTTCATGGCATAATTAATGTTAGCCAATGATTTTGTTTATTTACTTTTCGTTTATACTGTTCAGTGTTCGGTTATAAACACTGATTTATAAAGGACCACAATACAAAAAGATAGATTACATAAGTGCACACAAAAAATATACAGTAATTGAACAATTTTATAAATAACTTTAATATGGCAACATTTATGTGCAAAATAATTTAAAATAATATCTATGAACGTATTTGTAAAAAAGAATGGTTATTGAAAATAATTGAATTGTATGAAATTGTTAAAATGAAACAAACAGCGGGGTCGATACCCCGCTGAGAAACCTCGCTGAGACGGGTTTTGTAATTTCTGGATTGATTTCCATAAAATAAAATAAAATGTTTGCATTTAACAATGAACAACGTACAATAAAAAATGAAAATGAAATGAAAATGAATGAAAATAAATGCCACAATTGACGCTATTATAAGTTTTTTACAGTGCCTATGGAAAGAAAAAGTTGAAAAAATTAAATGGGAGGCATCAAAATCAAACCTACAATAATGTAACAAGAAATTTGGCAATAATCGTCTACACCTACAAAAAGTATGAAAACCAAGTGTTGAGGGGGTTAAGGTTCATTCTCGTATTGTTAATTAAATGGTAATATCATATAAATCAATACTTCCTACAATACAAATCAATAAATTTTGCTGAGGAACTTCATAATGTGTTCAAACAGATCAGATCAGTTCAATCAGATCAACCACACATAAAAAACTATTAAAAGAACGGCCAAGCCTTACACACCGAAAAATCTTAAAGAAGGGCCAAGCTTATATGTACCCTTTCCCTTCCACATTTGCGAACTCAGGCTTAGCAAAATAAATGTGCACGAACTTCATTTAAAATAAATTATAAATAACATGTTGCCAACGATTCTGTCACGGCAAATGTAGAAAGGTACACAATCTCGACCCTTCTTTTAGTCTCAATGCTTTTAGTGTGTGAGGCTTGGTTGTCTTTTACAAGCTTTTTGCATATGTGGGTTTATAAGAACATTGCCATTTTGGCACAAGAAATTTATTTCAAACTATTTTTTTGAATTGGTCAATAAAAATAAATAATACACAATTCGTATAACGAGTCTACCCACTCAGTCGCCTGCAGTAGCAGATAGTTTATTCCCAGCGAGCAAATGTTGATTTTCTCTCGTCAAACTTGTTCGTGTACTGTGATCTCACTGCATGGTGTAATAAACATGCACCTATTCTCTACTTTTAATGTGATGCACTTGTTGAGGATTTAACCTCGAACGACCTTCCAACATCGACAACCTGTTTAGTACACTCGGACAACGCGAAGCACTCCATGTTTCTATACAGTTTTACATGCTCAATATTTCCTAACCGAAACAGCATTCAAAATCTCATTAGTCTTTGGAGTAATCATTCACCACGAATTATGCATTAAGGGGCTATTACCACAAAAAATTATCTTTTACCACATAATCGGACAACGCGAAGCACTCCATGTTTCTAAATTCTAATATTCTATACAGTTTTACATGCTCAATATTTTCCTAACCGAAACAGCATTCAAAATCTCATTTGTCTTTGGAGTAATCATTCGCCACGAATTATGCATTAAGGGGCTAATATTACCCCAAAAAATTATTTTTTTACCGCATAATCTATAGCATAGTAATACACTAAAATGACGTTTAATATGTTATATCTTGTAACTGTGATTTTACGCTTATTTTTCATTTTTTTAAATCCAAATATTTGCGAAAATTGGCGTTTTGGGAAATTTCTTGAATTGGCTTTAACCTGCTTTTTTGTTCCACATAGATACTAGAGCTACGAACGTACCAATCTAAAATGCCCCTTTATAACATCGTGTCTTCAAACTCTGCACATATATACACTCAAACACGTAAAAACATGCATTCCAAAATCACACCCCTTCTTGGTAATCAGCATATTTTGACCGAACCACTTGCCCAAATTACAAAACAAAATATAGAATATTTACAGCATGTAGAGTACATAAATAATGGTCAATATTTTTTTGGATCAAAACCCATGTGTGTCCTCATGTTATTTCTTATGGGAGATTTTCGCCGATGCTAGCTTGAAAAATACCAAGTTTGACAATTTTTTCGGGTTATATAGTGGACTCAATAATTTTTCTGTTTATTGCTTAATTCATAACTAGTTAGCCTGAATTAAATATTTTTTTTAGTTTAGCGGGTAATAAACCCCTAACAACATTTTGGAATCACAATTAGTAAACTTTGACTATCAACAAATTAGTATCTGATATTTGAAATGTCGTTTTGGTGATTGACTCCTACATTGTGTGTCGTAGTGTTTTTCTTGACCGTCACACAAAGATCTCTCTTTGAAGCTGGTATTGTGCCACTCGGCAGAAAACATTGTGGCGAGAGGCAAATGGGGTAATTTATCTTGTCAACAAAAAACACGGTTGATAACCGTCTCCTGTGTCTTCTTGAATAAATTCAAGACGGCTTTTGTAATCTTTCTCCGGACCAGAAAAAATATCCCGTTCCTCTTCTCTGTCTAAATTACAAGTCTAAAGTTGTTAACTTTTTGAATCAAAGTAGGGTATTAGTCAAGTACAAAAACAGGGGCAACTTTGACACTATTACAACGCACTTGTATAGTGTTGAAAGTAATGTACCAAAAAACCTTAAATCTGTTCTGAAAATAAATTATTATTTTTTCTTCAAATTAATTTTAAAAAAATAATTTAAATTTATTAGTACCAACACACACACACAAGAAAATGTGTGCGCTCCAAGAAGCCCCGCTATTGGGCTATATGTATGTGGTAATAAATCATTTATAACATTTTTATATATATTTTTTTATGTTTTTTAACCCTTGTTTTTTTCGCGTGTAATTTTTTGTTACGCAATGTATTCAGCATTCTAAATCTAAATTAAATTTTCACAGGTATTGTCTATAAAAGCTTCATGGTAGCATTGCCCATCATTATTCGTGAATAAACCAAATACAACCTTTGGAAAACAACATTATTAGAAACAATAACATAACGCAAGTAATTTGTAGAAAAAAGCAAAGAAAAAGTGGTCCAAGGAACCACAAAAACTCTATTTTCTGTGCAAATTCTAATAAATTGGGTATTGATGTTTGTATCGTGGAAAATACATATATTATAGGTAACCGTGCAAAATTCCTAGAACAGATTCTTGTTTCATGCTGGTTTATAAACGCCCAAATGAATTCACAGAGCAGTTTGAGCACCTAGATTTGAACGGAAATTAACGGAAAATGTTTACGGACATTGTTTAGAATTCTTTGAATTTTTGTAATTTGCTTTATTAATAACAAAAACATATTTATAAATTAATTCCAAACATTTTTAAATCTGAATTTCATACTCAAATATAAATGAGTTATTGTTTTTTATACAACGTGATCCAGTAGCCCCCGTGTTCAAAGTAACCCCTGTTTACAGTTTACCGGTATTTTGGGTAGTTGGATAGAGACCTAATAGCGGTAGGCTAATTTTTAACTAAGTAACCAACATATTTATGCACCAATTAATAATATATGACTAATATATATAATGGAACACGGTGTGTTTGTATTGCGATGCGAGGGAGTCACATGACGTTGGGTGGGCGCGATGCTATGATGGTCTGGACTTGAACACGGTTGTGTTTGATTGCCCCATGCCGGGCGTCACAGTTGGAGTGGGTTGTTGGGCTTTCCCCCCCGGCGATCTGCTAGTGATGGCTGGACTAGAAAACACGGTGTGTTTTGTTTTGCGCATGCGCGGGCGTCACAGTGACGTGGGTGGGGGCGATGCTAGTGATGGTCTGGACTAGAACACGGTGTGTTTGTATTGCGCATGCGCGGGCGTCACAGTGACGTGGGTGGGGCGCGATGCTAGTGATGGTCTGGACTAGAACACGGTGTGTTTGTATTGCGCATGCGCGGGCGTCACAGTGACGTGGGTGGGGCCCCGATGCTAGTGATGGTCTGGACTAGAACACGGTGGTGTTTGTATTGCCCCATGCGCGGGCGTCACAGTGACGTGGGTGGGGCGCGATGCTAGTGATGGTCTGGACTAGAACACGGTGTGTTTGTATTGCGCATGCGCGGGCGTCACAGTGACGTGTGTGAGGCGCGATGCTAGTGATGGTCTGGACTAGAACACGGTGTGTTTGTATTGCGCATGCGCGGGGCGTCACAGTGACGTGGGTGGGGCGCGATGCTAGTGATGGTCTGGACTAGAACACGGTGTGTTTGTATTGCGCATGCGCGGGCGTCACAGTGACGTGGGTGGGGCGCGATGCTAGTGATGGTCTGGACTAGAACACGGTGTGTTTGTATTGCGCATGCGCGGGCGTCACAGTGACGTGGGTGGGGCGCGATGCTAACGGTGTCTTCTGGACCGGTTCACAAGGTTCATTAGCACCAACCGTTCAACTCCTACAGCTGCAGTAGGTCCACTCTGCTTCACACCAAAACAATTTATCAGTTTACAATTTACTAGTGTAGTGTTGCACTCATTTGCTCGATTTAATCATTCTTAGCACTAAACACTCTTAGTATGGTACAGTAGGCAAACAGAAGGTAATTGGTTTATGGTCCAGTTAATTTTTAACTTACCTGTTACTAATTAGTAATTACAATAGATGTGCAGATGTTGTAAATTGTAAGTGTTCCTGTAATCTGGTGTAAAATTCACAGTAGTTTAAATTATTATTGCCGCGTTATTTTTTTTTCAACCAATATTATCACTTCATTACAAACTCAAATGGAAAGTGAAAATCATATTAATTGGTGAATTGGTTCGCAAACGCTTTTGATTACAGTCTCCGACATAGTCAGCATGGCGGGACTCGTATCTATGTGGCCGTCAGTTCTATACCAGCTACTGGCAGTACTGGTGAAAGTTTTGTTTTATGTTATCCTCAGTCATAGGCAAATACTAGAACTGAGTCCAACTACTAACAGAAATTATGGGCATTTATCCTATCCACCGGAAAATGTTCCCCTGAAGAGGGTCACAGTGGATAAACGAAACGAAAGTGTAGTTAGCAATGGACACTGAATACTCGAAAAGTTGTTTTTGGCATTGGATGAGGTAGAATTTAGCTGACTAGATCATTATCACCGCGGTGTGTGGTTCTATCGACAATGACTGATGGGATTACCTAAATTTATGTTTCCACGTAACTGCCATCGTTTTAAATTGCTTACTTGGGCTTTGGGCTAGAAAAAGGAAAAATAAAACGCACAAGCAGTGCTGTACTAAAATATTAGGGTTTTGCCACCATAGACTACAGTTTAGTGGGGTTTTAAACAGTTGGCAACAATGAAAGTGACGTCACAGGCACGTAGCTACACAGCGTTGGGTTAGGCCCCGAGGCAGATACCACTCATACTATTAAGTCAAATGACACGGAATATTAGCCCCAGACAGAGCGCATAAAATGCTCGTGCAAACTGCTAAGTGGCGCGCTAACTTCGGCTGACTTCATCCTAAGCGCGAAGTAAAGTTGAGGTAAGCTGCGCTCAGATGCCCAGACGGCCAGCTCTCTAATTCCCAAGCCTTGAACACATAGTTTGCGAGATAAGTCCTTTGGGAGTAATAGTTTAGTAGGAGATGACGACGTCTCGGCGAAACGCGTCAGGTATCGCCGACCCCCCACCCCCTCCCCCACAACAACACTATGACGGAAGATTAGCGTGTGACTAATAGCCAATAGGTCCGTGAAAATGGTTTTATTTTATAAAACCGAAATAATGCCGCTAAATGTTAATAAAACCATATAACACCGCCAATGCCAAATAGTTATAACACCAAATTAACCGCTATTCTGCAAAATAAAAACATATTTTATTATTTACTTTTACAAAATCAACATAATCTACACTATTAACAAACTTTCAATCTTAACTTGCTGACAACTTGAGTGATAAGTGTTATCTGTGCGCTAAAATCGATGGTGATTTGAGTGCATATTGGAATTCCATTTGCATATTAAACAATATTATTTATTTTCTCAACATTTTGTCATGCGAGAAATGCAAAAATAAAATAAAAACATAAAACACCACTTTTTACATTTTAAAAAAATAAATTTAGGAAAAAATAAAACCATTTACACGGACCTCTACAGTAATAGCCAATAGGTGTAAGGCTCAAAATATTAGGGAGCGAAGTCCCATTTTCCGTCCGTCCGTCCATCTGTGCGTGACTCACGTCTCACCTAACAAACACGATGTCCAACATATAGTCATGTTTTGCCGGCATTGCCTTCAACTTGGACGGTACAAAATGTTTTTGGTGACCCTACGAGTTGCGAAGGGGAGGGCAGGGGAGTACGCTAGCCCATCAGAAAGTAAAAAATCTTGACCCGGCCCCTCCACCATTACTAAATGCAAGAACAAGCAGCGAACATTTTATCAGAAGTAAGCTAACCCGGCGCCGCAACCAAAAAGATCAACGCACGGCGTATTTAATTTTATTTGGGTTTTCTTTGATGATCTTTGATTGGAGTAGGTTCTCTCTCTTCTCTTTTCGATTCTCTCGTATACCCGTATTTATGCAACAACACCATAATATATGAACGAGAATTGAACATACAACGTTATTTGGCCTAATTTTTCATTGAGTCAATATTTATTTTCCAAGCGATGCAGTGAACGGGATCAAAGTTAAGATTTCCAGTAACTAATAGACACCCTGGCCTAGTGTTACGTGATGGTCTGGGCTTATGAAGACGAAATGGACGCGCCTCGCCGGGCCGACCGTGACAACGAAGACAACGCAGCCCTCATTCATGTATAATTACTCCTAATTACAATGTCTTCACTGCGCAAGCACAAGCTTTGACGAGTTTAAGAGCTAAGGGAAGTAATTACAGACAAATTGCTGCTATACACAACGAACCGATCATAACGTAAGACAAAGTAAACGTTGAGAAATTGCGTTTGTAGCAGAAACATCTTAATCAGCAAGTTCAGTCGAAGTTTTGAAGGGGCGCAGCACAGACGCCCACATAAATAACAGACACGGAGCTGGGGCAAGAATATTTAGAAATAACTTGTTTGTGAGGAATTCATCTCATCTAAGAACGTACTCTCTTGAAAGGGATCAGCTTGAAAGTTCATCCAACATAAGTAACTCGTGTATAAAACTTGAGACTAATTCGGGATGTCAAAAACTGCCAATCCTGACAGTAAGTTTTTACAAGGTTTTATAAGGATTGAGTTCTCTAGAACAGCCCTCGGGCATTCCCCTTTATGAACCTAATTAAATTAACTGGCTAGTGGCTAGTCACCTAAATAGGGTCACAGGCCTACCGGGTGCCGGGGTGAATCCGACGTGTACCTCACTCATTGCAGGCATTATTTTCAACTTCAAATGTTCTCATTCTGCACAAACTTACAATTATGGTGAGTTCATAAAAAAGTTCCCTTGAGGAAGTCAGATAGTAGTGTTACACATACATTGTTATTCCTTATTGATGCCCTGAAATGGTACTTTTACGAACAAAGTATTTGTACAGGTGTAAGAAAAAAATACGATGCAAAATATTGAAGCAAACGTAAAAATAAGATAGTTGAAGTTAATTAAAGGGGTATTTAACCGTAAACTCAAAAAATATATTTCATTCAGGCTAACTAGTAATGAATTTAGCAATTACAGAAAATTATTGGGGCCACCATGACCCCCCCAAAAATTGTCAAACATGACATTTTTCTAGCTAGGTCCCATCGGCAAAATCTCCCATAAAAAATAACATGGGGACGATCTTTATGCCCCGTGATGGTGTGACCTTGAAGGATTTTGGTCCAAAAAAATTGACCATTATTGACGTACTCGACAGCCTTTCTGTAAATTCTCTATATTTTGTTTTGAAATTTGGGAAAGTAGTTGGGTCAAAATATGCTGATTCCCAAATGGGGTGGATTTTGGAATGCATTTTTTTTCGTTTTTGGGGTTATTTGGGACAGTTTCAAACACATGTTAAAAGGGGCATTTTGTTTGGGTATATGCTCTAGTATCTTTGGGGCCCAAAAAAAACAGGTTACCGTTTTTAGGAAATTTTCCAAAACCATTTTCGAAATTTCGGGATCAAAAAAAAAAAAATTCGTGTTGATCACGTTACAAGATTAAAATTGTTTAACGGTCTTTTAAAGTGTATATTTTTTTAAATACTATTTAAAAATAATTTTTGGGGGTTTTTTTTACCCCCTTTAATAGGAGCTTTTTTAGGGGGACAAACCAGTGGCGTAGAACGGGGGGGGGAAAGGGGCATTCCCCCCCCCCCCTAATTTTATGCCAGGGGGGCATAGGGGGCAGATTTAGATTTGAAAAATCAAGATTTTCTCTCTACTTTTTGGAAAGAAACGACGGATGATCCTGTCAAAAATTCGTTTTCCCGGAAGAAACAACCCAACAATAGTATAGCAGGAATGTTGGGTTTGGCTATTCCCCATGCCTTAAAACCGCCATCCACTTTTTTAAAAACCAATCCGGGGAACAAGCTGCTAAAACTATGGGAACTTTTTCAAACCCGGAAACCGCCCCAAAAAATTTGGACGGTAAAAGACATATTTAAAAAATGTTATTTTCAGGGGGGACACGCAGGGTACAATAATTCACCTTCATGGCGCCCCAAAAATTTGGCCCCAAAATAATTTTAAAATTGCTGTAACTCAAAAAAGAAATCACAGTTTTGGATAACTAAGTTTTGTTTTTTTCGGTTTTTAATGCTCTAAAAAAATGTCAATAGAAATTTTCGAAATAAAATATTTTTAATTAAATTTTTAAATTATTAAAATGTATTCCCTTATAGCACTTTTTGGTATATTTTAATTATTTATACTAGAATACACAAATTTATCATAAAATTTTCAAAATATACTAAAAAAAACGCCAAAAAACCCAAAATTTTTAAAGTCCGAAACAAAATTCCGTAACTTTTTATTAATTAATTAATTAAATTAAACATTAAAAATCCAATTTAAAAAATTTCTTATTCACTTCCCAAAGTCACGTGGGGTTCCACAAGAACAATATGACCAAAAATGAACCAAAAAAATATTAGTTCCAAAAATTAAATTCCCAAATCACTTTCCTATAAATTCTTAAATTAAATTTAATTTAAAAAAAATGCAATAATCTCTAAAATTTTAAAAAATTCAAAAATGTGTCGACCTTAGAATCATTTTAAACTAGTTTTAAGGCGAATAAAGAATAAAAAAATTAAATTTAACTAAATTAAATTAAATCACCGAATTTAATTCTTTAGAAAAATTATCCCACTTTTGACATAGTTTGTTATGTAACCTAAAACTCGTCGATCGTAAAAAAATATCTTCTTACTGACAAAATGCCAATGAATCCAAATTGTCAGTCTTGAAAAAAATTCCTAAAATTACCGATTAATTAAAAAATTAAAATAAAGAATTATTTATATCTAAAATAATTGTTATTGTCCTCATACACATACAAAATGCCAAAGAAGTTATTTTAAACAATGAAAGTATAATTTTAAAAAATTTAGCCCCCCCAAAAAAAAAAAAGTTCATGCTACTTTTTTTTAAATTAAATTTTCCCACAAAATTATTTTCCTGTAAAAAAAGCTTGAAAAGGTTCCTTTTGGGCTGTGTTAATTTTACAACAAATGGTATTAAATCAAAAAATTTTATTTCATTAATTCATTAAAGGAAGTAATGAATTTAAATTTGGGGACTAAAAATATTTTTTAAAAAATTATTCTCGCATTGTTTATATTTAAATACTTTGTTGGCTTTTTGATGTGTTAATTGAGTGCAAAAAAAATATTGAGATATAAGTAATTCTTCTTTTAATTTTTAATTAAAGGGTAAGTTATGGGAAATTTTGTTTCGGACAGAAAATTCGGATTCATTGGCATTATGTCAGAAAGTATATTTTTTATGACGATCGAATGATTTTTTTGGGTATACAAAACAATCATTTTCAAAAGTGGGTTATTTAACTAAATGTAATTAAATTTTGGGTTTAAATTTAAAATTAAATTAATTATTTTTTCAGACATTTTTCCCCTTTAAAAACTAGCTTTAAAATGTTCCAGGTCGACTACTTGTGTTAATTTTACAAAAATTTTTTGAATTATTGTAAAATTTTTAAAAAAATTAATTAATTTTATTCATAGGAAAGTGATTGGAATTAAATTTTTGGAAAATTATGTTTTTGATTCATTGTGGTCATATTTCTCTTTTGTGATACACTAGTGAAATTTGGGAAGTGAATAAGAAACTTTTTTGGGGTTTTTAAATTAAAGCTTAATTTAAATTAAAAAATTAAACAAAAGTTCAGGAATTTTGTTTCGGGACTTTTTTTTGGTTTATTGCGTTATTTTAGTAAGTCAAATTTTTTATGACAAACTAGTGATTTACGTATAAATAATTGATATTACCAAAAAGTGTATAATTAATCTTGTAATATAATAAAATATTAAAAATATTTTATTTACGGTAAAATTTTTAATGAATTTTTGTAGGCATTAAAAACGAAAAAAAACAAACTTAGTTTACAATCTGTGATTTTCTTCTTGAGTTCAGCAAATTTTTTAAAAATTTTTTGGCGGCCCCTCTGTGGGCGCCATGACAGGGGACTTATTTGTACCTGCGTGTCCCCCCCTGAAAATACATTCTAAATTCTTTTCCCGCTCCTTAATTTTGGGGGGGTGGTTTCCGATTTGAAAGTTTTCGCGGGGTTTTAGGACTACAGCCCCCCATCCGGGACTTAAGTTGGGCACGTGACTCAGACCCCGTCTAAACCAAACACCTTTGAAGTTTGCTAGGTTATTTGGGAGACCAAGTTTGGGGTTGGCCCGTGTCGCATCGTTATGGTTCTGTCACTTTGGAGTGGGGGTGGTGACTTTTATTTAGCGAAGTGGGAAGATTATTCTCTTGAGGTAAGTATGTAGTGTAAAGTAGTAAAGTTAAGTGTGGTTTTAGTGTTTGTGTTTATGTGTTAAAGTTAAATTGTATCATAAATTTTAAAAATGAAATTACTAAACAGCCTTCAGTTGTATTTTTTTAAGAAAAAGGTAAAACAAAAATTGTTTGCTTGTAGATTCTCATTACATAAAAAATTTTGTTTTGATTTTTAAAATGGGGCCCCTTCACGTTAATTTTTTTTTTTTTTGTTTTTAGTCGTAGATAAGGTTAAAACATCGTTACAGAGTCCGAGTGCTTAAAAAAAGACGAAATAAATTATATAGTGAAATTTTCGCCTTGGCCCTTTGCTGGCTGGGCTTTCCCCAGGCCCAGCGTGCCTACAAATCTCTAGAAATTTTCCCCCCCCCCCCCCCAAATTTTAAAAATTCCGACCGCCTGGGAAAAAACCCAAAAACCAAAAACCCAAATACGGCTCTTTTGGTAGTGTTTGTTTTATTGTTTTGGGTTCGTTGTGGGAAAAAGGCCCCATTTATAAAAGCACGTAAGGGACCTAAACATAGATTGCGGGACAGTTATCCCTTGATTTTTAAAAAAAACATTTTTTCCCAATCTATATATTAATAGTTCTTGCTTTTTTTTCTTTAGTATATGTTTAGGGCGTGTATGGGTTGATAAAAACAAGACAATTTTTTACCCCTTTCTTGTCTTACTTTCCGGGGGTTTGCTGGGAAAAAACAAATGGATTTAAATCAAACTAACATAATATGAAGATTCCGCTGTTCGAAAGACTTTCATAAATTTAAAAATATCGTCACAAAAAAATTTTTCGGTAGGTCTAAATTTTAAGTATGAATGCTTTCATTTTAAACACTCTGTCCAAAACTACATTAGTAAAAATTAGATAAACCAAAAGATAATCATTATCGTGCATTAGTTTTCCCTAATTTTGGCTCGCTTCACTAAAAAATTAACACTTTGCATTAAAAAGGGGGTGCAGAAGGGTTTTTTCGAGTACGCATATTATCAGAGTTGTGAAAGTAGATTTATGCTTTTTATAGTCTAAATTCAACTCAAGTTTAAACCGTGGGGGTTTACTTAAATTTTTTTTGTTCCACATTGTTTTTCGGGGCTGTATGGCCACTTTAATTCAATTGTGAAATTTTCAAATTTGTGACATAAGTGAAAAAAATAGCACCAAAAATTTTTAAAATGTATTTATTTAGTTGCACTACATTTAACGTTGAAGCCCCCCCAGTTTGTCAGATTCGCTGGAATAATTTTATAAGTAGCCAGTGTCTTGAGCATGTTTTTAAATTATTTTTTTACCCCGAAGGAAAGTTTGTAATTTTCCATGACCTAAATCCCCCCCCCCCCCCCCCCCAATAAAGACAATTTTTTAAATTTTAGCACGTTCAGATGATTGGGGGACCCTCGAAAACACCCCATCATTCTTGCTGTAAAGGTGCCTTGGGGTTTAGCGCTCACGGTTGGCTGCGGCGCCCTAACGGGCACCCAGATGAAAGTTGCTGTTTTCCCTATCGTCAAAGAGGGGGGGAACAGTGAAAAAGATCATAATTCGTTAGTAACATTTATTTATTACAAATAGATGCAAAAAATCAAAATTTTTTCGGGCTAGGGGGGTGTATATTTAAAAAGCGTAAAATAATTTGTCTGTATACGATAAATGTCTCAATCCATCCCTGAAAGTAGGCCCGATTTTTCATTAAAGAAGCACTTGTGCGAATATTGTGCGTTTGCGTGTACTTTTTCGCTCTAACTGAAAAAAAAGGAATAAATGTAACAATGATAAGGTACGTTCATCTTTCAACAAGATAAGACTATACAAATTAATATATTTCGCGGAACCAGGTTTTATTGTAGAGAGTGTCGAAATAGACGCGTAGGACTAAAAATAAGAATAGTGAGCATTCGTGCACTAACAGAATAATTCTGTTACCGTTGCAAAGTTTCGCGCATGTTGTCGGCCGTGTGAACAGGTTTTTACCTAATACGCTTGTACATTAGACGTTTTCCGGGCATTTGCGGCAAGTGGTACGCGCGGAACAGATCGCATCCGCCGGCTGCCAGTGGCGCAGCAATTATTTACGTGTGCTCATTACTTCTCTTAGAAGTTAGCCACTGTAGTGAAAACAAAAATATAGTAGTTGTAAGATGCTGCTATCAGAAGGTGCCTACAGTTCTTTATTGGCTTAGGCCTAGACAAGCCCCCCCCCCCCCTCCCTCCAAGTAAAGGCCTATAGGGCCGGCCTATGACTCTTTTGAAGAGAAACTAGCCAAATGTATACACGTGCCCGTGCTTTGTAGAACGCATAACTATGACTTATATGGTATCGGCTAATCGATAAACCCGAGATTTAAGTGCAATATAGTATGTAAGTTGAGATTATTTTTTAAGAGCCTATAAAGCGTTGTGTACGATTGGACAAAGTCGGGCCTACACTACAATCAATGTTGAATGAGTTGTAAAGTCTGCTTTCGTACATTGCGAACTGTGTCTACCTTACCTATACCTAGTAAGTTGATTTCTTCTGGCAAACCGATATGATGAGCCTCATGTATGCACGATTCACTTTTACATTATTCTAGCCTCATTCTGTACAAAACTGTGTACACATTGACAAATTAATCACATTTTAATAATGGCGTTCGTGCATTCGCAGAGAGAACGGTGTGTGGAGTGTAAAGACAAGACGACTCACAGTCACATAGACACAAAATGTGAACATATCGTTTGTTCGTCTGTCCACCACATTTTACGACACTATTGTAAACTAGTAGAGAAAATCTTTTTTATCCGGATGTAATTAACAACAAACAACAGATAACAATTCTACCTTTCCTTCCCCTAATACTATAATATTCTGCGCTGAAGTAAATAATACTTTAGTATTCTATCTACGGGTCGCCAGAAGTACGATGTGTTAGTTCGTAAAGTAAGCAGGTACTTGACTCGAGTCTCGGCGTGGTGTTCGAATCGCAATCCAGCCACAAAGCGTACGTGGGCGAGCACTCAAATAACGCGGGCTACACCATAACGGTGCGCGATAACAAGTAGTAACTCCAGCTACCCGCGTAACATACGATACCGTAGCACTCAGTAGCACTCACCTTGATCACTGATGCTGCTGGTGAAGCCTGGAACAGAAGAACACAAGAGTTAGTACATTGTGGGTGTGGGTGTACGTCAACGACGACACTAGTTAGATTGTATTTGTAGTTTTAGGGCGCTGTAACAGCTAAGATTATTAGCGCCTCCAAGATAAAACAATAATTTCTATAAGTGTGAGTTACCACCATGTATACTTCTTTCGAAGGGTGCGGGACGTAAGGGGTGACGCGGGGGGACAAGGGGTGGACAGCCCTGTGCTGATCAGAACCAGCCACAAGCGTATGGGGAGGGCAGGGGTTACCCCACGTCGTGGTCTTCTCCGTCTGTGTCATCATCCGTCCGTGTTGACATTGTCGTCGCCGTCGGGGAGAGAGTTAGATTGTAGATTTTTAAACGTGTTTTAGGCTTTTCGAAGCTACGAATTCGGTGCAGTACTTTCGTACTTTTCGGATAACTTAAGATAACTAAATACTTATTTCTAGTACATAGCCCTATTCCTCAAAGTCCGCAAAAAATTGTGTTTGACCTTTGACCAAACGGCAAAGGCAAACGGGTCCAAATTTTGAACACAAACCATGTGCGAGGATTGCAGGTGTCACATTCCCGAGTATGCACAAAAAAATATCTTAATCGATGAGAAAATGAAGGCGTAATTCGAAAAGTACGAACACATTTTCGACCTTATATATTAATAACCGGCACCTCCACCAAAAACGAATTTGAATAAATATTCAGTCTTTACTTCTTAGATAAGTTGTTAGAATAAAGTTAGTACATTAAAAAATAAATTCATTCATTCTCATATAATGTGGCAGTCTTGGTCGACTATTATAGTCTACCAACTCATCACACTTCACAACTGATTTGTAGTGGGGGACATTACATTTAATTTACAGCACTTGCAGATCAAGCCAACCACCTGTTTGCTCCGACACCATTGACGAGCAAACAATGACCAACTAGAGACGTCATATTTATGTAGGAAAACCAGATCAATCAAGCTGGACACTATTCCACCCTCAAGCGGCGCCAGAATCCACAAGACTAATTCGGTACAACCTTAGATTATGTGCCTCGTTGCTAGGACGTTTCAAAGACACCCTGTACACATTCCTAAGCCTACAACTGATGTACTTACGTCCACATCAGAAGTTATAATACTTCTACCTAGAGTGGGATCCAAACCCTGCACCTTCTGCATTGGAAGCAGAACAAACCACACAATGGAATTGCAGTCACTAACTCTTCAGCTATATCTATACTCATTTATTGCGTAACAGTGACCTCCGTGAGGTATGTTTAGCAGTGGAATAACATCCTGGTAGTGGAAACTGGAAAGTGACTTATCTATTAAATCATAACAATTGTCGTCGTTATTGACGAGAGAAGGGAGAAGAGCGTGAAATTGTTGTTGACACTTGGCTTACGTAATATCTTCATGTTCCCGAGGTCTGAGCACTATAGTAATCCAATAGGCCTACTCGACAGTCGTTTGCTCCTTCCTCGAGGCCAACGATTAGCGATGGATTGTTTGTAAAGAACTCAATTATGGATCGATCGATTACATAAATTATATAATTAATCGATAATTATATTGCTTGACATTACATCTCCCATTTAAATATCAACAAATATAAATGTATTGACAACACACATTTTGTTTCACCACTAGTGGTATTAATGAGAGAGTGCTTGTAGCATTGTACTTAAAGAATTGTGACAGATCTATGAATTGAAAAAGATATTTCAATGTAATTTTTTAGTCGACGACCACAATCGTATACCGGGAGGTCGACCATACTAACATCGAATACATATTTTGGGGAGTACCAATTATTATCGAGAGGTAAAGTATAAATAACTAATAACATGGAAGGTCACATATTTTTATCTCTTCGCCAGAAAATGATATTATATTTTAGAGTAAGGAATTGCATTTTATGTTTACATCGTGATTATTTTTTTATATTTTGTTACCATGACAGCTTGTATGGCCGAGGATGATTTAGTTATGTTATATAGAGTTTTACTTCGTATTCTCCCCCTATCAAAAATAAATCATGAAGTCGGGGTTAAAATGCAGCCTTGGAAGTTGTGTCGTGGTAGGCAGTGTACGTGTGTTGTAAGCTAATCCGCCCTCCCGCAAACATTTCCCTCTCAAGCATTCTAAAACATGCTCATTCCGCGTCCTGCAAACTACAACGACAAATGAGTAAGTTTATAGCACACAATAAAACATTGCCCCTATGGGTAATTCCATGTCAAATCAACCAGGCCATTTCCATGACCATCTCCGATTTTGACGAAACTTGGCAAATTTACTCTTACTAACATGTATTTTGATCGTGGAAAATTTTGTATTTCTGACGCGCTTAGTTTTCGAGTAACGCCCCGCTCAAAAACTCAAATTTAGCGACGCCGAGCGGCGTACCTGAATTCGTAAGTTTTGAACCGTTGGACGTAAAAGGCTAATTTTTTTTTTAAATTAAAGAGCATTTTATTGGCAATTTAATTTATATGTATTTGAATGCATTCCTAATTGTGAAACCATGTAAAAAATCGAAATTTGTTTTAAAACCTACCCTACGAGAAAAAGTATCTCCGAAAAAAAAACAAAAAAAAACGTGTTTTTGTTTAGATGTTTTTTACATGCACAAAAAAATTTGGGATGGGATGGCATTGGGATCATGATATATCACAGGGTCATGCACCAAATGTGTAAAATGTGTCAGTTTTTACCTTCCATTTGTAGTGAAATTCAAATTTGCCGCACTTAAAAATAAAAACGGAAGGTAAAAACTGACACATTATACACATTTGGTGCATGACCCTGTGATATATCATGATCCCAATGCCATCCCATCCCAAATTTTTTTGTGCATGTAAAAAACATCTAAACAAAAACACGTTTTTTTTTTTGTTTTTTTTTCGGAGATACTTTTTCTCGTAGGGTAGGTTTTAAAACAAATTTCGATTTTTTACATGGTTTCACAATTAGGAATGCATTCAAATACATATAAATTAAATTGCCAATAAAATGCTCTTTAATTTAAAAAAAAAATTAGCCTTTTACGTCCAACGGTTTAAAACTTACCAATTACGGTACGCCGCTTAGCGTCGCCAAATTTGAGTTTTTGACCGGGGCGTTACTCGAAAACTAAGCGCGTCAGGAATACAAAATTTTCCACGATCAATCTACATGTAGTAAGAGTAGATTTGCCAAGTTTCATCAAAATCGGAGATGGTCAAGTTTTATTTCAGGCTCGGCCTGGTTGATTTGACATGGAATGACCCCTATGGAGTTGGGCATGAGGTTATACATAACGTTGTCTTGCAAACATAACCGTTATCAGAAATTTGTCGGGTAAAAATGGTTCAAATAATTATCAGACCTCAACAAATGGTGTCCGCGTCTACAGGGTTGGCTTGGTCTGCTTTGAATTTAAAGTCCCCCACTGAAATCAGTTATGATGAGTGGGTAAACTCTAAATACGAATGCATTTATTTATTTAATCCAAAGAAAAAGAATGTATAGGTTATGCTGGCTTGTTGCTGCTTCCAAAGCAAAATTGCCCTGGACTTTTCAATTTGGTACTAATAATCTGTGAAAGACTAGCCAAGAATGGGATTTCTCTAGTAGGGAAACACTCCCGTAGGAGTAGCACAGCCGTCTTAGCAACCAGGCACGTAGTATGTACGCCTCACCAAGCCGCCCTGGTACATAATGAGATGTAATACACCTCCCTAGCATGCCTGCCTCCTCTCGACAAAACCTTAACATCCGTGTAAACGCATCATAATTCATGTTATCATTCAGTGAACGTCCCATGGTAGTTGACACTGTTGCTGTTCCTACTCCTCCGCGAATATTACGCCGGGATGTATGAGCGACACAACCGAACCGAACGAGTCCGATTCTGTTCGCCTGAAGATCGACTCATTAGTGGTTATCTTCAGGAATCAGATGATCGTGGACCATCCGTGCGGACCGGCGAGGTGTTCGGAAATCTTCTGCCAAGAATGAGTGTTTGGGCAAGGAGCGATCCTGGACTAGCATCCGAGCCTTTAGCCAGTTGATGTCCGACAGAAGTAGGCTGCAATTGCAAAGCAAACTCCTTGAGGGCAGCGCCTGGAGTGTTTGGGAATCCTGATCATGATGAGGACGCGACGACCGGTGCTTGAGGTGTCGGTTCCGGGTCGGTCCTAGGGGTATTGCCCCTTCTAGAACTAGTATCCGAGGCGAGTTCCGACTGGGGTGGGCTATCCTTACAGCTTCGGTTGAAGGTTGGTGACTCAATGAGTAAGAGTGGAAGCTCTGGTGACTCCTTCCAGTTCCACCATATCAAACCCACAATATTGAAATGAAATGAAAACTGTTCATTCGTGCACACGTCTTATCAAACTAATATTAAACTGTACAAACTAAAAATCTTATCCAACACTTTAAAACATCATAGGCTACTTGAAGAAGCTCGCCTTACACCTGTGATGTTTTGTTTTATGACACAACAGCTGACTGGTCACCGCTGGCATGATGTGGATGCAGACAGCCAAATAGAAGGCTGTGTTTGGTCATGTGACCTAGGCCTGGTGACTTCCGTTTCCTGTGGGTTGTAAGCCATGACATAGAGGTTTCACTTATGTATCGTATTACCTGTTTCTATTAATTAAAGAACCCAATCTAAGTTCAACAACGTGTTATTAATGTAACTAATAACAACCCTAATATCATCTCATGGTGTCAAGAAGTACGCAGCAGAAATACTGGTAAGGATTCAGACGGTAATGAAAGATAAGTTGTACGCATAACCTCACATTCGCCGACCACATGGTAAGTGATAGCCTAGAATCACTTACAATTAGCATTTTCAGTTGTAAAAGCAAAGTAACTGCCAAAATAACTTGAGAAGAAAATGTCTAAAGAATATAGGAAGCCCCCCGAATTGGAATTGTCGGGAAATGTCCATCAAAATTGGAAATTCTGGAAGCAGAAATTCGAAATATACATGAGGGCGTCACAGGGCTACAAAGAAGACCCTGAAGACCAAGTCGCAATATTTCTCAATCTAATTGGGGACGAAGCGTTACGGACGTATAATACGTTTGATTTGAGCAATCAAGAAAGGAAATCGCTCGAGGCCGTGATGAGCAGATTCGAAGCGTACTGTTCGCCAAAGAAGAACATAGTGTTTGAACAATACATGTTTTTCAATCGTTCTCAAAGCGAGAGCGAAACATTTGACCAGTTCCTAACGCAGTTGAAGATCCTAGCTAACTCGTGCGAGTTTGGTGAAAACCTAAAACCGCTACTACTCCTACGTATAGTGGTTGGGTTAGGTATCCAGGGATGAAGGAGAAACTACTACGAATTCCGGATCTCACCCTAGAGAAGGCATCAGAATTCTGCAGAGCTGCCGAAGTGAGTCGAGAGCAAGCACAGGTCCTGGAGGAGAAGACCGCCATCGACTACGTGAAGAAACAGCCCGGGAGAAAGCAGAAGACCGTAGGCCTACCGAAACCGCCTAGGCCTATGAATGATGGCAACAGTAGTGCTACAAAAATCAAGTGTTCAAAATGTGGGTACAACCATGTGCCAAAAATCGTGTCCTGCTTACAATAAGCAATGTAATAAATTGAAAGGATTCAATCATTTTGCGAAAATGTGCTCGAAGAAGAATGTACACGCCTGTGAGTGTGTAGAATCTGAAGAAAAACAATCTAACACCTCTGATAAAGATGAACTTTATGTGGAAATGGTGTCTGAACAGTATAAAATGCACAGTGTGCTAGGCCTAGAGGGACGTGAGTGGACATCAATAATTGATGTGGGCCTAGGCCTAGGAGGGCCCGCTGGTAAGGTAAAATTCAAACTAGACCCCAGGGGCTCAGGTGAGTTTCATACCTGTCAAGCTGTTCAAACAGCTAACGGTAGTCAAAATGCAAAGGTTGTTAAAACCAATACCACTTTAATAACTTTTGGAAACCACAAGGTTAAACCGGTAGGAAAAGTGGAACTAATGTGTTCTAAAGGACAAATGAGCCAGTGAAAATTAGTTTCATGCTAGCAGACCTTGAATGTAGGCCATTGTTAGGTCTAAGTGCATGTGTACAACTCAACCTTGTGCAAAGAATCATGTGCTTGAGGAAAGTAAGCCTAGTATGGGCCTAACCAAGGAAAAATGTACTTCAGAGTACAATGAGGTATTTTATGATGAGTTAGGTTGCATGCCAGGTACGCATAAAATAATTCTTAAGACAGATTGTGTGCCAGTTATCCACCCACCTAGGAAGGTACCAGTGTCACTGAGGGGGAAACTAAAAGATACACTGACTCATTGGAGTCGAGGCAAATAATTGAAAAGTCAGTGGACCTACTGACTGGGTGAGTAACCTGGTAATAGTGGAGAAAGCAAATGGTTCTCTACGAGTGTGCCTAGATCCTAAAGTCTTAAACAAAGCAATTAGAGGGAACACTACCCGATCCCTACAACTGATGACATTCTGACTAATCTATCAGGAATGTCCTATTTCTCAGTCGTTGACATGTCTGAGGGATTCATGCAAGTACTTTTAGATTCTAGTTGTACAGACTACTGTACATTCAATAGTCCATTCGGCCGGTACAAAATTCCTCAGAATGCCGTATGGTATCTCGTCTGCCGCTGAGGTATTTCAGAAAAGAATTTTGAAAACTTTGGTGATCTCGCTAATGTCCAAGTAATATTCGATGATTTAATCGTGGCAGGTCGAACGCTAGAAGAGCATGACAAGGCTCTCGTGTCGGTATTTGAGCGTGCTAAAAGCTTAGGTATCAAGTTCAATCCTGATAAGTTTCAGTTCAGGGTGAACGAGGTAAAGTATATGGGACACATAATTTCAGCTGATGGTTTGAAAGCTGATCCAGAAAGAGTGAAAGCAATTCGTGAATTGCCCTCTCCTGTAAAAGTAACCGAGTTACGGAGATTTCTAGGGATGGTAAATTATGTGGGTCAATTCATTCCCAACTTGTCGAGTATTTCGGAACCACTTCGACAACTGTTAAAATATACCGTTTTAATGGGAGTGGGGACCAGAACGGTTAAAGCCGAGCTAGAAATAAAAAGGATGCTATGCTCAGCACCTACGTTACCCTACTATGACGAAAAGAAACCGTTGTGTCTGCAGACAGACGCATCGAATCGGGCTTGGGTGCCTGTTTGTTGCAAGATGGTAGACCAATTGCCTACGCTTCTCGTAGCATGACCCCAACAGAATTTTCGTATCCTCAAATAGAAAAGGAAATGCTCGGATTTGCTATGGTGTTCAAAAGTTCCACCAAAATATTTACGGTAGGCAAACGCGTGTCCAAACCGATCATAAACCCCCAATTCCGATTGTGACTACAAACATCAATCAAATTTCGCCTGGACTTCAGCGAATGCAACTTAAGTTACTAAAGTATGACCTGGAAGTTGAATATTTACCCGGTAAATTCATGTATATGGCAGACACATTGTCTCGTGCCTATCTGCCATACACAGTCAACGATGACCCGGAATTCAACCAAGTTATCCATTCAGTCTCTAAACATCTACCGATGTCTGACGATAGGGGGTTGAATTTCAGGTAGAGACAAAGAAGTGTGAAGAGGCAAACATTTTGCATGATTTACACTACAATGGTTGGCCACAACACATTCATCAAGTCCCTTCCTCGGTTAAATATTTTTGGAACCTAAAGGATGAGTTATCCTTTGATGAAGGACTAATGTTTGTGGGTGACAGACTCTTTGTTCCTCCTACACTACGTAAACGCATGCTTGATCTCTTGCATCAAGGCCACTTTGGGCATGGAAAAGCTAAAGCCAAGGGCTAGACAAACATTTTGTTGGCAGGGTATGACTAGGGACATAAACAATCTTGTAGCAAGTTGTGCTACTTGCGAAAGGTTCCTCCCTAAAAACACTAAAGAACCTCTCTTGCCACATCCTGTCCCTAATCGAGCTTGGGAAACTATCGCAGCTGATATCCTTGAATATAAAGGAAGCTCGTATTTGGTAATCAAAGACTTCTATTCTAAATGGATAGAGTTTTAATTCAGATAAAGAACAAAACCGCCAAGGAACTTATTGGCAAATTCAAAGCGGTATTCTCTCGGCTGGGCGTTTGCGATACGTTAATGTCGGACAACATGCCTTTTTCCAGTGCGGAATTTAAGGCATTTGCAAAGGCATGGCAATTTGAAACGAAAACATCAAGCCCGCGGTATCCAAAATCGAATGGCATGTCAGAAAATGCGGTTAAAATTGCTAAAAACATGCTCAAGAAGGCAAATCATACTAACGGTGACTTGTACATGTTTCTGCTTGAGTATCGAAACATGCCTATCACGGGAATGCAGGTTTCGCCAGCGCAACTACTGATGTCGCGAAAGCTGAAACACGCATTCCAGTGGTAGCTTCTCAGTTAGAAACCTTGTGTACAGCAAATGTAGTCCCTACCCTTCAGGTACTTCAAAATAACAAAAGTTGTTTCATGACAGAAATGCTAAACCACTCATACCTTTGGAAAAGGATGAAAATGTTGTTTGGAGGAGAGATGGTGTTTGGGAACCAGCTAAAATTATTGAGAAACATAATTTGCCTCGATCATATGTAATTAGTACTGAAGATGGGCAGGTGCTCCGTAGGAATAGGCATGACTTGAGGAAGTCAGCAGTTGTCAATAGACCTAGGCCTACTGATGCATTCAATCCAGCAGAGGAGGCTCAGCTGATTCCACCCAATTTCAATCCTGATATCTTGCCACGGGTGCAAATGTCAACCAGTAATGGTAATGCTAATGCTTCAAGCTCACAGGTACTTTCACCTGGTAAAGCTGTTCCCACTGGTAATAAAAATAATAATCAAACCCGGAGTGGGCCATTATCAAACCACCTTCTCGATTTAATGATTATGTTTAATTTAAGTGATCACTATTTGCAATACTGTACATGTTAATATAGTGGTACATTTAGTAGTAAAGAACATTATGTATCCTCTCCTTATGGTTCATCAAACATGTGTATTGTCTATTAATTATTGTAACTGGAAATTTGGTTGTATTTTTCCAACTCCCTTGTTTCAGTATTGAACTTTTAAAAATAAAAAGGGAGATGTGATGTTTTGTTATGACACAACAGCTGACTGGTCACCGCTGCATGATGTGGATGCAGACAGCCAAATAGAAGGCTGTGTTTGGTCATGTGACCTAGGCCTGGTGACTTCCGTTTCCTGTGGGTTGTAAGCCATGACATAGAGGTTTCACTTATGTATCGTATTACCTGTTTCTATTAATTAAAGAACCCAATCTAAGTTCAACAACGTGTTATTAATGTAACTAATAACAACCCTAATATCATCTCAACACCCCATAGTTGCAGATTGTAAAACATGTGCTTCCATGCACACTTGCATCACATCCCATCGCAGTGCGCTGGGGAGCTCGCGTTTCTCCTATCTGCTATACGGTGTCGACCACCGTACACTACAACGTGATCCCTGATAAGTGATAAGGGACAACAAAAATTCACTAGGAAAACGCTTAAGTCCCGCCGCGTTGATGGATGAGCTTTTTAAAGTTTTCAGTTTGCGTGGGATATCTTTACTTTTGCAAGTGCTTTGTTTTGTTGCCTACGCATTGTAGGTGATTGTTGCCAAGTTTCTATTGTTTCTTGTCAATTGGTATTATTTACCGTAAAAAACTTATATTAAAAGCTTTATTTCTATGGCTTCTGGCTAACTTTTTCAACTTTTTCTTTCAGAAGGTACTACATCACCATAACCTTAATGTCAATGTATAATATGAACGTTGTAGCCCCACCCGTTTGGTCAGAATTGGCCCAAATGGCACGAAAATATCGCACAAAAAATCAAAAAACTTATATTAAAAGCTTTATTTCTATAGATTCTGGCTGACTTTTTCAACTTTTTCTTTCAAAATGTACTACATCATCATAACCTTAATGTCCATGTATAATATGAACGTTGTAGCCCCACCCGTTTGGTCAGAATTGGCCCAAATGGCACGAAAATATCGCACAAAAAATCGAAAAAAATCGTAAAAGTACGATATTCATGAGAAATATTTCTTCGATTGTACCCAAAAAACGTGGCAAGTCTAAGTTCAGAGATTTCGAAGGTCCTGTCAAATTTTCATCAAGATCGCATATGCCGTTTGCCCGGTAGAGCGAACAAACAGACAAAAATACAAAAAAAAAAAAAAAACAAAAACAAAAAAAAAACACCCGAGCAAAATTTTTTGGGGGGTCAGTGAAATAGAAGTCTTCGCTTCGCTCATCCAATAAAATTATGGGTTGTCTGCATCAAACGGCCGGGGCGGGCTTCTGTCAAAACTAAAACAGTTTTATTTATCTTTTGGTATAGAATCACGTCTATTGTAGAGAGTTCAATGACGAATACAGCCAAAGTCGTTCCCTGGATTGGATAACTGTTTTGTTTGTTACACATAAGCTAAGTAAAAGACTTGCTATAAAAAAACTTCCGCCGCTAAATATAGGCCGTACTAGGCATATTTTACCAGCCGACGAAACAAATCAAAATAATATATGATGCAATCACGTGGAAAAAGAAGAGACATGTCCCTATCGGGGATCGAACCCGGGTCCACCGCCTTTTACGTAGCGATGCATCGCTTTATAACAGGGGTCGGCAAGAAATTTCTAGTGGGGTCAGGATGCTCCTGGAAATTTTAATCGCGGTCAGGAAAATCTTCTGGCATAGTTTCAAATTTGGATACCCTGACACAAATATGTCGTTTTATGTAGGGCCTATGTCTGTTTGCATTTTTACTGGAAAACGTTACGTGGAAAACTCCAATCGGGATTATATTTTCACTTTTCAGGGGAGCTTTGAGATATGCTATGAATTTGGGCACAATCGAAGAAATATTTCTCGTGAAAATCGTTCTTTTACGATTTTTTTTATTTTTTTACAATTTGTTGTCTATTTGTTATTTCTGTCTATGGGGAATGTACAGAATGCAGGATAAAAGAGACCGGCTAATTTTTCAACGCTACTTTAAAAGCATAAATTACTTAATTACTAGTAGTAATTAAAAATATAGATTATAATGTGTATTCAATTATTCACTTCAAGGGAGCGGATTGAGCAGAAACACGTATGTAACACTTGGCGTGCAACAGCTAGACGAGTTTTCTCGGAATGGTGCGATGCACTTAATTATTATTAAATCTTTATTCGTAACAGGACCGAGGGTCCGAGATCCCACAAGTGCAATAAAATATATTGAAGATAGATACACACATAAAATCCTAAAATAAAGAGGAAAAAAGGTAACATATAAGCGAGACGAGATGAAACATGATAAAACAGTTACGAGCATGCTGAGATATTATCTTGTAGAATTAATGAAATCACAAATAGATTAAGCGTAATCCCCAATAAGGCAACTAATACATAGGTTTAAATTTGTCGTGGAGACGAATTAACTTTTAGGAATTATTTATATCGTTTTTGTATTAAAAAATGATATTCTGGCGGTCTATGCCCCTAACTTTTGAAAATTCTTGATTAAAAAACTTAAATTCGGTTGATTTCTTGACGTAAGTTTTAATTACCTCTTCCCTTAAATTTTAGATATAAACTATGTAACTAATAGTTTCAATCACAACTGAGTGTTTAACTTAGATTGTTAGTAACGTAGTAGTTAGTAGTGTTAGTAACTATCCAAGTGGAACACTCAGTTGTGATTGGTCGGTATATTTTATCTCTCAGTTTCACAGCAGCAACTAGCAACCGAGTCCGGACGAAGTGGCAACAGTGCTTGTGTCACAGCAGCAACTAGCAACCGAGTCCGGACGAAGTGCAGGCAACAGTGCTTGTTGTCACAGCAGCAAGTAGCAACCGAGTCCGGACGAAGTGGCAACAGTGCTTGTTGTCACAGCAGCAAGTAGCAACCGAGTCCGGACGAAGTGGCAACAGTGCTTGTTGTCACAGTAGCAACTAGCAACCGAGTCCGGACGAGGTGGCAACAGTGCTTGTTGTCACAGCAGCAACTAGCAACCGAGTCCGGACGCAGTGGCCACAGTAGTGCTTGTTGTCACAGTAGCAACTAGCAACCGAGTCCGGACGAAGTGGCAACAGTGCTTGTTGTCACAGCAGCAACTAGCAACCGAGTCCGGACGAAGTGGCAACAGTGCTTGTTGTCACAGCAGCAACTAGCAACCGAGTCCGGACGAAGTGGCAACAGTGCTTGTTGTCACAGCAGCAACTAGCAACCGAGTCCGGACGAAGTGGCATTAGTAGAGTAACTGAAAGAAATAGCAATTCTCATGGAGATGCGACCTGATGTAAAAACGTGGAATAGTCTTGCACCGCAACAGCGTTCTCGTAAAACAGCTTCTCAGTAGACTGTAGAGTACGTTGTAAATAATATTGTGAACCTAGGTGTTACGGTACTGAAAGCACTTTCGTCTGTACACACATCCAAGAAAAGAGTTTTAATAAAAAATGTATAAAATATGTATGTGTAGTGTTATGTTTAGGTACTTTATCCATCAGCATATGAATATAGCCATCTGGCTTTTTTTTTATCTCACTTTGTCGAATAAACTTCCACAAAATTGTGGAAATAACAAAGTAGGGCGAAAAGACCAGAAAGTGTTATAACCTCGTGAAAATACCGTTATATAGCGCTCCAGAATAACATTAGATTAAATTGGTGTCAAACTTTATAGTTAATACAAAACAGAAAGTAACATTATGCTATATTATTATTATCTCTTCATCTCTTCATAAGTTTCTCAATTTCATTAATCGGGAAACACTCCCGAAGTGTAAATAACTTTATGTAAACGGGGTGTCAAACCCCGGTCTCCCGATTGTCGGGTGCGGTAGCTTAGGGGTAAAGCACTCGACCGGCAATCGGGAGACCGGGGTTCGATACCCCGTTGAGATGTATTTTTTTTATTTCTGGATTGATTTACATAAAAACTCTTCATAAGTGACGTTGTCTCGACTTGTGTATTGGAAAGTACCCACGCAGGTCTTCTACCTAACATTATTTCATTCTAAAGATATCCGTCTCCCAGCCACCCACATTTACACTGTTTTTCAATAGCTCGACAGCTCGGGAGCCAGAAACAAAACGTTGAAATCTCCGACAGGAATTAATCAAATATCTAGCCCTGATCCAGGGGGGGGGGGGGGCGGCGGTGATATTTTCGAATTTTCAGATAATTATAAAATGAAAACGAAATTGGAAGAAGCAGTAGTGAATCAAGGGTCAATTCAAACCAGTATGGTATGTTTGAAAGTTCCAGCCGTTGGTGCCAATCATCGCCAAAGGCGACAAACTTAGCGAATTGGCAACTTTTGAATGCCTAAAAACACGTTAAAAATCGAAAATGTTATTAATTATTGGCAACGCAATCAGAATCGGTATAGCATAGAGAGGGCGATCGCCCCACCGAGCCTGTATCCGCCACTGGACGCTATAAATAAGAGAGTGGTGTGGTGGCAAATGTTGGCCAGAGTAATGCGAGTTGTGCAATGCGTCCCCTCCGGATTGTAATCACGGTAAGTATTATTACAATCTTTCCTGATTATGGTAATTATCATCGGCGTGATCGCTATCATGCGGCGGTGTTGGATCTCACGCTTCCTCTCACATAGCACACATTTGAGGTGAGCGGAGCGGAGATATCAAATTTCAAATTAGTAAATTTCGAATTTGTTCTTTGTTGGTCATCAGAGACAATCTATTTGGGAATGTTTTGAAATCTCAAAACGCATGAACCAACCATATTGAACGGAACGGAATGGAAGTTAGAACTATGCACAAAAACACTCAAACATGCAAAAAATACCCTCCCTAAAGTTACACCACTGGATTGTCAGCATATTTTGACTAAATCATTGGCCAAATTACAAAAACTAAAAATTCTTTGTAGTAAATACAGAAAAGATGTTCGTGTACGCAATAATGAAATAAATATCACCGCATTTTTTCTAATTGGACATTTTTGCAGATGGGACCTAGCTAAAAAATTACAAAATTTTAAAATTTATTCGCGAGTCATAGTATACTCAATATGTTTTCTCTAAAATGGCACTTTATTACGTCTTGAAACTGTGCACAAATATACACTCAAACACGCAAAAATATGCATTCCAAACTCACACCCTTTCTTAGTATCAGCATATTTCGACCGAACCATTTGTCCAAATTACAAAACAAAATATAGCGGATTTACAGAAAAAGCTGTCGAGTACTACGGCAATAATGGCCAATATGTTTTTGATCTAAATCCTCCAAGGTCACAGGACTTGACGATCGTCTCGATGTTATTTCTTATGGGTGATTTTTGCCGACATTTGTCTAGGTCCGAAAATACCAAGATTGACAATTTTTTTTCTGATTATGGTGAACCCATTGTCTATTACTTTCTAAATTCATAACAAGTTAGAGTGAAAGAAACAGATTTTTGAGTTTAGTGGGTTAATACCGTGTTAAATCACAGGTAAGGTACCGGTATATTATTTTAAAGTTAAACTGTAATTTTTGTGTAGTATTATATAGTCTATATTAGGCGGTAAAAAACGTAGAACATGCGTTTTAGGCAAATTGCTGTTCGCTCGACCGACTGACATCACAGGTGTTTGAAATTTTGAACATGTCAAATATGTTGAAATATAGGGCTCGTTGCAGCAACACATTTCCAAATTTTGTTTTGAAATAATTTGTAAAAAAGAAATTAGTTTTCACGAATTTTGATTTTACTAAAAACTCCAAAATAGACTATATTCGTGATTTTTTCCTGGCTGATTAAGACAAAAATTTAGAAATCTATGACCGCAGGGCTGTCCATGTATGCTTTATTGACAACTTTGCAAAGTTTCATATACGTCGGATGCATCTTGGACGAGCGAATGACGAATGTGTCCCATCCCCTCTTAAGGATAATGGCCCCTTTAATAAAGCTATAAAGTACAAGGTAAAACAAGAATTGCTTTCTAAGAAAATCCTTTGGAGTGCAAAACATTTATTCCCCTCAGTCAAATCAATTCGTAATTTTCATTCACCGCCTTTCATATTGTTGCCGTTAACGAAGCTCTGGGATTCGTTTAAATTCAGCTTCAAAAATAAAATTAGAATATCTCTAGAGACATGAAAAGAATAAGCAAAAATTGTTCGAGTTTATTTTCCCTACTAGTACCTACTCTGTGTTAAAAAGTGATGGACTACTGAATGAAATTTGCAACGCAAATCAAGTCGAGCAACGAAAGTCTGAAAAGAGAAACAAATAGTTCGACGTAGTTTTTAGTAAAATACTCGCGCTTTTCTTACGATGAATATTTATGAGTTTCGAATTGTAGATACGTTTATATCAATCCGCGTTAAAAGTTGGCGTTAAAAGTTGTTTCTGAAACTTTTCCAATTCGCGCGGACAATAGATGGGCGGTCGCTGAAGAGTAGGGCCTACGCTACATGACCACGATCCATCACAACTGCAGTTGTGACGCGTTCTTGTGTTTCTGAAATCACCAAAAATACACATAATTCCGTGCTGTCCTGGATATGACGCTTGATTAGGCCTATTCTGAGATCATTTTGAACTCATCAAAAAATCAAAAAATCAAATTTGGAAATGTGTATTCACTTTTCTAGCCAGTTGGAAACAAAAACAGGGAGTTATTTTCTAAAAATCAATGACAATTTTTTGCAAACTGCAATATTTACTAAAACAATCGCGAAAAACGTTGGAAATAAAACTTTAGGTCCCACTATTTTGCCACCAAATAAAGCGAAAAGTGTACACAGAATACGTTCTACTTAGGCCTACGAGAATAGTTTAGGTACGCACTGCATCCGTACGCATGGCATGGCGATGGGGAGGGGACCTCGTGTGCGTGCGAGTGCGAGAGAGAGAGAGAACCCAGCTGGTGCTGCATCAGACAGAGAGACGAGTCGTGCGTGCTGCGGTTCCAGCGAAGACCTCTGACATCGCAGATAGGAAGTAGCGCACGACCTTTTACTAGCAACTCGTATTGTTGTACAGACAATAACGACCCGTTATTCGCAGATACTTTCACATGTTTTCTTCAGGCTACATTCTAGAATAATTATAACCCGAGAATGATCCTGATAACTAACTTTCGCGCCTGCACCGACTCAAGGCACTCATTCCCACGGGATCATGCATGCATGTGTCCTGCATTAGGGATTAGCAGGGACATACTCAGGAAAGTACGTAACGACTGCGACTCTAAATCAGGAGATCCTACTGGTTCGATCGATTCACGCCACCGGCAATCCTGACTGAAAGTTTTCCAATGTTTTCTTTAGTCGAAAAAGCAATTGCTTTAACATTTAACATCCTTATAACCTACTTATATTTGAAGAGGGTTACGCCGATGCTTTCGAAAATAAATGTGTATCATTACACGATATAGACGCTGATTGGTGCCTTATTGGTACTAAGACACACACGATTCAACGAACTGATAGTTTGAGTCCACTAATTTGATATTCATACCTTTAGGATCGCCCTTTTAAATAATTAAAATAAGGATCAAATAAAATATTCTAATAGATGCATAAGTAAAATGCTGCATCGCACCACGTAGTGTTGAGTAGAGTGTCGAAACGCACGGAACTTTATGAGCGTACGTACGTGTCAATGTCAAAACACATCTCACCTCGTTTACTTTCGTTTCGAGATAACAGGCGGTGCAACTTGTCCCTCTAAACTCGTAAGTAACACAAATGTAATTACATAATATATGTTCGTTCCCGGTCAGATAGATAAGTCGATGAGACTTTGACAGAAGATAGATCAACACGGTGATGGTGATAGCACTTGAAAACCCGTAACGTTAGTTTGTTTCCATTTGTGAGATGGAATTCTCGTTAAAACATCAACCAAACCAAGCCAAATGCAATATATGCTACAAACAATGTATGGCTCGATCGCTCACCTGGCGTTTCCCTAGTTTATTATAGAACGTACGTATCGACTACAATGCCACCCCCAATCAACAATAACATTTTGTGTTTGAGTATACCGTTGCCAACTTTACTATACAATGCAAATCAAGGTTATGAAGCTTAGTAAATTAATTCCTTCTTTCACATTATTAATGGTGGTGCCGGATAGCTAATAGTGAATAATTCCTACTTTCACACAATTGGTGGAGGTGCCAGGTAGCTTATAGTAAATTAATTAATCAAAGATTCCAATGTATAATGTAAGCATCAAACAACATTGAAGTTTGAAGCACCGGCCATAGCATAATAGTTTGTTTTTTCTGAAATAATTACTCCAAAGCGATAACTGCATGAAACCTGAGTGCAATTGTTTATTAAATAAGTACATTTATTTAATAAACAAGTGTTACATAAAAATTGAATTCAAAAGTAATCAATCGTCTTAAATATATATATATACCATCATCTTTAAACAATTAACTTTATGTTTTAAAAATAAAAAATACAATGGTTCAGAAGCAAACAACCATGATACGAACGTATTCACAATAATCATTTTGCTAAACGAAGAAATTATCGGCAATAGTTCTCAGTGTTGTATAGGCTATTGCAAGAGTAGGTTCAGGTACAATTACTTTATAAGCCTAGATGTGGTATTGCACTTACAACAATCTATCTGTTAAGAGATGTAATTACTTTCCCGTTTATGTTTCATAATTGCTTAACGATGTCAGTTTGTGATTAAAAACATTAAATATTAAACATTATATTATTTTCAGTGATGCCACATTATAAATCAACCCACGCGGTAAAAACATGTTGTAAAACAAGTTTCTAATGAATAATGTACGCATCAAATAACATTGAAGTTTGAGACACCGGCCATAGCATACATAGTTTTTTCTGAAATAATTACTCCAAAACGATAACTGCATGAAACCTGAGTGCAACTGCTTATTAAATATGTTTTCACTAACATCTAAGTGCTACATAAGAATTGAATTCAAAAGTAATCACTCGCTTTAAAAATTACTTTACAACTCTGGTTAATACTAGAGACTGGCCAAAAATATCGATGTGTGGAATCACTCGCTTTAAACTAATTACTTACAATCTGGTTATACTGGGACTTGGCCAAAAATATCGATGTGTGGAATCACTCGCTTTAAATTAATTACTTTACAACTCTGGTTAATACTAGGACCTAAGGATGGTTATATACTTAATACTAGGACTGGCCAAAAATATCGATGTGTGGGAATATTTTCGAACTCGATATTTGAACACCATGTCGAAATTTAGGATAGGGGGAAAATCTAAGGGAAGATTGAATTTGATTTTTAAAACTTCAAAGAGTAGCAAGAGCATGGGAATTTTGGTGAATGGAAAAAAAATCAATCGATTTCTTTAAATTTTGATTCGGTTGGATGAGGAGGTGGAGGTGCTGGGTATAGCTGATAATAAATTAATTTCTACTTTCACAATTGGTGGAGGTGCCGGGTAGCTTATAGTAAGTTAATTTCTACTTTCACAATTGGTTGAGGTGCTGCGTAGGTTATAGTAAATTAATTTCTACTATCACAATTGGTGGAGGTGCCGGGTAGCTTATAGTTAATTCCTATTTCCAGAATTGGTGGAGGTGCCGGGAGTAGCTAATAATAAATAAATTCCTACTTTCACAATTAATGGGGGTGCCGGGTAGCTATATAAATTAATTCCATTCCACAATTGGTGGAGGTGCCGGGTAGCTAATAGTAAATTAATTCCTACTTTCACATACTTCCTCGTTGCTACACGAGCTCTAAATAAGTACCCCTCGCATCGTGAAAATCAATTTCACTAGGCTGTCCTCCTCATTGTCTCATTAAATATACAAGTGCTGGGTTCTCTGCTGTTTGGCCGGCTATTGGTAATAACGACAACTACCTGGATCGATATTACCTTCCCATATAGACCAGCTAGAGTATAATTCTTACCGGTCAATCCTAAGCGGACGTCATCGCTTCTGCACCATGTGGACAGATTAATTGTTTTCTATCAGTTAGCTACGAAGTCAAAATATAGTGAATGGCTTTGAGCCTGGCTCTAATAGAAAAGTAGAACTACTTTTTCAAATTTTTCTGATCGGGCATACGGCAAATATCGCACATTCCAAATAATTTCAAACTTCAATTCGCCCAAGCACACCATTCAACGTACGTAATTGTATATCTGAGACATTTAATTTTTAACTGGTTTTCTAGAGGCTGACTGAGAGAGAAAGATTTTTTATCAATTGTTTTTCCTACGAATTCAATGTTTTCGTTTGGCGGTACAAATCGGTAAAATTAGATAAATAATATAAATTAATAATTTTTTTTTATGAAAGTCCATGCATACTCTAAAACAGATTTTCAGTATGTATCATTCCCACCCCTCGACCGCCAGTGTGTGGTAGTACAATGGTCAGTGAGTGAATGTTGAGCGAAGGCCACGGCCTGACGCGTCCGTACCGACCAGGGACTGACTACAACTACCTGTTATGCAATTCTTTTGTGTCTTACAAGTTACAATACATAATATTAATAAGCTACCGGTACATACGTGTGGTAATTTCCTCCCTTGCATTACGTAGGAAGTATTAGCAGAAGGAACAACAATAGAAAAACAAATGGAAATGAAACTACCGGTTGCTAGCAATGAATAGGTTGAAAGATTATACAATTTCATAAATTACAAAATCCATACCGATCGGGGTTCGAACCCGGGTCTCCCACATTCCAGGAAGGAGCCTTAGTGGCTTAGACCACCGAGACGGTAACTTTTTTCTAAGTTTTGAATTGAAGTTGCATATTATAGATCTGAATGGATGAAACGAAATGAAGAATTAAATATTATTATTATTTTGTGTTCTTGTGTTGACTGTTTAAAAGGACGCTTACAATAATTACTACTTACAAACCTGGTCAATAAGGAATTTCATCAAATACAGATATGGATGTTACTTGTGAAAATCAATTACTCTCTAAAATCACCAAATCGGAATGTATTCTTTGTTGTGCGATGCGCTAGTGCATTCCGTTCCCTCTGCGAGACATGAGCGGAAGAATGTCCAGATGTATAATTAAATTAATTGGCCAAACATATCTACTGCAATGTCCAAATAGGTCCTCGATGTGGAGTGGTGTCGGTGTGGAATGTGGCGGTACGCTCACAGTGAACAAGAGCATGATTAGCGCGTGATTAGGCGCGATACATTTAGATTGCACTCGCCGAGAATAACTGACAGCATCAGCATGTTACTCGCTACCGAGAAACTAGATTTGGTCATGCTATTGCTATACTTACTAGGAAGCTTCGCAAACGCTTTTTCAGGCGCGTTATTGGATGAGCGTAATTTTTTTTAAACGAAAAAAAGCGTAAAATTGCGATTTTCATAAGAAATAATTTTTTGATTGCGCTCAAATTTCACAGGAATATATTAATTCATAAAATTAAGGTTCTTTAAAAAATCATTACAATCGGATAAAGCATGTAGGTGTTATAAGTCGAAGAAAATTTTTAAAAATCGAAAAAATCGTAAAATTGCGATTTTCTTGAGATATAATATTTCAATTGCGCTCAAAAACGTGGCAGTTCTAAGTTCAGAGATTTCGAAGGCCTCTGTAAAATTTCATCGCAATTGGAGTATCGGTTTAGCCGGAATCGTGTTAACAAACACACAAAAATACAAAAAAAACATTCCGGATTTTTTTCTCCAGTGTAGTAGAATGGAATCTTCGCTTCGCTCGCTACGCTCATCCAATGATATATTTACATTTTATAAGTGACGAATAATGTTTTATGCAACGTAGTTAGATTTTAGTAACAATTACATGCCTATTACTAATTTTTGTTTTGTCTTGTTGGTAACTAGGTAAAATTAATAGAATATGTAATATGTTGTACATTTACTAGAACAGTTCCTCTGTCAACGTTATTTCTTACAGATTACACCTTGACCAAATGATCGGCACTTGTTTTTCATTCGCAAGAGCAGCACAAGTATAATGTTATATGATATGAGAATTGAGAACTGAGAAGTAAAACCCGGAAGTTTAGAGTAGGTACACAAATATGCTCTTATTTACTACGATTCAGAAATTAGAAAAGTCCGCCCCATCCATCCATTCATATGTATAATGCAACTACAATTCAGAGATTTGAATGTACCCGTCCTGATGGTCTAGTGGTTAAGACGCGTGCTTGGAATGCGGGAGATCCGTGGTTCGATTCCCGGTTGGGGCGGACTTTTTTAATTTCTGAATTGTTGGATGAGCGTAGCGAGCGAAGCGAAGATTCCATTTCACTACACTGGAAAGGAAAATCCGGAATGTTTTTCTTTTTTTCTTTTTGTATTTTTGTGTGTCTGTTAACACGATTCCGGCTAAACCGATACTCCAATTGCGATGAAATTTTCTGGAGACCTTCGAAATCTCTGAACTTAGAACTGCCACGTTTTTGAGCGCAATCGAAAAATTATTTCTCATGAAAATCGAAATTTTACGGGTTTTTTCTTTTTTAAAACAATTCTTTGACTTATAACACCTACATGCTGTATCCGATTGTAATGATGTTTTCACAGAACCTTAATTGTATGGATTAATATATTCGTGTGAAATTTGAGCGCAATCGAATAATTATTTCTTACGAAAATCGCAATTTTACGATTTTTTTCTTTTTTAAAATTACGATTAATTAAAAAAAATTAAAATTAATGATTATTTTTTATTTAATTTAAATTAATTTTTAAAAAATCTTCAACTTAGTAATGATTTTTTCACAGAACAACAGAAAATCCACATAACACATGGCAGCTCAATGCACCAATTACGCTCATCCAACACCGCGGCGGGACTTGAGCGTTTTCCTAGTAGTAAATAATAACAATTACACCTACGGGAGTGTTTCCCGACTAACCAAATCGAGAAATAATAATATGCTATTAGTATTAGAAGACGGCTTGAACGAAGATTAAAATATTGAAGCCATTTTAACTACAAACAATACAGGACTAAAATAGAGTAAGACTGGAGACACAGAATGATCTGAAACTATGTAGAATTATATCGAACAACATTAAAATTACGTCGAATGACATGTGCATATTCGTTACTCTCTTCTAAAACAACGAGAGATTACCGTAACTATACATATTTCAGTCAGTGGCGTAACGATGACCCAAGCAGACCGCCCAAGCAGTCTTGGGGGCCATCGGTGAAGCTAAGTTCATGGGCCAAAATATGAGTTATTGATACTCGTGTAGAGAGGGAAAAAACGAAATTCTTAATAAACATTATTTCAAAAAGCCTTTTGACTAACACTTGGGTTAACAGTTTCAAGGGATAAATTATACGTGAAGGTATAATATGTATTATTTTCTTTGCGAGCAACTGAAAAACCGCTTTCAAGAAACGGACAGTGTTGTCTATACATGGTTTAATTTCCTAACTACATGTGAGAGAGTTAACAAGTGCTACTGATGACAAATTATCCGAATTAGGTGAATCATTCCTATCATTGTACAAAGACGATCTGACCGACAATTTTCCGTCGCAGATGTTAAGTTAGCGAAGTGTTATTAGAAAGCAATTAATAACGCTAAGTGATCCCAATTCGATTATAGAATTATCGGAACTTTTGGTAGTTTAGAACAATGCCATAACATGAAATATCCCTGACGTTGTCACTGCTATATCTACTATTTTTAACGAAACCGGTCACTGTTGCAACCGCTGAACGTTCATTTTCCAAGGTAAAACTAATAAATAATAAGCTAAGGAGCAGCATGACACGAGAACGTTTGAAGGGCTCGAAAACTCGCAACTGATGCAATAATCGACGAATTTGCCATAAAAAACACCACTCAGGAGAAATTTTGCTTGTAATGTAAACAGAAAGAAACCAAAATAAGCATTTTTAAAAAGCAGTGCCATTTTTTTACTTTTTGCAATTTGCCACAGCGTATTTTATTACTTTGAGCTACGCAACTTACTTCAGTATTAATTTGTTTACGTTTTTTGCATGTTCACTTTTTTTACGTATTCGTCACTGAATAACACGGGACCTTCAGTATTGAAAGTATGGAAACCCCCACTGGACTCATCACAAAGTAACACAATCATTGTTTTCCTTGTGCGGCCATGCAGGCAGGCATCAGTGCATGCACGAGGATGCGCAGGTTACAACAACCAACCGACAGGAGCCGACGACGTCGTGAAATAACCTACTACTCGCTGGCCTTGGCGAAGAAAAGCGAGTCATAGTACATTCTGTTCGAACATGAGCAAGTCATATAATATATGGATATAAAAAGCTCGACTGGTGCCCGGTACCTGGTACGCATGAGGCAACACAGCACGTGGTTAGCGGACGGCTCGTTCGTTCAGCAGCCGCAACCACAAGCAAACACGACCCATACTCGACTGAAAGTAGTCAGTATCCTGGACAGTCACTGATTGGTCGACAGTATCCTCGTCAGTCACTGATATTTTCAAAACTGCCAACTGCAATTCATATGGTACTGAGCATGCGCACATTCGTTCTGCTCACAAATTCCAACTCGCAACCTTCTCGTGGTTTGGCCCGTGATTAGGGGAGTTTATTTTATCTCCCTGAAACTAATGTGCGAGCTCTGGGTCGTCGTCGGGGAACTTTCCCCTTCCCTTTGACTACCTCCCCGACGGCGACGACAATGAAACACGGATGGATGTCACAGACGGAGACGACCACGACGTGGGGGAACCTCTGCCCTCCCCATATGCTTGTGGCTGGTTCTGACCAGCACAGGCCTGTCCACCCCTTGTCCCCCCGCGACGCGCGTCATCCCTAACGTCCCTCCCTTCGTCTCGATTAGCATAGTTGCAGAAATATGAGACGTTAAGCAATATCCAATCCTTCTGAGTGTAACCCCAGTGTAATACCCCTTTTTGACGCACCTTTACAATGTAATGATACGTCAAGGAACGTTTGCAAATGTGTGGTGGACTACTACTAAGGGTGAAGAAGAAATGTTATAACTTGAATGCGTGCTACCTCAATAAAACATTCAAATGAAACAGCAAACAAAGTCAAACAACAATTTAAACCAGTAAAACCGAACCAATAGGTCACATCGTTACTACACAGTACACACACAGGCTATCTGTTGAAACGGATGCAGGTAGTGAAGCTCTACAGTTGGTACCAATGCTGTTCCATGCACGGATGTTTGATATGCATGGCCGACCGAATGACGTTCAGCCTCTACTAAAAACAATGTACTAACTAAACATAACGTGATTTAAGAATGCATTGTGGACATTCTTCAAGATAAGGGCAGCAGTTAATAACTTGTTTAGAAAATATAATGTTTACATTTTAGGCTGGTTAAAGGCAAACAGCGATAACAATCAAGCCGTGCACGGGTGTTAAGTTCGTAACAGAGCTACACGGTAAACTGAACTGGGTCCAGCAGTAGCGAGCTAGATTCTAGAACCTAGAACCTCAGGCTAGCCTATAGAACGTAAGGAAAATCAAACTTGTAGGTAATAGAAAATATCGCAACTTTAGGAGGTAGGTGTGGGTAGAGAATAAAAAAAATTATTTCGGAACCCGTTTCGGATTGATCATTTAGCATAATTTTTAATTTGCGCATCGAATTCAGCATTATGTAGCATATCGTCGCCCTAGACAGACCACACTGTTCTCAATTTTCCCGTGTAGCCCTGAGTCTGCCATTCGTAGAAGGAGAGATAAGAGGTAAAGTTCATCTCGCAAACAAGAGTATGAAGAGGAGTATTCCACTCACCGAAACTAGAGGCGAGCTCTGGCTGTCACGTGACGCACTCTCCCCTTCCGAGTTCTCGCCCCTTGCCAGAACAGATCTGCCCTACCCACATGGGCTAGTGTAGCGCATATAATGTTTACCGTAGTTTTTATGGAAAATACATGGAATTTCTAGGGCGACTATTTATTATTATTAACAGGTACTTCATCTCTTCACAAGCCTTCTAATCGTGGTTGAAATGGAAGTTATATGATACAAATAAAATAATTTTTAAAATTGTCGTATTGTAAGATAAGATGTAACATTTTCAGATGTTATGTCAGTCGTCAGTATAGTGCTTAGTGCAGATGGGAATCAAGCAAATGTATTGAAATTTGAAATGTACTTGAGCCAGCTTGATTATATATAATCACATCAGAAACAACTGAACCATTCGGGAAATAAAAATAAGCAAATCTTGTTTTTCCTAGAAGTGGTATGGGTCGCCAAATTCAAAGTGTGCCCCGCCAGGAATCGATCCTTATACTGTCACCCTAGCTGCTTTAGGGCAGTAAGCTTTTAATGTAATATTTTTCAAAATCTATGCAATAACATGCTTGAAAGAAACCCTAAGTAAATAAAATAAATAATTATACGGAGAATTAAGTATACACATTCTGGTGTTTAATACAAATTTTTAAAATCATGTTCTGTCTCACATTCCTATAGTTTGGCCTATACAACATATTTTTTGTAATGCTATATATTTAAAAAACGATAACATTTTTTCTCTCTCATTGATTGCACCAAAAATCATAACATGTTCAAGTTCAACGTTCACGTAAAGTTTCATAAATGTCGAATAACCATTTGTCCAGCAGTGGAGAGCCAAAACGAAAAATCACACCAAGAAACGAAAAAAGTCGAACAAGTACCATATTATTTAGAAAAATGTATTCGATAAAAAAATACGTGTCAGGAAGATTTCGAAAGTCCCCTTTAAAATATTTTATCAAGATCAGAGTAGCAGTAGGCCTATGTCTGGTAGAGCGCGCGAACAAACAGTCCAAAAAAAACTATTTTGATCAAGCGACACATTTCTCATGCTCAAAATAATTAATTATGAACGATTACTATTTATTGTGACGTAAACAAATATGATATCAAATCGTAGTAACATTAACTCTAGGTCTGCAATGAGGAAGAAGAATATTACACGAGTGTGCAGTTGTTATTTCATCAGAAACGTTTATTATTATGCACTCCGAGATGTTTCCCGTCTACCGTCTTCTCACGAGACGCCACAAAGCTATTCTCTGATGCAACTCAGAACTGCATGCATAAGCACAGTGTAATCTATTATTGTGCTTAAGAGGTATAGTGCTAACTTTTCCCGCCCTTTTCTGGATAGTTACGCTCTTGCGGGGAGCGGGAAGGGAGGGAGATAGGCGTGAACAACTAGTCATCCCCACCGCAACTGAACATGGAGCCGAGGAGGGGTAACGCACCGACAAACAGTGCCTTATCTGATTTATTGCGTGCCTAACTCAACTCCGTCGACGATAGCTCTGTCAAGGTCAAGTTACATTGCCGGCAACGTTATAGTGGATGCATGCGAAGATAAATATCAATCCAGTAGTAATTACTATCCAAAAGTTTTTTCTGGTGTATGGAAATGATTAACACTGTCATAATTTATAATTGTATATTTTACACAGAACGCTACCAAAATTTGTTTTTCTCCCGTGACAATGAAATACTTAATTTTATTAGGATTGACAGTTGAATAATGTACAAGTGATGCAATATACAACACAATTAATATAAGTAACGTTATAAAAATATCAACTAAACACTATTCATCTCAATACAATACTGGGGGAAATACTCCACGAATCCCGTTTGCGATTAAAACTTATGACTCTAGTTCCATAAGCTATAACGTCATAAACCCATGACAAGAGTATTCTTTGTTGTATACAGTGTTCTTCTATCGCATCTATTTATTACATACAGAGGCGGAGGTTCTCTGTTCGAACCCTAGTGTTTGTTGTTCATTCAAATGCGTTCAAATGTTTCACTTTAATTCAATTAAAACGCTAACATTGCGTAATATATTATTTGTGGTGCAGCCACAATCACTCTTTGGATATAAAAGGCAGAGGGTGCAGCCACAAGCGGCCCAGTCCTCAGAGACGTTTTTTGAATACCGTCCATGTCCATTATTTCCCGATTTACGAGGTAGCAACTGCGGCTTCGCGATCGTGACACGTTTTCTTAAAAGTATGTATATGAGGTTGTTGTATTCATGATACACTCGTAATTAGCATGGGTAGGTAAAGTAGCCTACTTATAAAACATCTACGAGTTGGACAATAACCAGTAAACACAGCACAGCCATACATAACGCATCAAAAATATCCCCGCGTCTGAGGAAGAGAGCCACTTTGAAAAAATGTAGGCATAATCACTTTTTTGGAGTGTTTTTTATTTAATATATCTTGCGGTCTAAACATCTTTTTTTGATCATGTAATTATATATAATGTCTATCGTATTCAGATATGAAGTGAATTTAATAACTTTAGAGCAAGGCACTCACACTCAAATGTGTAAGTTATTATATGCTTTATGCTACGTGCTCACGTCCATGCAAAATATATAGGCCTACCTCAGAACGTGATTCCTAGTAAACAAAGTTATTTTTTACACACAACAAAGATAAATAGAACGTATTTTCACATAAGGATTTCCACATTCAACAGAAATATTAATTGTCAATAAATTATACCGGATACACAAGATAACAATCAATAAAAAAAGTTAGTGGTCGTTTGAGATTCCGGATACATAGGCTAAAATACATTGCAAATATCGCAAACAAAACCACGAAAAAAACTCTTAGTTTAGAAATGCGTCACGCATATAGGCATGTGCTATACTCGTGAGTTAGGATTTTTACACATTAGTTACATTAGAGAATTCTTATTTACACATGTGCACATATAGAATGAGGTACATTATTGAGTTCAACTATATATTATGCACTTTCACGTACACTCGCGACGAAATACGTTAGTAATGTGATGTCTGACATACTTTACACGCTCGCCTCTAGTGTCTACTATAACAAATAAACGCAGGTCCCAATAATGATATATTAAAAAAACGGGGGAAAACTAAAAGGTAAATGTGATCATGTTTCAAGTTTCATTTGTTTTGTTTCTTGAATTCTTGGGCCACACTTTGCAAGTGGAATTCACACGCAATGAAGAGATGAACTGCATTGCAAAACTACGTTGTAGGGTTTTTTACTTAGATGATTTTGTCTTTGATTCAGATTGCTTGGTGACTGTGACTTTCTTTTTGGATTTGTTGCCAGCTTGCTTCTGGGCTTCTATTATATAGGCCGGGTCAATGATATCTTCCTTCGACAGTCTTTTTCCGAATTGTGGGTTGATCAATTCCGGGCACAATTGCATGAACAGCTTTTGGCAAATTAAAGGAAAATGGAAATCACTAATTCGAAGTATAAGGTTTCAAGGTTAATCGAGACGATTGGTACATTGGAAGAATAACAAACCCTACGGTGCAGGGAATTAAGGCATATTTTTAGTAATCATAATAACTCAATACATTTTAACATACTTACTTACCCAAGCAATGATTAGGATACTTTACCCAGAACAATATTAAAACGTATTTTTTTTTAAATGATCTGAACAATTCTTGGAAACATCAAGGTTCATAAGTGACCATGTGATATTATAATATGCCTCCCACTGTCAGGGGAAAATGGGCTATGCACGAGAAATAAGAATTAAATTATATCAGAGAAAACAACAGAATGAATTATATTCGGATGATTCTCCCTGTAGTTCGTAAAGTACGGAAGAACTGCAATTGAAACGCTCAGCGTGGTGTTTAATCGCGACCAAGCACCTATGCATGATATCATTATCGTACTGGTAATCAAAACAATTGTTACAATGCCGGATTTAAAAAATATACAAATCATAATTGCAAGCAACGAGAGTCTTCCCACACAGTCAAAGATCTCATTTCAGTGACGAACCGACGACGCCATCGATTGACGAAATAATCGGACATTTGAAATAGTAGTTCACAGATGTCCACGATTCATTCGCGGATGAGTCAGCGTAGATATAACTACTTCGGAACAACCATTTACAACTTGTTATGTGCTTCGTTGCTAAGACGGTTTCAAAGCCACACTCAGTGCAGTGGATGTAATGCGATACCCTGCCTATAGATTATTATGGGTTGATTCAAGTCGGGAATCGAACCAGCGACCTTCTGCTATATGGAAGGCGGGGACGCTATCTTTAGACAAACAAGACACAAACATTACCACTTAGCAGACTTGCTTGCCCCCATGCAGATTAATGAAATGAAATATTCTGTAATAATAGGTTAAGACGCCTGTCTGGAATGCGGGAGATCCGTGGTTCGGTTCCCGGTTGGGGCGGACTTTTTTAATTTCTGAATTGTAGTAAATAATAATAATAATTCAACCATTACGTAGTGCATGGGTGATGTCTGTCCTATGGATATGACCTGTCGAAAGGCCCGCCTACCGTGCGTTAGCAAACGATGTTATTTTCTTTATCGTGCTGGAAGAACGCTCTAGCGCTATCTAAAAATAGAATAAAGGTTCAGATATAATATAATAACATAGACTTATCGTAAACAATATTTGCTTAGTTCTTTCAACGCGGGTAATTATGAAGATTGGTTGAATGGGAGCATCACAAACCTTGCATTGCGGAGAATCAAAATTATAATCTACTAATTAAAGAACGCGATAAACATAATATTTATGCAGTTTCAAATTCTGATATCGTCCGTGGTCGCACATATTGTAATAGTATAGGGACGCTGGCGAATTACACTAGGAGGACGCGGATTCGAATCCCGCACAAGGCATACGGTAGGTTATCTTATCTGTAATAATTGTTCTTCACTCTCGTCTATCACCACTCTTAGTCCGAATAGCTAATGGTAATAAAAGTGACGTTGAGCAACAATAATCATAATTAATTTCTGATAGCGAATATTATAGAATTCTCACGACAGCGATGTAAAAAGCTGTAAGCAATCCTCAAAATAACAGATTGTGATTATGTAATCTGATGACAAGCACATCCGGTGTCCAGATCCCGCCCACATTACCTCCCCTACTTGTTTCGAAGCAGACACGATCGAATTTCACTAGAGAGCGCCACCAAATGGAGCCAAAGTGTGCTTTGCAAGGCGTTCGTACTTTTCAAACTACGTCTACATTTTTCGTCCGATTTCAAATATGTTTTTTTTATTTTACTCAGAAATGAACTGTTATTCTACGTACATGGCCTGATTTCCCAAATTTACTCCCCTTTGGTCACACAAGAGCAGTAAACTTTGACCGGAAATGAACATTTTCTATGGACTTTGAGGACTCGTAGGGGAAATGTTATGACTAAAATGAACAAAAGGGCTATGTACGAGAAATAAGAATTTAGTTATCTATCATAGGAAAAAAACAGAATGAAAAAATAATGATTTCCCTGTCCGTAGTTTGAAAAGTACGAAAGTACTGCACATGGCACGATCGGAGTGGTATTTAAATCGCACCCAAGCCTCTTAAGGCTGATCCAGCTGGTTTTGCATTTATCTCAAATATGCAATTTAAATGTATACTATATAATATTATAGTGCCTCGGAACCGTTTTTCTCACTTTTCTGATCGAATCGAACACACAGCTAATATTATAATTATTTTTGCATATAATTGTTAAATGTGATTACACCTAGCAGTCTTAGCACAGCATTGAAAGTATAGATGGCTGTGTTACAATACACTGCCTCCTAGATGTTGCTCGTGGCTCCTCGTTCCTAGAGAACCTGGATCTTATTATTTATTATATTTATTACTCGTTCCCTGCCTGTCCACGCAAAAGGTTTTAATTGTTGACTAGTAATTCGCATTTTTTTCACACATAGGCATTCTAGCGCTAGTTACCGCCCCCAAAAGCTCTGTTTTGCTTTTGTTGTCAAGAGAAACAATTAAAATGTCCGCTCAGTGTTTTGTATTTAGACTATCTAATATAATGTGTAATACTATTCTGCATACCTTGATAAGGGGTGTTACACCCCTACGTATCTAAACGTATCTAAAACGTTAAACTTAGTTGCGTATCTAAAACATTGAACTTAGTTGTATTCATTAGTAGGCCTAATACATCGGTGATGACGCAAGGATGCACGTCAAAACAACAACAAAAACAAAACAGCTTTTGGAACGAGGAGCCACGAGCAACATCTAGGAGGCAGTGGTACAATGATATCTCCCACGGATCATTTATCAGTACTTTTTTGTATCAATTAGTAACGCCAAATGGTGAAAAAATGTATTAAACACGAAATATAAAAAAAAACATATTTTCTCTTGGGTAAACAACAACAACAAAGAAAAAACAGATAAATATTAAACTTAAAGAAACACAAACATCAATACCTTTGAAATTTGAATGCTGTGTGCTAGGTATTACAAATTTAAAGTTTTTTTGAAGAGAAAATTTAAACACTATTTTCGATGTTTCGATGACACTGAGTTTTTACTCGTCTTTACTCCTTGCGCTATATTTAGTTAATTTCATATTTGAGAAAAATGAAAACTCGGCTTGTAGGTACATTTCTAATTCCTATTCGCATGGAAAACTGATATCGCAGTTGTTCGTCATTTTGCAAAACTGTCACTGAAGCGGAAATGAGGGGCTCTATACAGTCACACTTTTATTAATTATTTATAGGTGAACGGAAAAAATTAATTGATATTTGCAATATTGAGCATCTATAATTTAGTAAATTGTTTAAATTGTTTCTGACTGATGAGTGATGAGTGATGAGCAACAAATATTGGTAATCTACGACTGTATAGGGCAGAACTAATACCCTTGCATTGCATGACAACTATGCAGTTTAGGGCCTAACTGAGCTGAGCTCGACTAACGGGGATCATCTATGTGAATTTGCTCGGATAAAACGTTACGTACAAGTTTTCTTTTATAACTGCAACATTTATATTCATCTCAACGTTGGTAGAACTGCACTCGACCGTGCACCACCTCTGGAAATGTCTCGTCTCTTATTGGATAATGCGATGACCATTACTTTGTAGTTGATATTCCCTACTTAGCTTTGTAATTTTCTTTTCAACACAACCTCGAAAAGTGAGTAAACGTCCTTCACGATGAAAATGAATACATATAATCCCATTCCCTGATAACAGTGCTATTTGTGCTGTGGCGTAACAATGTAATGATGATTACATGTGGATGCACGGCACTGGCGGTAGTAGTGCGCAGTACAGGGAGTTACAATTCCGACGGCGAAATCTTTTTTCATGAGTGCCCTACTAACACATCACTGCGAAATAACAACTTTAGAAAATAATTTAAATAACTAGGAAAACGCTTAAGTCCCGCCGCGTTGATGGATGAGCTTTTTTGTAAGTTTTTAGTTTGCGTATGACAATTTTTCCTTTGCAAGTGCTTTTTGAATGCATTGCAGGTGATTGTTGTCAAGTTTCTATTGTTACTTGTTAATTGTTATTATAAACCTCAAAAAACACATATTAAAACCTTTATTCTATGGATTCAGGCTAACTTTTTCAACTTTTTCTTTCAAAAGGCAATACATAACCATTACCTTAATGTCCATGTAAAATATGAACGTTGTAGCCCCACCCGTCTGGTCAAATCGGCCCAAATATCACGAAAATATCGCATTAAAAATCGTAAAAGTACGATGTTCATGAGAAATATTTCTTCGATTGTTCCCAAAAACGTGGCAGGTCTAAGTTCAGAGATTTAGAAGGTCCCCTCAAATTTTCATCACGATCGCATATGCCGTTTGCCCGGTAGCGTGCGAGCAAACAGAAAGAGAGAGAAAAAAAAAACAAACAAACAAACAAACATCGGAGCTAAATTTTTTGAGGGGTCGGTGAAATTGAAGTCTTCGCTTCGCTCATCCAATAAAGTTCCCATGTTCCGAAGCCTGCTCGACCACGCGGTGTAGTACTCCGAGGAAGATCTTTCATCGATCTTCTATTACCGACCGATAGGTAAAGAGATACGTGAAAATACCAGTACCTTCATTATAGAAAACAAGTTATTTGTAGCATCAATGTTTTGCAGTCACCTTTGCACTTTACCTCAACTCAACTATGCCCTGTCTCTGAGTAAAAGTCAGAGTAAGCACACCTTTTTTTTGTTAAACGGTGCAACAGTTAACAAACTTTCGGTTGGATATTTTAAAGGACTGTGACAAACGAAATCAAACCAATCTAGGTGTACTGACATTATTGTTAAATAGCATATTTCTTGTTTGCGTGTGCGATGTGCGAGTGTAAGCTAATGCGGAAGTGCTGTGTGTGCGTCGTGCATTCCTACGGGGCTTCAATCGGTGTAGCGTGGTTCCGCCTTCGGATATTATTATCGTGCCCACTCATAGATTTAGTGAAAACTCACAGATCTCGCCATAACGATCACCACAATATTCACATTGAATGAATGGGAATAATCGAGATCTAGGCCTAGGCTATCTGGCGACAATGCAAGATTCATTTCTCGTTCGAACAACTTGTTAGTTTCCTCTCTACACTCTTGAGCCCATGGAAGTTTACTATTTCTCCTCACTTTACACATGAAATATTGTTGTATTGAATTGAATCGGTCGTACGTCCTCTTTAGTTTGACACAGCCTTTCCCAGGGTGTGTTTTATTCAGAGGTGCAGATGCGGACGTATAGGTACTCGCAGTGCGCGCAGGAGCAGGGCCCGAGTGGTTGAGGGGCCCACGAATTCTGCCATTAGATATGTATATACCAACGTATACCCAAGTGGAGCTATGCCATACATAGAATACAAGTTTTGTATCGTTTATTTTCAATCCTTATTTAAAACTCCCAGTAAAAAAACACCTTTCCTTTTATTGTCAGAAATCATCAGTCTGCATGCCTCTGAAATAAGTCTGCTGTATGCTACAATGAAAATAAAATCAATCGTTGGTATGTTGCCATATAACTTACTGTGAATTGTAAGCTCGAGATGACGACAAAACAAATTGACGCACACAAACTACATAGTTTCTGTATTGCATTCAGCTCACCACTTTTTTCTAAAACGCACCAAATGTACTCAAAAAACTTTTGTTTTAAATTTCGACCCCCATGATTGTGTCCTTAATCCGCCACTGCAAAAGGACACCAAAACAGGCTGCGCGCAGGCACCCAATACGTGTAAATCCGCCTCTGCAAAGGTGCATATTATACAGTGTACTCTTAGCTACAAACACTAGCGTTGTGTCTTTCAATTGGCCAAGCTTTTTCATTGGCGTATGGAAAAATACGCTTTTCTGATACTGAAACGAGTGGGGATTATTTTTAATCACGAGTTTGATTTGCTCATTTTTAAACACGTATTGTGGATTTAAATTAATTAAATTCATTTGAGACTTAGATCAGAAAAATCAATGATTTAAATAGACAATCTATTTAAATCGAAAGTGTAACTTACATTTTCTTGATCGCCTCTGTTGGAAGGTAATGGATCAAAAGGAATCGGGTTCCATTGTATCAACTATCAATAGGGTAGGACCTAACCGAATAGTGTTCTTTGCCGTTCTTGGTCTCATTACTTGGTCTTGTTCTTATTCTTGGTCTGATTCCTGGTCTTGTTACTAGATTGCTTCATGCATTTTATCTTTAATTTATTTATGTAATTTATCGGACGTATCGTAAACAGCCGCCATGTTCTAGTACTAAGAACAAGATCAGTGTCCTTTTCCGATTCTTGTTCTCATTCCCAGATTTCGGCGAGTCTCGATCGTGCGCTCGACTATTCGGATGCTACTAGCTACGTCATGGATATCATGACGCCTAACGGTGACGTAAAACGAGAATAAGACCAGGGAATGAACGCGTTTTGGCACTATTCGGATAGCTCCCTATGATCAAGACTTGAACTAGTAACGTATAATCAAACATGTAAAAGTTTAAACCTAATCATGTCATGAGATGAGATGAAGAGATGATGGACATTTTACGTCATTTGGACAAAATTATGTCGCTCAAAACATGTCAAAACATTTTAAAGCAATTATTCATGTTTATGTTTTAGTTGTTGGTAGGCCTATGCTATATTATAAGGTATCCGCTAGGCAGAACGCGTCACTGAGGTAATTATCACTGATACTATTTACTTAGCACGTGTTGTGAAATACTAGACGCTGACGCGCGCTCGGCACACGCGTAGATTGCCGGCTGACTTGCATCACTTTCACCCCGTAGTGTCCGACAGAGTGACCAACTAACTTATTAGTGTGGTTGCGAAGGGAATGTCCGAGGGCAGTTTGGAGGACTTGGATTCGATTGTTGGATGCGCTCGGACAAAAAAAGGGGGGGCAAAAACTGGGAAAGTACCACCACTGATGTAAGACCACTTGATTTGTGAATAACAATCATGATAAGAATTTAAAACAAAATTTCATGTTATCAATACCCCGTTATTTTATTTGTGCAGTTTAAGCCTTTTTTCCTATCAAATAAACGTAGTCTCAAAAAAAAAAAAAAAAGCAGTAACAGAAAACCTAATAATTCCGAACTAACTTCACTACTTCACTACCTTCGTAACTATAGTCAATTCATACTTTTGTGATGTGGTTTTGTCTCAGTTTTGCGTTATTTACCACTACCAGTTGATCAATCATTTCAAGTGTCAGGGTGTCAACTTATTTTGGGTACCAAACTCCTTTGCTTTTCCATGTTTCCACATTGAAAACCATATTGTTCAGTCTTTCAGTCTACAAAATTTGGATAATTTAAAAAATTGGAGAATTCACCTAGTCCCACAAACTTATGATTGGAATTTTTTGTTTGCCCGGAAAATGTATTTGTATTTGTGTTGTGTATACGTATTTGTTGAGTTTTTACAAGTCTTTTTAGAGGAAATAGCAAAATCTCGGAAATATCTACAATTATTTCACCCCGTAGTGACCGACCGAGTGGCATATCCATGTTTCTTATTTTCTTCGCTTTTCCGGGCATTCTATCTAGACTTGTAACAAACTTGTTACTGTCAGTGAAGTTAAAAAAAATATTTCGTGAATGTAACTTATTCTGAAATTAGGCTGCATAGGGCAGTAAGTATCGTAGCCCTGTAGCAGATTCCAGAATGACAATAATTAATACAATACGCTTCTGAAGTGAAATGTGGCAATAAATAGTTCGTCTACGTAAACTCTTATTGTGAAACTGAATGCGGTAATTACCGTCGTCGTCAATTAAATGGTGATTGCGCTAATTGTTTTGTGTGTGGGGACAAAACCTGTGGTCAGCAAATTGGTAAGTGACATAATTTCAACATCATCAGTTACTGTGCGAGCCACGAGAGAACATGCATTTCATGAAGCGTGAATAGGTGATTCTAGTTTTTTTGTGATGAGAAAAAAGACTGAATCGAAAAATTTATATTTTATAGAAACGTTGGGAATAAAACGTGTGAAATATATTATTCATCACGATTTTTCGGGAAAACTATTTGTTACATGTGCACATATTTATATGCCGGTATAATGTATCGCAGAAGAGCACACGCCCGGCAAGCGGACAATCCCGGTTCGAACCCAGGTGAAGATACAGCAGTCCCAATAAAATATGGCGCCGTACAGTCTTTCCGCAGTTCTACTGGAACTCGTACCACAAATGTTATAGGCCTATCTGCATAATTGATCTGTAATCGACTATCAATAAAATTTCCTCGAACTCGAGTGAAGAAGTTTCTCGAAATATTATGTAAAAGTTTTTAACTTCGAGGAAAATGGAATAACAACCTGCAGTGTCGAATTTTATATAAAAAAAAAAAAAAATAAATAAAAAGCGTAGGGCATCACACAATCTATAAAATAACATGTCTCGGCATATGTACACAATTTTTAAGATATTAACAAAATAGTGTGTGCAAACGTTAAACGGCTGAAAAACGATTGCTTGTAATTAATACAGTTATTTTAGTCTTAAACGCAGTAAAAAATGGGTTCATTATCCAAAATGACGAACGCAAGTCTGGTCAAATACATAGTTTTTTCTGAGGACTCTTGAAACACATTAATATCACAACAACAACAACAATAAAAAAATATAATATATTAACTAGATAATAGACCCAGCATTATATTTCCCCTGAGTGTAAGTTTAGATGGGTGCTTTGATGGGGTGGGTGTGTTATTTTTTAACGTCGATCCTATTCAGTTATAAAAACTGATTTACAAAGGAGGACAATACCCCACCCCTCATAACAATATGTCAAATAATAGGAAGAAAAAAAAATCTTTTTGGGTAAGAGCTTCTGCAGGTTGGCGGTTCGGCAGTACACGGGCGCCTAGTACAGGTATTGCGCTGTTAATTTCAACTTCATCATCTCCAAACAATAATCATTAATAACCTGGATGTACCGAGCGGAAATGCGGATGACTAGCTTTGGCGACATTATGCGGCACTAATTATAATTATTATTACTAGTCTTGCAGGCAACACTGCAGTAAGTAACACACAGAACAATGCTGTGGTGATGACTAATGAGCTATTTGCGACTATTTGATTAGTGTAAAGTTTTGTCAATGGCCCACTTGATTGTAACCTGAGCCGAACAGGTAGGCCTAAGTGAGACCCACTTACCCCTTAGTTCTGGAACATAAAAGAACAGTTTCGCAATAATGGTTGGCGATTGCCCGCTGTAGGGACAACATGTAGCTGTACTCGCAGTAACCCTCTACTCTACAGAAGTACAGGTGACTAACCACTAACCAGATTATTGGGGTCCTATTGTGTAGGGAATACATACAAGGGCTCGTTCATTTTTAGAGTTTCGTCTGAAGAAACCTTGGGAAAACTTTCAGCCAGGATTGCCGCTGGCTGGGGTTCGAGAGGATTGTTAGAATGTACTCTGGACCGGAATATAGGTTTTCCATCACAGGAACTACCTAGGTATTATTAAACAAAGGCTAGGTAAAGTCTGCTTATCTGATTCAACAGCCGAATCACAATCAACTCGGTAGGCCTATACAGGCTCCACTTAAAAGACCTATGCAACCGGGATTTACCCCGAAATGGTCACATGGGCATGGAAACAACCGCAGCAGGTCGAACTTGTTTAGAGATTGCGATGGTTCCCTGAGTTGTGCCGGTGTTTCCCTTTGCTTGTACGGGTACAGAGAACTCACATCCCTAGGCCTACTCAAAAACAAAAACATCCATGCAAGTGAGGAAGCGCGAGGTAGGTGTGTTTCTTCTAGGGATGGGACGTTTAAACGTTTAGTAAACGGTTAGAGGATATTAGATTCGCAAAACGTTAAGTTTTTTGTTTTTTTTTAAATAAATAATAATAGCCTAATAATTGAAATGTTATTTTGTTATCACTCTTGGAGTCTACCTACACAAACACGGGACAACAAATTAGGCCGATAAATTTCTAAAAGTGCTTAGACCTACTTTTGGTGGAGGTGCCGGGTCCCATGCTGTATTAGGCCTAAGACATCTTGTCTGTTACACATGGTGGAAGTGCCGGTTCATTAAAATGCGAGAGTGAGAATAAAACCGTTGTTAATTATTCGTCGGCCGGTCTAAGTACAAAATTACGATATTTGTTGTAAAACCTAGGCCTCCGCCTAACAAAAATGTATGATTTTTTATTTATTTTTTATTTAGAAAATAGGTCTTTCAACGTTAAACGTTTAAACGCGATTACTTCAAGGGGTTGAACGTTTAGGAAATTAAACGCTTTTTCCCATCCCTAGTTTCTTCCATTGATGATGGTACTCTCACACAAATGTTTACACCGTTTCAATGTCGTATGTATCGCTTTTGCATGTTCTGCATAAAAACCATTAGTGCTATAATTGATTTGATATAATTGCTTATTGTCTCATTGGATGAGCGTAGCGAGCGAAGCGAAGATTCCATTTCACTACACTGGAGAAAAAAATCCGGAATGTTTTTTTTTTTTTTTTTTTTGTATTTTTGTCTGTTTGTCCGCACGATTCCGGCTAAACCGATACTCCAATTGCGATGAAATTTTATGGAGGCCTTCGAAATCTCTGAACTTAGAACTGACACGTTTTTGAGCGCAATCGAAAAATTATTTCTCATTAAAATCGCAATTTTACGATTTTTTTCGATTTTTGAAAAACTTTTTCTACTTATAACACCTACATGCTTTATCCGATTGTTATGATTTTTGCTCAGAACCTTTATTTTATGAATTAAGATATTCGTGTAAAATTTGAGCGCAACCGAAAAATTATTTCTCATGAAATTCGAAATTTTACGGGTTTTTTCTTTTTTAAAACAATTCTTTGACTTATAACACCTAGGCCTACATGCTTTATCCGATTGTAATGATTTTTTCACAGAACCTTAATTTTATGAATTAATAGATAAGTTTTAAATTTGAGCGCAATCGAGAAATTATTTCTTATAAAAATCGCAATTTTACGATTTTTTTCTTTTTTTAACAATTACAATTTCTTTAAAAAAATTAAAAATTAAAGTTAATTTTTTATTTAAAATTTAATTTAATTTTTAAAAAATCAACTTAGTAATGATTTTTCCACAGAACAACAGAAAATCTGCATAACACATGGCAGCTCAATGCACCAATTACGCTCATCCAACAACGCGGCGGGACTTAAGCGTTTTCCTAGTATTACATTAATATTATAACTCTTGAAGTTGTTGCTCATGTCACACCGTGCACTTTTTCTATGCTACATATTTAGGCCTAGTTACGTAGGCCTACTTTAGTATTGCATTAAACGTTTTCTGGAATTATTGTATTCTGTTATAAATAAATTAAAATAGTAAATAAATAAATACGTGCTAGATCTAAGTTCAAAGATTTCGAAGGTTCACTGAAAATTGCACCAAAATCGAAGTCTGCTTGTCCGGTTGAAATTTTAGGAACTATCTGATAAAATAATTTTTAAATGTCAGCCTGTGATTTCAATAAAAAAATATACGGTAGGCTAGTGCTACTCATTTGCATGTGCCGTTCGTGGCGGTTCGAAGCCTATGAATACGATACTAGGGGGACGTGGGTTCGAATGTTTTTTTGTTGCACTCTCATCAATCACTTCACTTCTCATTTGTCTCGAATAGCTATATCTCAATAATAGAGACAGTAAGCAACAATAATCATCATCATTCATGTGCACACAGGGACGTATAGGAAGGAGGGAATGGGAGAATTTCTCCCTCCCCACCAAGAAAATAGCTGGTCTAAAAAGAGTGCCTATACGCGCCCTTGTGCACACTAAATCGCAGGTCAGGCTATAATTTTAGCATGGAGTAGCAGTTGGAGTCCGGTGGTTCGGGAGCATAAAAGTGCTTTATTTCTACGGCAGTCTGAAAAAATTATGTATTCGCTTCGGTCGCTGCGTTCACTACGAGCATCCTTCCGATACAATTTGATTTTTGTCCGCTCGCCCCCCCCCCCCCCCCCCACAACTCTCTCCTCTCCGAAACATAGTTTCTACGCCACTGTAATAACATATTGTGGAATTACTATTGTATTGTTCGAACTTCGAAGTAAGTACCTAACCTAATAATGGAACCTTAGGCTAAAAATTATCTTTAAATGTGCATAGGCTATAGTTTAATTCAGTTTAGTTTACTAACAAATCGTAACTTCAACTAATACAATTTCCAGTTTTGTAATTGAAACAACCGTGTAACTGTCACTGTCAATACACCTTACTAACAGTAACAAATGCATTTACAAAGTAAATCATTTACTTATTACTTGTCTCTGTTAAAAACTTTAAAACATTGATTTTAATAATGAATGTGAGATAAGCAAAACATTCGCACTCCGGACTATAAATAATAACGTACAAGTTACAACCCTAAGAAAATGGACTACTTCCTTGTGTATTAGTTAGTACTTATAGCAGGTTGTCATTAGTCTTATCAGACAGAGGTGGTAACGCAATATTCTCTTGAATCATTAAATATTTCATTAAACCTTCTTAGAAAAGTCAAAGTATCGTTTGTTTCCATGCTGTCAATCAAAATGTAAGTATTAATTATTTAGCTGGTAGAACTAGGCCTACGTAGCTAGCTTGACCTAGTTCACCGACGTAAAACGTAAGTAGGCCTGTACCACAGATGATATTTTGACTTAGTAAATAGATTTTATCAAAAAAGTATTAGGCATACACAAAACAAAAAAGTGGCCAACAGAATTAAAATAGCGTTTAACTAAGAATGTCTAGGAAAGCGATTGTTCCATAAATCATCCACTGCAAAAACCTATCAAGTTGTTTGACGGTTGACGTCCACAGTCGCTTCATTTCTGCAGTACGTCCTCCACTTTGCGTTCGTTAGGAATACCTGTATGAGTGTCGCTCGCTTGCGGCGTGCCGTTAGAATACCTCTACCTCCTCAGCTAGCCCCAGCCATGTGCTATTGCCACGCAGCCAAATACAGCCTGCAATAACGGGGTCTACACAGACAAGCCTTAGAAAAAAATCCATCCGTCAAACTTGATTGAATATGATTGTCGCAGTCATTACAACTAAACGATTTACAGGCACTGCTTGTGGCTCGTTTCAAATTGGAGTTGGCATACAACGGAGGTCTGACTAACATAAAGAAGTTCCGATTCATTTGTTCAGCCTCACTTGCTGTGGTGATATATCACAATCTATCTTCTCTAAGATGTAGACGAGGCCCATCTATTACATCTAGATGACTACCCAAAGACCGAAATTAACACGTTCACCATTTTATTGCAATATCACCATAACATTTTATACAGTGTTAAAAGGAAAAAGATGAATAAACGTTTATCCTCTAAACATGTCTTGGACAATTCAAGTTATGCTGACTAATTGAATTGTACTATACTATACAAAAATTCGCAGAGCAATATAAAAATAAAATACCTGCGTATGTACTTTAAATTGCATAAGACCTACCTTGATTTCTCGTCGCTACTACGGTAACTAATCCAAGTATGTAACACGCATTTATCACTAAAACTACTGTCCACTCACATCTAGCTTTCCGTCTAGACATTGCAAAAATCACCATTTCTGTGTTTTTCTAAATAATCCCCTAAGACGCGTGTTCGTTCACTGATTCGCACACGCAGACATCACCGTAGCCGGCGAGAACACAGAAGCTATCGACCTCACTCTGGCGACGGCCGAGAGCGGACTGAAGGGCCGAGAGTCCGACCCGCTCCTCTACCTCGCTCGCAGTCGCAGGCGCTCACACTCCGGCTAGCTCTGGACGCCTCAAAACGACGGAATATTCGATTCGATCGATACATAGGAAATAATAAGTTTCCTAAGTGATGCTTATAATGATGAAAGACCGGATCTTCCAGGGGAAATGTTCGCAACAAACTTGTAGATAGAGCGGCGAGGGGGTGTATATTAATATATGAACTTGAACTAGGACGATAATATGCTTGTGTTGTAGAGAGGGGCGACATCACCTCAATTTGTTGTGAGGGTAATATTTAGCCCTAAGTCCTGAAGTGTATGAATGAGGTTATTTTTATTATTATTATTATTATTATTATTATTATTATTATTATTATTATTATTATTATTATTATTATTATTATTATTATTATTATTATTAATATAAGGTTTTTAAGCATATGCCCGCTTTAAGGTCATAGTTATTGATTTAAAGCAATTGTCGTAAAAGTTTGCCCCGACTGGGGTTCGAACCCAGAACCTCCGGCATAACGTATCGTACCATAGCTCTACCAATTGAGCTACCGGGGGACCGGGACCACAGAACAAACCTTTACTAAACTGCTATTTGTTGTGACTTGTTGACTTCCACGACATAAATCCAACAGAAGACTGCAATGTAGCCGTCAAAACTGTAAGATCACATGGATAAATCCAATCACATCTCATCTCCCATGAGTTGGGTAGTATGAATATAAGGTTTTTAAGCATAAGCCCGATTTAAGGACATAGTTATTGATTCAACTCATGGGAGATGAGATGTGATTGGATTTATCCATGTGATCTTTCAGATTTGACAGCTTTTTTATATATTGAATTTAAAAGAATTTAAAAAATTATTCTTATTATGATTATCTTATTATTATTAATGTATTATTAATTATTAATCATTATTATGATTATTATTATTGATTCATGCGATTTATCGTCAAACAAGTTTGCCCTGAATGGGATTTAACCAGAACCTCCGGCTTTAAATTGTGGCCATATCTTTACCAATTAGCTACGGGACCAAGAACAACTTTACGAACACTGCCTATTGTTGCTGACTGTTGACTTTTGTTTTGTGTTTTATTATTATGGACGAGTGTCACAGCGAATGAGGATTACATCAAGATAACGGCGCTTATTCGTGCCTGTGCATGTCGTGCGTATGTCACTATAAAATCACGAATCGCTGAGCAGATACGCTGAATTTAAACAGCTCCGTACGAGTTACTGAGATGCTAACAAATCCCAATCCATTGCGATTTATCTACAAGACTGAAATAGCTGCAATTGTAGAATTATTAACGACAGTGTTTTGTTTGAAAAAATTTTTTGATTGCTATTTGTTATCTGTGAATTGCTCAGTGACAAGGGTACGATCTTGTCCCCAAATTTCGCTCGGAGATTGAATAATTTGCAATCTTTACACGTATTTCGTACTGGCATGTTTTCCATAGTATTGTCACAGATGATAGACTGACACTGTGTTATATGCATTTCAAAACATGATTTATATTTTTTAAATTCAATCAAGAAATTACAAAATCTTTCCCGACCTGGGGATTGAACCCAGATCTCCCACATTCCGGGTATAAGGGCGCCTTATCCAACTAGACTAGTAAAACGCCAAAATCGTTGCTAGACGAGTGAGCGAGTCATGTGTTGAACACGCATAAACATCTGCATACAAGTTGATTGATAGGTATAAATGATAGGGTTTTGAGCTTATTTGTTATATAAGAGCGCGTCCAGGCGCGGACTGGCAAGGGTGCTGGGGTGCGATCGCACCCCGGGCTTTTGACATTCCGGGCCCCTGTGGAACATTTGTACACACTACACTTTCAGTTTCAGACAAAATATATATGATTGTATATTTGTTTACTGCGAAAAAGAGTTGCCGAACAAAATACATTAAATAATATTAACGACGATTTATGGGGTGCCTTAGGAAGCTCTTCAAAAGAGAATGGTTGTTCAGTGTTCTCACTTTTCAGTTTTCAAGGAACTAGTGACTATCATGTATAGCTAATTGACTTTCTCGCCGCCGCGCTACGAGAAAAAATTTCGATGTGATTGCAAGTATTTTGGTTTTGGTTTGCCAGTTCCAACTAGCAAGGGGATGGCGTTGGGTGGGGTTGGGGGGGGCAGCCGGCGCCGGCGGGGGGATGTAGAAGTAGTACTGTGAATCGTCTCATTACATAGCTTATGCTTACACATTATTACTGGAAAGTTATGCATGATTCAATCAAAATGTCCAGTATAGCCTACACTCATCCCCCAAGCTCGCATTTTGCGAGTGTCAATTTTGTACTTGCGAGTTACATTATTGCCTTATTGGTTGTAAGGCTTCCTCAAATATAATTTTCACGAGATTTGAATTGCGAGCTCGGGTAGTGTTACTTAGTTGGCGCCTGTTAATCGCGTCCTAAAATAGCGTTTTAGGCCATAAAATATAACGAACCACCCAAAAAATTTTCGCCTTCGGCGAAATTGCCTCCGGCGACTGGGGCTTCGCCCCAGACCCCTGCATGTCGGCCCTACTACATGTCAGCATCCCGGGCCTTTTCGACCCAGTCCGCGCCTGAGCGCGTCAAATGTAAGACCAATGCGCCACTCTAGACTATGTTAGGCTAGGGAGGGAAGACGAAGACCAACGCTGTCTAGAATCTTGATCCAGTCTTATGTATAGGGGGAGAAATGGGAATGACACCGGGTACTCAACACAAGGCTCACTCACTCGTCTAACAACGACTTTGGCGTTTTCCTATAGTTATATTATACAAGCTTGAAGCTTATTGTGTGAAAACGGGTTTCGTTTAAACTACTGAGTGGGATGTAGGGGTTGCTATACTTGATACTTGATAATGAGGTAAAATTGCAAATATCTTGTTGCTGGGGATGTTGGAAGAACATCTACGGAACACGTTAGATAAAGAAAGTTGATGACAAGGTGTTCTCTGAACTCTGAACTGCGAATAAAGAGTCAACGAAAATGCAGGACGGCACATTACACAAACCAGACATTTAAAATTCCAATAACAATAAAAATAGCAAAGAGGTGAGGAAAATGAAAATGAGAAATTTAATAAATGCCATCCTAATGTTTCACCATTATAAAGTCCAAAGTACAATAATAATACACAAAACTCTTTGCTGGCAATCTAATGAGAATGACGTATCACTTCCTTCCCTGAATGTATACACTATCACTATCTTTGATGACTTCTGCTCAGTCCTCATCATAAATCACTAGTATAGTTGGTTTCAGCGAGAGATGGAAATTTTGGGCCGAACGGCCCTAAAGCCCTAGCCGCCTCTGCCCAGACTAAAAATCCTCATTATTTTTATAAGCTTCTTTAAAAGAACCGGGCTTCTGGGCGGGCTTCCGGGACGGGCCGGGCCGGGCTTTCGAGCCGTTCGGACTTTCGGACCAACTTTCGGGCCTGGCCAGAATCATCATTTTTCGGGCCGGGCCGCCGTATTATTTTAATCAGTCTGGCCGGGCTCGGGCCGGAAAGTTTCGGGTCGGGCCTTAGGCCGGGCTCGGGCCGCCGTTTTTTTTTTTTATATATTTTTAATTAAGAATGCCACGGGCCCACGGCCGAGGGGTCGCCTTCAGACTGCCATTACACTGTGGCTATTTCAGTATCAATATATAAGTTAAATGAGGAATTATAATCCAAAGTTTTTGACAATTTGCAATGTTTTCCATCAATTAAATATATTTTAAAATTGTAAAATGAAGGAGAACTTCAAAGTTTTGTCCCCACTAGCTTGCCATGGTTACGACATGCACTTCCCGCACTGAACGTTCTCCCTATCTTGCCTAAGAATGACACCATAATGAAAAACTACGCCTTAGTGTGATCCCGACAAGCGCGATAGTAACCTTTTTGAAAGTTGGGGGTGGGGGCAAATCCATTAGCATATTTTGTGGGGGACAGCTGGGGTCTGGGGCAAAGCGAAGGCGATTTTCTTTTCACCATACAGTTATATCGTTCTGCACTGCTCGGACTCTGTAAAGTGTAATGTGTAAACGATGTTTTACAGCAACTATATCTGCGATCTAAAAACTAAAAAAATGAACGTGAATGAAGTTTGTGGCCCATTTTAGTAAATTTCAACCTAATTTTTTATGTAATGACTATCATACAGGCAAACATATTCGTTTCACCAAGGCAAGGTGACTGTCGAATTGGATAAGGTGTATGTGCATATTTACTACGGAAATTCGGGGATTGATATTTTTTTTTTATTGATATTGAAACCCAGTTCACTATGATTTTACACTTTCATGACAATTATTCCAGGCGAATGATGATGTACACGATAATGGCATGATCTCTTGCAAGTGAAGAAAGGAGCTAGAATTTATTGCTGTTAAGTTTTATTGCTTGCATAAACCAAAAACTTATTTTCTAGTGCCTAAAACTCGTTAAAATAAAATGTTGCAATGCGAATGCAATCGGGAGACCCGGGTTCAATGTCCCATGTTTAATAAGAGTCTTCACTGAAGAAAAGCTTGGAGAATATTTCAGTCAGGATTACTGGTGTCGTGTATCTAACCCTTCACCTCTTGAATCAGTCTCGCGCGTTATATTTGTCCGTGTGCCATTTGGCTGCGGCGTCACCTACATTTATGATGAATGACACGCTTGAAATTATTTTGTGACACGTATTGCTCTCAAAGCTTACTAGTGATATCAAAATATATAACTCAGACATGTTTTCTATAAATAATATTAGGCTACAAAGGGCGTGCGTATACATTATACTCGTTTTGTGCGGTGATCCCTATATTAATTCATGCGGAAAAGTACGTAGGTATACATTCACTACATTAAAACACGTTGAAGATATTTTATGAGACAAAATCAAGTTCATAGGCGTGAGGTCGTTTTTGAGTATCACGTATGAAAATAACCAGAAATTAACCGCTACTAAGCCAGGGTGATCCAAAACCAAAATCACCTCTACAGGAAACTCATTTCCTCGGACCACACGCCATACCGTGTTGATTCTAGAAGTAAATCTTTTGTGTGAGGGGGGGACAGAAATGCCCGCTGTGTGTTGAGTGCAGTGGCGTAGGAACCGGGGGGAAGGGGGGAATGCCCCCAAGTTTGGCCCGGGGGGGGGCAGGGGGGGGTCAAAACTTACGCGAGTTAAATATTAATCCCAGAATTTCCGTAGTAAATATGGGCATACGCTTATACAATTCGAGTCACCTTGGTGAAACGGACGTGTTTCCTTGTATGCTTCGTCATCACATAAAAAATTGGGTTGAAATTTACTAAAATGGGCCACTTCACGTTAATTTTTTTTTAGTTTTTATAGCTGTGTATAACATCGTTTACAGAGTCCGAGTGCAGTTAAAACATGACGAAATAACTGTAGTGTGGTGGATTTATTTTCCCTACGGCGAAAAGGCCTTCGGCAGCTGAAGATTTGCCCCAGAGCCCAGCTTCCGCTCACAAAATCTGCTAAAAAATTTGCCCCCCCCAACTTTCAAAATGTTCCTATACGCGCCTAGTTGAGTACTTTACTAGGACCTCACAAATTTATGTTTTAGGTCGGATTTAATTTGTTGGATGTGTAAATTTGGTATGCTAAAAATTAATTGAGACTTCATGTCTCTGATATATGCACCCGAACAGGGGTAGATGGATGGGGGCTAACGGTGCCCCGTAGTAAAGTTCTGAATGCGTTGAACGAATGAATGAATGAATGAAATGAACGAACAAGATAGTAAAAGAAATTATAATGAAGAAATGGTTGGACTTGGACCTCGTCCTATACCTACATTAGAGTAGTATTGCAACTATAAAATCCTGCTTTATTGAATTTTACCTCGGAAAATGAGGTGATACGGCATATAACTGCGAGTTAAACACTGGGCCGCCTTATATTCATGTGACAGAATACAATAAATATCACCCAAATATACGTTACTTGCGAATTATTTATCTGCTATAAAGAGGTTACGAAACCTCTGTATTTCAAAGCAAATACATGAGCCGTGATGTACTCGGCATGGACAAACAGGAAGGAATACTTTGCTATTACATTTACATGAGCAAGGACGTGGGGGAACCCCTGCCCTCCCCTTGCTTGTGGCTGGTTCTGACCAGCACAGGCCTGTCCACCCCGCGTCCCCCCGCGTCTCCCCTTACGTTCCTCCCCTTGGAAAGAAGTATACATGGTGGTAATCCACACTTATAGAATTTTTTTGGAAGATTCCTATACACTTGACATGGGCACTGATAACTTTACTGTTGAGTGCCCTAAAACAACACTAACTAACTAACTAAAACTTAAAAGAAAAATCAAAGTGTATTTTGATGATAAAGAGGGGATTGAATATTTAACTTACTGTCAAACTAACATAAAAATTATGAATAATATAATATTGCACCGGTTCAATACCAAGCAGCCGCCGTCATCGGCAATCCTGAGTCCTGACCGAGTTTTCGTTTCCTTCCAATGTTTTTCTCAGGACGAATGCTGGGATTGAGTAATAATGACAATGAGTCCTACAAACAGTCATTCGAAATTCAACGAAAATACTTAAATATCCTAATTACCTTTGCTCGTCGCCTGAAGAAGGAAACAGCGGACAGACAGAAGCCGGTATCAAGTTCAAGTTCATGTTCAAATCTCTTTATTTTCAGAAAATACATTTAAGGTACAAATTTGGTTATTAGCCCCCAATGAGATAAGTGTCTAGTCTAGATAAGTCACTATTAAAAGTAAACCGATAGTTTTGATTTACTACAATTCGAAATTAAAAGTCGCCCCAACCGGGAATCGAACCACGGATCTCCCACATTCCAGGTGGACGTCTTAACCACTAGTCATCAGAACGGGTACATTTTAAACCGATAGTGTTTGAGTGCGACTCTGATTCGGGAGGTCCCGGGTTCAAATCCCGTCGAGACCGGCAATCCTGTCTGAAGGTATTTTCCAAAGTTTTCTGTCATTTATGCGATTGCAAGGGATTGGGTCCACTTAAACACCCCGCGGACATTCCCTTCAAATGCCCTCCAATATACCTATAGTTAGACATCTGAAGAGGGGCGTGCAATGCATCCTGGGCAGGCTCCAACGATAAAATGTTTCTTCTGTTATTATATGAGGTGGAACCTTGTTTATAGGGTAAGCGAGGGTAGGGGTTCTATAAAACCCTAGCACTAGCAGCAGGTTGTGTGTTTGGTCACCCCTCCCGAAGACTTGAACGAGCGGTGGTTATATAAGCTTCGAGGACAGGTAAAACCAAACCTGTCAGGTGATGGAGGGGAACTCCCGCTCTGTCCCCCCTCCAACACGGTAGGGGAACCGTACCGACTGGTACCAGCCACGACGTGTCAGCGACCTCGACGCATGGTTATTGCAGCATCCACACTCACCAACTGACATCATCTCGGCTCAGGGACGTTTCAACACATTTTATTAAAGGGGATGTTGCCCCAATATTTGTTTGCCACATTTCATAATACCCAACGAAAATAACACTAAAAAATTATAACTGTCTTTTACTGGAATTTTTAAGCTCTTTGATCCTGAACTTTTAGAAAATAAGTGTTTTGGTGAATTTCTTAATCAATTAACATTCTTATTTTTATGCCATAGTGTGCTAGAGCGTAGCACCAAACTAAAATGGCGATGGCCCGAAAAATCTGTCTCGACTCATTGAAACTCTGAACAAAAAATATACATTTAAACACGTAAAAATAGTCCCGCCGGATTACAACCCTTCTGAGTAATCACTTATCATCTTATTTCGTCTGAATTACTTGCCTATTTTTTAAAATACGTGTATTCCACGATAAAATATAATATACGAGTATGTCATTAATAAACAGACGATTTTTTTTAAACTAAAATCCTCCAAGATCACGGAACATAAACATCGTCGCGAATTTTATTTGTTGTGGGAGAATTCTGCCGATGTGACGTAGCTCGAAAATGGCCAAATTTGAAAAAGGTTTCCATCATGATAGACAGTATTTTTTCTATAAAATCTTAACTAATTATCTGTATTTTTGTGTGTGGGGGGAGGGGGGGTTCGGGGTAGTAGATGCACTACCCTTGTCTTGCCCATCGAGTGCAGTACTTTTCGAATTTCCTAACTCCGTAAAAATATGTTTATTCTGGTCGATGTTTAACTATTTAGTGTGACCAAACTAGACAATTGGTTTTGAAAAGCCAATCACGCGTGTGAAGATACTTATCGCCTTTCTACAAAGTTCAACTCGATATTGTGTCAAAATCTAGCCCTAAAGTTGAGTTCTAAAAGTACGAACACACACACACATGGCGTTCTCGTGCAGAATTATAGCCGGGACAATACGCTTTATTGGATGAGCGTAGCGAGCGAAGCGAAGATTCCATTTCACTACACTGGAGAAAAAAATCAGGAACGTTTTTTTTTTTTCCTTTCTGTTTGTATTTTACTGTGTGTCTGTTAACACGATTCCAGCTAAACCTATACTCCAATTGCGATGACATTTTCTGGAGGCCTTCGAAATCTCTGAATTTAAAACTGCCACGTTTTTTAGCGCAATCAAAAAATTAAATATCACGAAAATGGCAATATTGCGATTTTTAAAAAAATTCTTCGACTTATAACACCTACATTCTTTTTTTTCTCGATTTGGTTAGTCGGGAAACACTCCCGTAGGTGTAATTGATTTTATTTACTACATTCAGAAATAAAAAAAATAAAAAATCCATCCATCCATCCATTCAGATGTATAATGCAACTACAATTCAGAGCTTAATATGTACCCGTCCTGATGGTATAGTGGTTAAGACGCCTGTCTGGAAAGCGGTAGATCCGTGGTTCGATTCCCGGTTGGGGCGGACTTTTTTAATTTCTGAATTGTAGTAAATAAACCTACATTCTTTATCCGATTGTAATTATTTTTATACAGATCAACAGAAAATCTTCATAACACATGGCAGCTAATGCACTAATTGCGCTCATCCAAGAACGCGCCTAAAAAGCGTTTGCGAAGCTTCTTAGTTAAATGTCATGGCGTCGTGAAGACTCCTAAAATATCCTTGAATAGTGATAAGGCTTGTCAACGAAAAACAACGATGCAAAGCTACATGCTCTCCACGGCGACTATGCGCTAGTTATGGTCTCCAATTCAGTGCGCCAAATCCAACTGATTACACAGTAACGATATATACTAGGAAGCTTCGCAAACGCTTTTTCAGGCGCGTTGTTGGATGACAGTAATTGGTGCATCAAGCTGCCATGTGTTATGCAGATTTTCTGTTGTTCTGTAAAAAAATCATAACTTAGTCGAACAAATTTTTTTTAAACGAAAAAAAATTTAATTTAAAAAATGAAAAAATCTTAAAATTGCGATTTCCATAAGAAATAATTTTTCAATTGCGTTAAAATTTTACAAAAATATATTTATTCATAAAATTAAGGATCTGTGAAAAAATCATTACACTCGGATAACGCATGTAGGTGTTTTAAGTCGAAGAAAGTTTTTAAAAATCGAAAAAAATTGCGATTTTCATGAGAAATTATTTTTCGATTGCGCTCAAAAACGTGGCAGTTCTAAGTTCAAAGATTTCGAAGGTCTCCAGAAAATTTCATCGCAATTGGAGTATCGGTTTAGCCGGAATCGTGTTAACAAACATACAAAAATACGAAAGAAAGAAAGAAAGAAAGAAAGAAAGAAAGAAAGAAAGAAAGAGAGAAAGAACGAAAGAAAGAAAAAAACATTCCGGATTTTTTTCTCCAGTGTAGTAAAATGGAATCTTCGCTTCGCTCGCTACGCTCATCCAACAATTTTAGTCAGATTTAAAGAAGCCTAGATTAACCAGGTTATAAATGCCCAGTGAATTCATGTAAAATAAATAAACTGAACCTTTAGGCTATATTACACTCAAATTTAACAAAAAACAACAAAAATAAACTTTAAATGTTATTATCTCAAAACTTTTATTCTAGCACATTTGCTAACATATGTTCCTCATGATGATGATAATGACTTTTTTAATATGCCCACAAGTGTTATTTTGACAAATTTTATTAGACACTTTTTTGATGAGATTTATAGTTTTTTAATTAAAATATAAGAAATATAGATTTGTTAGAAAAAATACATTTTCCAACAATGCAAAGGAAAAAGAATCATATTTATCAAACAAAACGAAAATTATAAAATCCGTCTGGTAAATGTTTACATGTATTGTTTTTAATCTAAAACACCTTTACCTTTAAACAAAAAAAAAATTGTAAAAGCCTTAGCATTATCGCAGCATCATAGCGAAATCGTAAAATTGCAATTATTACGAGAAATAATTGTTTGATTGCACTCAAATTTCACACGAATATATTAATTCATAAAATTAAGGTTCTGTGAAAAAATCATTACAATCGGATAAAGCATGTAGGTGTTATAAGTCGAAGAATGTTTTAAAAATAAAACAAATCGTAAAATTGCGATTTTCATAAGAAATAATTTTTCATTTGCGCTCAAATTTCACACGAATATATTAATTAACTAGGAAGCTTTGCAAACGCTTTTTCAGGCGCGTTATTGGATGAGCGTAATTGATCAAAAACGAAAAAAGCGTGCAATTGCGATTTTCATAGAAAATAATTATTCGATTATTACGCTCAAATTTCACACGAATATATTAATTCATAAAATTAAGGTTCTGTGAAAAATTATAACTATCGAATAAAGCATGTAGATGTTATAAGTCGAAGAAATTTTAAAAAATAAAAAAATAAAATCGTAAAATTGCAATTATTATGAGAAATAATTTTTTGATTGCGCTCAAATCTCACACGAATATAGTAATTCATGAAATTAACGGTCTATGAAAAAAAATCATTACAATCGGATAAAGCATGTATTGTTACAAGTCCACGAAGTTTTAAAAATCGAAAAACAACGTAAAAATTGCGATTTCCATAAGAAATAATTTTTCGATTGTGCCAAAATTTCACACGAATATATTAATTTACAAACTTAAGGTTCTGTGAAAAAATCATTACAATCAAAAACAGCATGTAGGTGTTATAAGTCGAAGATTTTTTTTTAAATCGAAACAAATCGTTAAATTGCGATCTTTGGATGAGGGTAGCGAGCGAAGCAAAGATTCCATTTCACTACACTGGAGAAAAAAATCCGGAATGTTTTTCTTTTTTTTCTTTTTTTCTGTTTGTATTTTTGTGTGTTTGTTAACACGATTCCGGCTAAACCGATACTCCAATTGCGATTAAATTTTCTGAAGTCCTTCGAAATCTCTGAACTTAGAACTGCCACGTTTTTGAGCGCAATCGGAAAATTATTTTTTGTGAAAATCGCAATTTTACGATTTTTTTCGATTTTTTTTTAATTTCTTCGCCTTAAAACACCTACATGCTTTATCCGATTTTTATGATTTTTCCTCAGAACCTTAATTTTATGAATTAAGATATTCGTGTGAAATTTGAGCGCAATCGAAAAATTATTTCTCATGAATATTGAAATTTTCTTTTTTTAAACAATTCTTTGACTTCATAACACCTACATGCTATTGCATCCTTGTAATGATTTTTTTACAGAACCTTAATTTTATAAAATTAATATTTTCGTGTTAAATTTGAGCGTATCGAATAATTATTTCTTATAAAACAGCAATTTTACGATTTTTTTAAAAATTACGATAAATTTTTAAAAAAAGTTTTTTTTTAATTTAATTTAATAGTTTTAAATAAATCTTCGACTTAGTAATGATTTTTTCACAGAACAACAGAAAATCCGCATAACACATGGCAGCTCAATGCACCAATTACGCTCATCCAACAACGCGCCTGAAAAAGCGTTTGCGAAGCTTCCTAGTAATAAGAAATAATTTTTTCGATTGCGCGCAAAAACGTGGCAGTTCTAAGTTCAGAGATTTCGAAGGCCTTCAGAAAATTTCATCGCAAGTGGAGTTTCGTTTTAGCCGGAATCGTGTTAACCGACAGACAAAAATACAAAAAGAGAAAAAAACAAAACATTCCAGATTTTTTTTCTCCAGTGTAGTGAAATGGAATCTTCGCTTCGTTCGCTACGCTCATCCAATAACATTAAAGTTCTGTGAAAAATCATTACAATCGAATAAAATGTAGGTGTATATAAGTCGAAGAAATTTTGCTAGGATGCTTCGCAAACGCTTTTTCAGGCGCGATGTTGGATGAGCGTATGTTTTTTCAAACGAAAAAAAGCGTAAAATTGCGATTGTCATGATAAATTATTTTTTGATTGCGCTCGTATTTAACACAAATATAAAAATTCATAAAATTAATGTTCTGTGAAAATATTATTACAATTGGGTTAAAGCATGTAGGAGTTATAAGTCAAAGAATGTTTTTAAAATAAAAAAAATCGTAAAATTGCAATTTTCATAAGAAATAACTTTTCGATTGCACTCAAATTTCACACGAATATATTTGGATGAGCGTAGCAAGCGAAACGAAGATTCCATTTCACTACACTGGAGAAAAAAATCCGAAATGTTTTTATTCATTCTTTTTTTTGTATTTTTGTGTGTCTGTGAACACGATTTTGACTAAACCGATACTCCAATTGCGATGAAATTTTCTGGAGACATTCGAAATCTCTGAACTTAGAACTGCACGGTTTAAAAAATCGATCGAAAAATTATTTTTCATAAAAAATTGAAATTTTACGATTTTTTTCGATTTTCTTGTTTTTTTTTCTGTTTGTATTTTTTTGTGTTTGTTAACACGATTCCGGCTAAACCGATACTCCAATTGCAATGTAATTTTCTGGAGGCCATTGAAATCACTGAACTTAAACCTGTCACGTTTTTGAGCGCAATCAAAAGATTATTTCTCATGAAAATCGCAATTTTACGATTTTTTTTCGTTTTTCTTATTTTTTCTGTTTGTATTTTTGTCTGTTTGTTAACACGATTCCGGCTAAACCGATACTCCAATTGCTATGAAATTTTATGGAGACCTTCGAAATCTCTGAACATAGAACTGCCACGTTTTTGAGCGCAATAAAAAAATATTTCTCATTAAAATCGCAATTTCACGATTTTTTCGATTTTTAAAACAATTCGTTGACTTATAACACCTACATACTTTATCCGATTGTAATGATATTTTCACAGAACCTTAATTTTATGAACTTATATATTCGTGTGAAATTTGAGCGCATTCCAAAAATTATTTCTTACTAGGAAAACGCTTTAGTCCCGCCGCGTTGATGGATGAGCTTTTTTGTAAGATTTTTGTTTGCGTTGGACCACTTTTCCTTTGCAAGTGCTTTTTGAATGCATTGTAGGTGATTGTTGTCGATTATCTATTGTTACTTGTTAATTACTAGGAAACCGCGTTGTTAAATGAGCGTAATTGGTGCAGTGAGCTGCCATGTGTTATGCGGATTATCTGTTGTTCTGTGAAAAAATTATTACTAGTTGAAGATTTAAAAAAAAATTAAATTAAATTAAATAAAAAATAAACTTAAATTTTTAGTTTTTTTAAGGAGTCATACTAATTAAAAAAAAAGAAAAAATCGAAAAATTGCGATTTTTATAAGAAATAATTATTCGATTGCGCTCAAATTTCACACGAATATATAAATTCATAAAATAAGGTTCTGTGAAAAAATTATTACAATTGGTTAAAGCATGTAGGTGTTAAAGTAAAAAAAATGTTTAAAAAAATAAAAAAAAATAAAATTTATATTTTATGAAAAATGCTTTTTTGATTGCGCTCAAATATCACACGGATATCTTTATTCATAAAATTAAGGTTCTGTGAAAAAATCATTACAATCGGATAAAGGATGTAGGTGTTATAAGTAAAATAAATTTTCAAAAAATCGAAAAAAATCGTAAAATTGCGATTTTCAAGAGAAATAATTTTTTGATTGCGCTCAAAAACGTGGCAGTTCTAAGTTCAGAGATTTCAAAGGCCTCCATAAAATTTCATCGCAAATGGAGTATTGGTTTAGCCGGAATCGTGTTAACAAACAGACAAATATACAAAAAGAAAGAAAGAAAAAAAGGAAAAATGAAGAAGAAAAAAAACGTTACGGATTTTTTTTCTCCATTGTAGTAGAATGAAATCTTCGCTTCGCTCGCTACGCTCATCCAATTATAAACCTAAAAAAAACTCATGTTAAAACCTTTTATGGATTCTGTCTAACGTTTTCATCTTTTTCTTTCAAAAGGTACTACATCATCATAACCTTAACGTCCATGTGAAATATGAACTTTGTAGCTACACCCGTTTGGTTAGAATCGGCCCAAATGTCACGAAAATATCGCACTAAAAATCGAAAAAAATCGTATAAGTGCGATATTCATGAGAAATATTTCTTAGATTGTACCCAAAAACCTGGCAAGTCTAAGTTTAGAGATTTCGAAGGTCCCCTACAGTTTTTATCAAGATCGCTTATGCCGTTTGCCCGGAATCGTGCGAACAAACAGACAAAAAAAACATAAAAAACAAATCGAAACAAAAAAACAACCGAGCTAAATGTTTTGGGGGGTCAGTGAAATTGAAGTCTTTGCTCGCTCATCCAATGAAAATCGCAATTTTACAATATTTTTTTTCGGATGAGCGAAGCGAAGATTTCATTTCACTACACTGGAGAAAAAAATCCGGAATGTTTTTTTTTCATCATTTTTCATTTTTTTTCTTTTTTTAGTTTTGGCTGTTTGTTTACACGATTTCGGCTAAACCGATACTCCAATGGCAATGACATTTTCTGGAGACCTTAGAAATCTCTGAACTTCCACGTTTTTGAGCGCAACCGAAAAATTATTTCTAATGAAAATCGCAATTTTAGGATTTTTTTCGATTTTTAAAAAAATTCTTCGACGAATATAACACCTACATGCTTTAAACGATTGTAATGATTTTTTAACGGAACCTTTATTTTATGAATTTATATAATCGTGTGAAATTTTAGCGTAATCGAAAAATTATTTCTTGAAAATCGCAGTTTTACGATTTTTTCGATTTTTTAAATTTCTTCGACTTATAACACCGACTTGCTTTATCCGATTGTAATGATTTTTTCGCAGAACCTTAAATTTATAAATTAATATATTTATGTGAAATTTTAGCGCAATCTTAAAATTATTCCCCATGAAAATCGCAATTTTATGCTTGTTTTAGTTTTTTAAAAAATACGCTCATCCAACAACGCGCCTGAAAAAGCGTTTGCAGGGCTTTCTTCTATTCTAGTACATTTGCTAACATATGTTCCTACATTTTCTTCAGTTTTTAAGATAAAAGGATAATTTCTTTTTTAAATGCTCACACTTTTTTGGTGAGATTTAAAGTTTTTTCTAAAATATGGGAAATATAGATTTGTTACAAAAAACATACATTTTCCAACAATGCAAATAAAAAAAATCATATTTATCAAACAAAACGAAAATTATAAAATCCGTCTTATAAATGTTTAGATGTATTGTTTTTTTAATCTAAAACACCTCTCACCTTTAAAAAAAAGAAAATTGTAATAGCCTTAGCATTATCGCAGCATCATAGCAAAATCGTTAATTTCAATTATAATGAAAATTGATTGTTTGATTGCGCTCAAATTTCACACGAATATAATAATTCATAAAATTAAGGATCTGTGAAAAAATCATTACAATCGGATAAAGCATGAGGGTTTTAAAAGTCGAAGAATGTTTTAAAATTTAAAAAATCGTAAAATTGCGATTTTCATAAGAAATGTTTTTTTTATTGCGCTCAAATTTCACACGAATATATGAATTCATAACATTTAGGTTCCGTGAAAGAATCATTACAACCGAATAAAGCATGTAGGAGGTCGAAGAAATTTTATAAAAATCGTAAAAAATCGCAAAATTACTATTTTAATGAGAAATAATTTTTCGGTTGCGCTCAAAAACGTGGCAGTTCTAAGTTCAGAGATTTCGAAGGCCTCCAGAAAATTTAATCGCAATTTTGTGTGTTTGTTAACAAGATTCCGGCTAAACCAATACTCCAATTGCGATGAAATTTTTTGGATTCTGCCTAACTTTTTCTGCTTTTAATTTTAAAATGTACTACATCACCATTACCTTAGTGTCCATGTGAAATATGAACGTTGTAGCCCACCCTTTTTGGTCAGAATCGGCCCAAATGTCACGAAAATATCGCACTAAAAATCGAAAAAAATCGTAAACGTACGGTACGTTTATTCTATGGATTCTGGCTAACTTTTTCAAATTTTTCTTTCAAAAGGTACTACATCACCATAACATTAATGTCCATATAAAATATGAACTTTGTAGCTACACCCGTTTGGTCAGAATCGGCCCAAATGTCACGAAAATATCGCACTGAAAATCGAAAAAAAATCGTAGAAGTCCGATATTCATGAGAAATATTTCTTCGATTGTACCAAAAAACGTGGCAAGTCTAAGTTCAGAGATTTCTAAGGTCCCCTACAATTTTCATCAAGATCACATATGCCGTTTGCCCGGTAAAAAGCAAACAAACAGACAAAAATACAAAAAAAAAAAAATCACCCGAGCTAATTTTTTTGGGGGTCAGTGAAATTGAAGTCTTCGCTTCGCTCAGCCAATTATTTCAAAATTGTTTTACTTTTTAGTTTTATTATAAATTGAATTAAAAAACTGATTTAATTTATTAACACGCAGATATGTGTGATATACACATATATACATAACAAGTATAATTTATAATATATCCGTACAAGATATTAAAACAAATAAGACATACAGAGAAATTACAAACGCAACTTAAAAGTAAGGAAACTGGGCGTCAACGTCAAAGACATAACATAATAGGCCTACACATCAGTTCATTTGCTTATAGATTATAGAACCATAATATCGAAAGATATGAAGCAATTTACGAATGAGAAACTTCTTGATTAGAATGCCAGTGATTGGTCGTGTTTCTTTCTAAAACGCCAGATGCAAATGATCATTATCCATCGTACCTGAGAATGTGAGGACAATGTCTGATCTGGTCACCTCTGAGCTACACATCTTCTTCTCTCTATATTGAACATCTACCTCGACATTCCCAGCTTGTTTCTCGATTTGGTTAGTCGGGAAACACTCCCGTAGGTGTAATTGTTATTATTTACTACTTGGAAGCTTCGCAAACGCTTTTTCAGGCGCGTTGTTGGATGAGCGTATGTTTTTTTAAACGAAAAAAGTGTAAAATTGGGATTTTCATGAGAAATTATTTTTCGATTGCGCTCAAATTTTTACACAAGATATAAATTCATAAAATTGAGGTTCTATGAAAATATCATTACTATCGGATTAAGCATGGAGGTATTGTAAGTCGAAGAAAATTTTTTTAAATCGAAAAAAATCGTCAAATTGCGATTTTAATGAGAAATAATTTTTCGATTACGCTCAAAAACGTGGCAGTTCTAAGTTTAGAGATTTCGAAGGCCTCCATAAAATTTCATTGCAATTGGAGTATCGGTTTAGCCGGAATCGTGTGGACAAACACACACACACACAAAAAAAATCTTCCGGATTTGTTTCTCCAGTGTAGTGAAAAGGAATCTTCGATTCGCTCATCCAATTACATTTCATCATATGTTGTACATAGGCCTAGTAAATATGGTGTTAAGGATTAATTTTACTCTGTTAACAATTTTTTTTTGACCTTGTAACCATATAATTCCAAAAGTTGTAAAATTTATACCAATGTTACATTTAAAAATTTAAATTGCATTTTAGCATTTGTTGTAGTTGGATGAGCGAAGCGAAGACTTCAATTAAACTGACCCCTCATTAATTTAGCTCCAATGTTTTTTTTTTGTTTTTTTTTGTTTGTTTGTATTTTTGTTTGTTTGTTCGCTCTCTACCAGGCAAACGGCATATCCGATCTTGATGAAAATTGGAGAGGACCTTCGAAATCTCTGAAATTAGAGCTGTATTGTATTTGGGTACAATCAAAGAAATATTTCTCATGAATATCGTACTTTTACGATTTCTTTCGAATTTAGTGCGATATTTTCGTGACATTTGGGCCGATCCTGACCAAACGGGTGGGGCTAAAACGTTCATATTTTACATGTACATTAAGGTTATGGTTATGTATTGCTTTCTGAAAGAAAAAGTTAAAAAAGTTGGCCAGAATCCATAAAATAAAGGTTTTTATATGAGTTTTTTTGAGTTTTTTTGGATGAGCGTAGCGAGCGAAGCAAAGATTCCATTCTACTTCACTGGAGAAAAAAATCCGGAATGTTTTTTTTTGTTTTTGTTTTTTTGTATTTTTGTCTGTTTGTTAACACGATTCCGGCTAAACCAATACTCCAATTGCGATGAAATTTCCAGGAAACCTTCGAAATCTCTAAACTTAGAACTGCCACGTTTTTGAGCATAATTGAAAAATTATTTCTTATGAAAATTGCAATTTTACGATTTTTTTCGATTTTTTGTCAAATTATTTTATTTATAACACCTACATGCTTTATCCTATTATAATGATTTTTGCACAGATCCTTTATTTTATGAATATCTATATTCCTGTGAAATTTGAGCGTAATCGAAAAATTATTTCTCATAAAATTTGCAACTTTACGCTTTTTTTCGATTTTGTAAATTTCTTCGACTTTTAGCACCTGCATGCTTTATCTAATTGTAATGATTTTTTCACGGATAGCTTAATTTTAGGAATTATTATATTCCTGTGAAATTTGAGCGTAATCGAAAAATTATTTCTCATAAAATTTGCAACTTTACGCTTTTTTTTCGTTTAAAAAAATTACGATCATCCAACAACGCGCATGAAAAAGCGTTTGCGAAGCTTCCTAGTAATAACATCTAACAAGTAACAATAGAAACTTGACAACAATCACCTTCAATGCATTTAAAAAGCACTTGCAAAGAAAAAGTGGTCCTAAGCAAACTAAAGACTTAAAAAAGCTCATCCATCAACGCGGCGGGACTTAAGCATTTTCCTAGTACTAGTAATTATTATGGTGTTGAAAATTGGTAACAACAACAACAACAACAACAACCTCTTTGAACTTGTAACCATAACTTAAAATATATATATATGTTAGTACTTTAGACAGAAATTAAAAAAGTGACTCCACCGGGGTTTGAACACGGGACCTTAGCTTACCGGGCTATGCTCTTACCAACTGAGCTATGCGGCCACCAATTTAAAACTGTCTAATTTTTGGTCTGTTCAAAGAAAGGTCCCGGGTTCAAACCCCGGTGTAGTCACTTTTTTAATTTCTGTCTAAAGTACTAACATAACAGCGTCATAGTCGCCTACTATAAAGCCAAGTTTATATATATATATATATTTACAATGTACCTAATACCATCTCTTGACCATTGCATATTGCATTTTAGCATTGTTAATATGTATTATGTTTGGATGAGCGAAGCGAAGACTTCAATTTCACTGAACACCCCAAAAAATTAGCTCGGGGGATTTTTTTGTATTTTTGTCTGTTTGTTCGCTCTCTACCGGGCAAACGGCATATGAGATCTTGATGAAAATTGCAGGGGACCTTTTTTTTTTTTGTTTTTTGGGTACAATCGAAGACGTATTTCTCATGAATATCGTAATTTTACGATTTTTTTCAATTTTTAGTGCGATATTTTCGTGACATTTGGGCAGATTCTGACCAAACGGGTGGGACAACAACGTTCATTGGATGAGCGTAGCGAGCGAAGCGAAGATTCCATTTCACTACACTGGAGAAAAAAATCCGGAATGTTTTTTTTTTCTTTTTTTTTTTTTTGTATTTTTGTCTGTTTGTTAGCACGATTTCGGCTAAACCGATACTCCGATTGCGATGAAATTTTATGGAGGCCTTCGAAATCTCTGAACTTAGAACTGCCACGTTTTTGAGCACAATCTAAAAATTATTTCTCATAAAAATCGCAATTTTACGATTTGTTTTCGATTTTTTTTTAATTTCTTCGACTTATAACACCTACATGCTTTGTCCGATTGTAATGATTTTTTAACAGTATCTTAATTTAATGAATTGATATGTTCATGTGTAATTTGAGCTTTGTCAAAAAACTATTTGTTACGAAAATCGCAATTTTACGACTTTTTTCGATTTTTAAAATTTCTTCGGCTTATAACAGCTACATTCTTCATCCGATTGTAATTGTTTGTTCACGGAACCTTAATTTTAAAAACTTATATATTCGTGTGAAATTTGAGCGCAATCGAAAATTTATTTCTCGTAATAATCGCAATTTTACGATTTTTTTCGTTTTTTTAAATTTCTTCGACTTATAACACCTACATGCTTTATCCGATTGTAATGATTTTTTCACATAACCTTAATTTTATGTATTAATATATTCGTGTGAAATTTAAGCGTAATCGTAAAATTATTTCTCATGAAAATCTCTATTTTACGCTTTTTTTCGTTTAAAAAAAATTTCGCTCATCCAACAACGCGCCTGAAAAAGCGTTTGCGAAGCTTTCTTGTATTTTACATGTACATTAAGGTAATGGTTATGTATTGCTTTTTGAAAGAAAAAGTTAAAAAGTTAGCCAGAATCCATAGAATAAAGGTTTTAATATGATTTTTTTTAGGTTTGTAAATTAACAAGTAACAATAGAAACTTGACAACAATCATCTACAATGCATTCACAAAGCACTTGGAAAAGTGGTCTCACGCAAACTAAAAACTTACAAAAAAGCTCATCCATCAACGCGGTGGGACTTAAGCGTTTTCCTAGTATGAGTAGCACGTAAAATGTTTTTTGGATGAGCGTTCAATTTCACTGACCCCCCAAAAAAAATTTGCTCGGGTGTTTTTTTTTCTTCTTTTGTCTGTTTGTTTGCTCTCTACCGGGCAAATGGCATATCCGATCTTGATGAAAATTGGAGGGGACCATCGAAATCTCTGAACTTAGCCTTGCCACTTTTTTAGGTACAATCGAAGAAATATTTCTTATGAATATCGTACTTTCACGATTTTTTCGATTTTTTGTGCGATATTTTCGTGCCATTTGGGCCAATTCTGACCAAACGGGTGGGGCTACAACGTTCATATTATACATGGACATTAAGGATATGGTGATGTAGTACCTTTTGAAAGAAAAAGTTAAAAAAGTTAGCCAGAATCCATAGAAATAAAGTTTTCAATATAAGTTTTTCACGGTAAATAATAACTATTGACAAGCAACAATATAAACTTGACAACAATCACCTACAATGCGTAGGTAGGCTGCAGCAAAGCAAAGCACTTTCAAAAGTAAAGATATCCCACGCAAACTAAAAACTTTTTAAAAAAAAAGCTCATCCATCAACGCGACTAAAAATAGCTCTTGCGAAGCTTCCTAGTGTATGTAACCTACCTTTTTTAACTTAGGCTTACCAACATGACAAAACCTTATGTACTTATCAAATTGGTGAATAAACTACAAGACTTCAATTTCACTGAAACCCAAAAAATTTATCTCGAGTGTTTTTTTTTGTTTGTTTTTCTGTCTGTTTGTTAGCTCTCTACCAGGCAAACGGCATATCCGATCTTGATGAAAATTAGAGGGGACCTTCGAAATCTCTAAACTTAGAGGTGTATTGTTTTTGGGTAAAATCGAAGAAATATTTCTCATGAATATCGTACTTTACGATTTTTTTCGATTTTTAGTGCGATATTTTCGTGCCATTTGGTCCGATTCTGACCAAACAGGTCAAAGCCATCTCAAGTAGTGAACACGCAAGTTCAATTCAAATTTTGGCGGCAACGGCCTTTTAGATATCGAGATCTGTCTGGTGGGCCAACCAACACTTGGGCCAACCAGCCCCGGTCTACGGTGTAAAATTTTAAATTTTTTTTCGTAGGAAACCTGTTATAGGGTGCAATTAGCCCCTCTTCAGGTAAACTATGTATGTGCGGATAAGAAATTGTGAAGGGATGTCCGAGGGCTATTTAAGAGAACTCAATCCCTTGCATTCGCATCATCAACAGAGGAAAACCTCGGAAAAAACCATCAGTCAGGATTGCCGGTCACGACGAGATATGAACTCGGGACATCCCGAATCAGAGTCGCCCGAGCCAACACTGTCGGTTACGGTGTAATAGTTTACCTCCTATTACCAATTAACAATTGTTGTATATATATTGTATATATTATATTATATTGTATTGTATAAATTGTAATGTTTTTGGTGTTAACGAAATTAATAAAGCTTATGTGTTGAAATTAACTAGTCCCGCCGCGTTGTTGGATGAGCGTAATTGGTACATTGAGCTGCCATGTGTTATACGGATTTTCTGTTGTTCTGTGAAAAAATCATTACTAAGTTGAAGATTTTTTTTTAAAATTAAATTAATAAAATAAAAAAATAACTTTAATTTTTAATTTTTTTAATTAATCGTAATAATAAAAAAAAAAAAAATCTTAATTGGATGAGCGTAGCGAGCGAAGCGAAGATTCCATTTCACTACACTGGAGAAAAAAATCCGGAATGTTTTTTTTTCTTTCTTTTTTTTGTATTTTTGTCTGTCTGTTAGCACGATTCCGGCTAAACCGATAATCTGATTGCAATGAAATTTTATGGATACCTTCGAAATCTCTGAACGAAGAACTGCCACGTTTTTTAGCGCAATCGGAAAATTATTTCTCATGAAAATCGCAATTTTATGATTTTTTTCGATTTTTTGAAAATTTCTTCGTCCTATAACACCTACATGCTTTGTCCGATTTTAATGATTTTTTCACAGATCCTTAATTTTATGAATTTAGGTACTCATGTGAAATTTGAGCGCGATCGAAAATTTATTTCTCAAGAAACTCGTAAGTTTACGGGTTTTTTCTTTGTTTAAACAATTCTTTGACTTATAACACCTACATGCTTTATCCGATTGTAATGATTTTTTCACACAACCTTAATTTTATGAATTAATATATTCATGTGAAATTTGAGCACAATCGAATAATTATTTCTTATGAAAATAAAAAATTTACGATTTTTTTCTTTTTTAAACGACGATTAAAAATTAATTTAAAAAAAATCTTCAATTAAGTAATGATTTTTTCACAGAACAACAGAAAATCCGCATAACACATGGCAGCTCAATGCACCAATTACGCTCATCCAACAAAACGGCGGGACTTAAGCGTTTTCCTAGTATTGAAATTTTCATAAGAAATAATAATTCGATTGCGCACAAAAATTTTACACGTATATGTTAATTCATAAAATTAAGGTTCTGTGAAAAAATCATTACAACAGGATAAAGCATGTAGGTGTTATAAGTCAAAGAATTGTTTTAAAAAAGAAAATAAAACGTAAAACTTCGATTTTCATGAGGAATAGTTTTTAGATTGCGCTCAAATTTCACACGATTTTCACAATTTCACACCTAAATTCATAAAATTAAGGTTCTGTGAAAAAATCATTAAAATCGGATAAAGCATGTAGTTGTTATAAGTTGAAGAATTTTTTTAAAAATCGAAAAAAATCGTAAATTTGCGTTTTTTTATGAGGAATAATTTTTCGATTGCGCTCAAAAACGTGGCAGTTCTAAGTTCAGAGATTTCGAAGGTCTCCATAAAATTTCATCTCAATTGGAGTATAGGTTTAGCCGGAATCGTGCTAACAGACAGACAAAAATACAAAAAGAAAAAAAAGAAAAACATTCCGGATTTTTTTCTCCAGTGTAGTGAAATGGAATCTTCGCTTCGCTCGCTTCGCTCGCTACGCTCATCCAAAAATTAATTCAATTTTTGAAATTTAAAAAGAAAAATGTAAAAATCTCGAAGCCCACAGACATGCTTTGTACGCAATGTAGGAGATTGTTTTCAAGTTTCTATAGTTACGTGTTAATTACACCTAATAGTAGGCTTTCATTAATACCTTTATTTCTACTAGGAAAACGCTTAAGTCCCGCCGCGTTGTTGGATGAGCGTAATTGGTGTATTGAGCTGCCATGTGTTATGCGGATTTTCTGTTGTTCTGTGAAAAAATCATTACTAAGTTGAAGATTTTTTTAAAATTAAATTAAATTAAATTAAAAATTAACTTTAAATTTTAATTTTTTTTAATTAATCAAAATTTTAAAAAAGGAAAAAATCGTAATATTGAAATTTTCTTAAGAAATAATTATTCGATTGCACACAAATTTTACACGAATATATTAATTCAAAAAATTAAGGTTCTGTGAAAAAATCATTACAATAGGATAAAGCATGTAGGTGTTACAAGTCAAAGAATTGTTTTAAAAAAGAAAAAAAAACGTAAAATTTCGATTTTCATGAGAAATAGTTTTTTGATTGCGCTCAAATTTCACACGAATACCTTAATTCATAAAATTAAGGTTCTGTGAAAAAATCATTAAAATCGGATAAAGCATGTAGGTGTTATAAACTGAAGAATTTTTTTAAAAATCGTAAAAAATCGTAAAATTGCGATTTTAATGAGAAATAATTTTTCGATTGCGCTCAAAAACGTGGCAGCTCTTGGTTCAGAGATTTCGAAGGCCTCCATAAAATTTCATCGCAATTGGAGTATCGGTTTAGCCGGAATCGTGCTAACAGACACACAATAATACAGAAAAAAAAAACATTCCGGATTTTTTCTCCAGTGTAGTGAAATGGAATCTTCGCTTCGCTCGCTTCGCTCGCTTCGCTCGCTACGCTCGCTACGCTCATCCAATGAATTCTGGCTAACTTTTTCAACGTTTTGTTTCAAAAGGCACTACATTAATTCCTTTACCTTAATGTCCATTTAAGATTTCGAAGGTCCTCTGAGCTCATCTCCTCTCCATTATGCCGTTTGCCCGATAGAGAGCGAAGCAAACAAACATACAGAAAAACAAACAAACAAACAAAAAAAGAAAAAGAAAAAAACACCCGAGCTAGTATTTTGGGGGTGTCAGTGAAATTAAAGTCTTTCCTTCGCTCATCCAATTGACCTACAGGGTTGGCTTGGTCGCTTTGATTAAGTCCTCCACTGAAAATCAGATATAACTGAGTGGATAGACTCTTAAAATACAATTTAAAAAAATTTAAATTAAAAAAAATTATTTTTGTTTTATTTATTGGCAGAGGATATTGTACCGTAAGAATTACTAGAAATTATTCTTACGGTATGTGTTTTCATTGGTTGTCTCATCACGTGACTCATCAACAGGCGCGCCGTAAGAATAGTGTATAGTAATTCTTACGGTCTATACCTACTACTAGGAAAACGCTTAAGTCCCGCCGCGTTGTTGGATGAGCTTTTTTGTAAGTTTTTAGTTTGCGTGGGACCACTTTTCCTTTGCAAGTGCTTTGTGAATGCATTGTAGGTGATTGTTGTCAAGTTTCTATTGTTACTTGTTAATTGTTGGATGAGCGTAGCGAGCGTAGCGAGCGAAGCGAAGATTCCATTTCACTACACTGGAGAAAAAAATCCGGAATGTTTTTTTTTTTTTTTTTTTTTTTTTTTTTGTATTTTTGTCTGTCTGTTAACACGATTCCGGCTAAACCGATACTCCAATTGCGATGAAATTTTGTGGAGGCCTTCGAAATCTCTGAACTTAGAACTGCCACGTTTTTGAGCGCAATCGAAAAATAATTTCTCATGAAAATCGCAATTTTACGATTTTTTCGATTTTAAAACATTTCTTCGACTTATAACACCACCATGCTATATCCGATTGTAATGATTTTTTTACAGAACCTTAATTTTATGAATTAATATATTCGTGTAAAATTTGTGCGTAATCGAATAATTATTTCTTATGAAAATTTCAATATTACGATTTTTTCCTTTTTTAAAAATTACGTTTAAATTTAAAAAAAAAAAAAGTTAATTTTTTATTTAATTTTGATTTAATTTAAAAAAAAATTTCAACAAAATTCTGATTTTTTCACAGAACACAGAAATCCGCAAAACACATGGCAGCTCAATTCACCAATTACGCTCATCCAACAACGCGGCGGGACTTAAGCGTTTTCCTAGTTATTACAAACCTAAAAAAATTGGTGCATTGAGCTGCCATGTGTTATGCGGATTTTCTGTTGTTCTGTGAAAAAATCATTACTAAGTTGATTTTTTTTTTAATTAAATTAAATTAAATAAAAAATTAACTTTAATTTTTAATTTTTTTAATTAATCGTAATTTTAAAACAGGAAAAAATCGTAATATTGAAATTTTCATAAGAAATAATTATTCGATTGCGCACAAATTTTACACGAATATATTAATTCATAAAATTAAGATTCTGTGAAAAAATCATTATAATCGGATAAAGCATGTAGGTGTTATAAGCCGAAGAAATTAAAAAATTCGTAAAATTGCGATTTTCATGAGAAATAATTTTTGATTGCGCTCAAAAACGTGGCAGTTCTTACTTCAGAGATTTCGAAGGCCTCCATAAAATTTCATCGCAATCGGAGTATCGGTTTAGCCGGAATCGTGTTAACAGACAGACAAAAATACAAAAAAAAAAAAACATTCCGGATTTTTTTCTCCAGTGTAGTGAAATGGAATCTTCGCTTCGCTCGCTACGCTCATCCAAATTTCGAAGGCCTCCATAAAATTTCATCGCAATCGGAGTGTCCGTTTAGCCGGAATCGTGTTTGGTGTTAACAGACAGACAAAAATCAAAAAAAAAAAAAAAAAAAAAAATCCGGATTTTTTTCTCTAGTGTAGTGAAATGGAATCTTCGCTTCGCTCGCTAAGCTCGCTACGCTCATCCAATGAACATGCACTAGGCAGGCCTAGGCTAGGCCTAACGTCGCTATTTTAAATCTAAAGTACCTACAAAACCTTTAACGTCGCTATTTTAAATCTAAAGTAGGCCTACCTACAAAACCTTTAACGTCGCTATTTTAAATCTAAAGTAGGCCTAGCCCTACCTACTGATCAAAAACTGGGCATATACCAAACGAAAAAGTTCGCTCCATGCCGTAATTCTTACGGCATGTTACGGCATGCAGCGCATGCCGTAAGAATATCCACTCCGTTATTATTTATTTAAGACAAAAATAATTGTAATAGGGTAACCAACCACAAACAAGTATTTAACCTAATATGGTTGTCCTACTTACCCCCACAGAATAATACTCTTTGTAAACTGTAGCTAGGCCTATATGATGTGTCCTAATAAATTGAATTGAATTGAAATTAAGTCTTGAATGAAACAAAATAATTATGTATGTAGATTGTAGGCGTTGTAAAAGGATTGAAATAAGATAAGATAAGATAATTTATTGGGTTTTTGTTACATGTAGTCTCTACATATTATAGTGTTTGACAATAATTTATTTATTGTGTTACCCATGTTTTTGGCCAGAAGTAGTTTGGCCCTAGTCTAAACCTTATAAATAATTTAATATAATATGTACATGAAAATATAATATATTTAAGTGTTAAGTATATACTTAATTCTAAATAGTTCAGGTTTGTTCTAGTTTATGTATCAATGGAGAAAGGTAAGAGGTAAGTACAATTATAGTACATTAATAATAAGAAAATAAAATTAGGAAATTAAAAATTTTATTATTTCCTAATGTAAATAAAAACAAAAAAAAATTGAATTTTTACATAATTCCGCTTCGTGAACGAATTAGAATAAAATTATGTAAAATTCCATAATCGTTTATCAAACAACAATCAAGTTCAATTCAAAATGAAACGCAACGACAAGAAAAGAGCTTGGAAAGAGTCCTGGGGATTGTCAGTCGAAGCTCTTGGCTGCGCCATCTTTCATCTGTTTCTGTTATTTCGTTGATTTGATTCGTTCTTGCCGCCTAGCCTACGGAAACGAATGCGAACAATCTCGTCCGCCATTGTAGCACATCGTTCGCTGGGCTTTGTTTGCTAAACTAAAGGGGCCTACTTGTGCAGTCGTTCAGTTTTCATTATCTGCAGATTGAAGAAAATATTAATTTCAAGGTAATTATTGCGTACGTCTAGGCATAGGCCTACACTGATTAAAAATATTTAGTTGTAGGCCCTAGCCTAGGCCTAGGCCTAGCCTACCCCTAGGCCTATTCTCCATTCTTCGACCTAGGGACCTGAAAGCATTCTGAAAGGGATAAGCCTAGGCTTTTTGTATCCAATCCTAGCCTAGCCTAGGTAGTTATGCCATTGCACAATTGTAGCTAGGGCCTAGGCTAGTTTTCTTGTTATGTTGAGCCTTGGCCATAGGCCTAGGCCTACGCATGGGTTCAAGCAACGGCCTGAGCCGCTAGCCCTAGCCCTAGGCTAGCCGTAGGCCTAGGCTAGGCCTAGTAGTCCCTACCAGTTGAGGAAGGTTACTTGGTGAAGGTAGGGTAGGGCTAGGCCTAGGCCCTAGGCTGCCTACTCTTTCAGTTGGTATGGACAGTTTTTTTGTGTACCTACAAAACCTTTAACGTCGTTATTTTAAATCTAAAGTACCGGGTAGGCTACCTACCTACAAAACCTTTAACGTCGCTATTTTAAATCTAAAGTAGGCCTACCTACTGATCAAAAACTGTCCATACCAACCGAAAGAGTTCCAAGGTGAATAGAGAATAGGGGCCTAGGTTGTGGATTTAGAGCAGTTGCTGCAATTTTAACTATTAATGTTTGGTACTCTTGTCCCTACTTGGCGGGTTCCAACTTTTTAACAACTCTTGTAGCCTACTTGGCGGGTCCCAACTTTTTAACACGTTTTTTTCCGATGGAAAACACCTTCAAATGAAGTTTAACTTAAATAAAGGTTTAATTACTGCACCTACAACACCTTAAACGTCGCTATTTTAAATCGCTGAGGCTATCGACCGTAGCTACGGGAAAATTACGTTTTCTCAATTCGTCCGTAGCATGAAACGAACATCGGTGGAAGTCACCGAAGGTACTCGAACTGTGGGTACGGAAAAATGAGGCCTGCTAATTTAACCGTAGGAACGGGAAGTAAATTACGTTAATTCAATAATAACCACTCTAAAAATATACAAATTATGTTATAATTAATAAATATTGAACACAAGTTCACTACCATTTCACTGTTGCCGGCGCGCCATGTTTATTATGACATTTACTTAGTAGACCTACCAACCTTTTCAATAAAATACTCTACTTACCAAACCTTTAACGTTGCTATTTTAAATCTTAACTCGTTTTTTAATAAAATACTCTACTTACCAAACCTTTAACGTTGCTATTTTAAATCTAAACTCGTTTTTAACGGAAAGGATTTCGGGTGCGCTCTTATCGATTGTATCCTAGAACTAGCGGGGCGCAGCACTTTTTAAACGCTTTTATCATCAAGAATTGTGTTTGCGACGGGGCCGAATGTTGTGAAATCATTTGCAGAAAAAACATGGACCCAAATAGAATGGTAAAAAAAAAACGACCAAACGAAAATTTGAACCGCCGACCTCTCGCATAGAATTCGGCGCGAACCACTCTGCCACAATGCACTGTGATATTTGAAGCTATTGGCCTAACCTAGTTACGTGGTATCCCGCAGACGATTCGGATACCTTCGATTATTTCCGCTGATCTTCGTTCATGCTACGGACGAATTGAGAATCGTAATTTTCCCGTAGCTACGGTTAAATAGCCACTTCCTATTTTAAATTACCAACTGAGGTAGGCCTAGGCCTAGTGTAGCCACTAGCCACGATGTCAAATGTCAATGTTGTCAACTTGTCCGCCATATTGGCAATGATGGTACTGACAGGCCTAGGCCTAGCCTAGTCCTATGCCTGCGTGACGTCTTATTAATTTAAAAAAAAGGCAGTGGATATTCTTACGTTTGAACGTAAGAATTACTTTAGATTATTCATTACGTTCACTGTTTTTATTGAAAAATAAAAACAACTTCAAAACCTTATGTTAAGTAGGCCTACCGGTAGGTCTACTAGGCTAGGTAATTTAATGATAATTGACTTTCAACCGGACTCTACTCTAACCGAGGCCAAGTGGCTTTGAAGATTTGATATTTTATTGAAAGAAAACCTGTAACGGATCTAATTTAAATATGAAGGACTTTAATCAGAAAAGGATTTTAGCAAAAAAAATCCTAACGAAGATTTGAACCGCTGACCTTTCGAATGCACTAGGCCTACCACTCTGCCACACGGCACTGTAGGCTAGGCCTATAGTCGTTGTTGGTCACCTAGGAACATGTAAGGCAACTTCTTTGGTTCAGGGGTCCCAAGAAACAAAACCTTGTTTTTTCATGCTTTTTAGTAGGGGCTTAGGCCTACCTATCGCGTAAAACAATTACCGGTACACTATTATTAGTAGGCCTATAGCCCTACAGCGCTTAACACGAGTCATGACCTCACCCCTAACCTATTTTTCCCAGCAAAAATTGTTTTGGGGCCCCTGAACCGAAGAAGTGCCGAACATGTTAGGTGGTAGGCCTAAACTTGTTGAACGTAGACTACTTAAATAATCTGAAGTAATTCTTACGTTCGAACGTAAGAATATCCACTGCCAAAAAAAAACTACAAAACCTTCAACGTCTCTATTTTTGGCGACAATCCTTTTCAGTTGAAAGTTCTTAATATTTGATAGGCCATATAGTAGAAACGTTAAAGGTTAATTTTAGGTATTTTTGTTTAGTATTTTAGAGTATTTTAGTGAAACACATGATGATTTTATTTCGGACCCTCCCAAAATGTCATCACGGCAAACACCGCGCAAACCAACATGGCGGACTACAAACGTAGCCTACATAGTGACGGCACAATTTCCATTGGTAAAACGATGAAGAACATTAGGCCTAACTAACAATAAAAAGTTTGTAGTGCACCAACTGAAAATGTGCAATGAAGCATTAATTACACCTACCTACATAAACAAGTTTAGAAAGTTTTAGGCCGGTTTTTGCTGAAAACTGTTCTATAGCCTTAGCCTAGTCCTATAGGCCTAGGTACCTAACTAGGCCTACCCGTTTCTATTTTTGGCAAAACCAAAAATTTTCGGTTGAAAGTCCTTTAGGTAGGCCTATATTTAAAATAGGCATAGAAACGTTTAAAGTTTTGTAGGCCTAGGTTTGTATTTTAGTGAAAAACAACGATTTTATTTTGGACCCCCCAACCGAAGAAGTTCCCTAAAATGCATTTAGGTATTGGTGATTGCAGCTGAATGGTTGGTAGGGCCTAGCCTAGGCCTATTGTGGTTATAGGCCTGGGTAGGCCTACTTATTTTAGCTCAAATCACAATTTCTTACATATTATTATGTAGTATAAAACAAACTATTTAGATCATAGGCCCAGTTGCAGTTCCCGTGCTATTTGTTATTTTTAACCTATAAGGGGCCCTAGGACTTGCGTGTATAGTTTTAAGAAATGGTTATGAGAGCTTATAACAACGGTAAAAGTAGGGTGTCCATATTTTCAAACTAAAAAAGCGGGACAAATTTCCGGTGGTTGTAGCTGGGGTCTGGGGCGAAGCCCCAGCCGCCAGAGGGTTTTTCGCCGAAGGCGAAAAAAATTTTCACCATACTACAATTATTTTGTCATGTTTTAACTGAAAAATGGCAACTTGGGGGATTACCTTAATGGATAATTACTATAGAAAAACTTGCTTTGCAGATCGTACAAAACACTTTGTCATTATCAGTCTCGTGTTTAACAAGGTAAGGAAAGTCCTTCTTAACATCGTTATTGAAAACACACGTTCAGGCGGCGGCATTTTACACACTCGCGCGTACGAGACGAAAAAACCATCTCGTAAAAGTGAGGTTACGAAGTAAAAATATGTTTTCAAATCAAAATTAGCTTCCCCACATTTAATTGCTGCTAATAATAATTAAATATCGAATTGCAGGCGAAGTAGGCTTGCAATCATACTATTTTTTTTTTTATATTTATTTCCTCACAACAGCATTCCACTTTGTCACCCGAAAACCCCTGTTTTAGGAACAAAAACTCGTTTTTTATAGCGTCTGTAAACTTACACTTACGTTTCGGCATTCTGATCGCTGGACGCTCGATCGAGATCGACAAGAACGGAAACGATTCGCGTATCATGTTGCTCGGCTGCAAAACCACAGCAACTTTGTTGGGGCTCGGGACAATTCGTGTTACTGATGCAGTCAACCAACCCCACCCCCCTCTACACTCCGCCTGCTGATAACGCATTCATTCGTGCAAAGTCAAGGCCAGCAGAAAAGTGTATACACAATACGCGAAGAGTACGTTAATTTACAGCAGACGAGCCACGAGCTACACGTGAAATCGGTATATTTACAAAAAACGGGACAAAACAGCGTCCCGTGAACAGTTGTCGGGACACCGGGACAGGTCCCTAAAAAACGGGACTGTCCCGTTTTTAACGGGACGAATGGACACCCTAGGTAACAGTGAAGGGTTACTCAGCGATGTGTTTAACCATTTTTTCGTTGAAAAAAAAAACACTTTAAAAAAACATAATGCAGGAATTGTAAATAATAACAGGTGCATACAAGTGTTCACATTAAAAACACATAACAACACGTAGGTAACAAAAAACTACCATCACCACCTCCACACTCGGATCTTCGAACACAAATTTGTGCAACCAACTAGGCTAAGCCCCTACCTGAATTCCAAAATTAAATTCACTGAACAACTAAATGTGGGGCATTGCCCCCTAACCTCCACGAGGGCTCTGCCCCTCGACCCCAACAACAACATGCACCAAAGCTCAACCAAAGCATTCTGCTATCGCCGAGTGATTCTTCACAATAACAATATTCTTACGGCGGACCAATCAGATCTCAATCCTTACGACGACCAATCAAAAAGAGTACCATGGCAGGCCTAGCTTCATTATGACAGGCTAATAAAAAATTACTTACCAATTAGGATATCGATTTAGTAGGCTAATTTTAATAATTTATCTACAGGATAGGCCTACATTCTACAATAATACTCCCTGCTGCAAAATCTTGTCAAGGCCACAAGATCTTGCCAAGAACTTGTTTAGAAAAGTTAGGCTCCTACACGCCTCCACGATATAGTCAACCGAGGTTTGCGAAAAAGAAAGACTAGACTCTTAAGACATTTTTGGAGACAAAACAATTTTTTACGCCTTATTAAAAGTGTGTGGGATCTTGAATTATTTTAAACAAGGCGCGCAGGCAAACTGTGTAAACAATAAAGGCAAGGCGGTGAGTACATAATAGTAGGGGCGGTGAGAAGAGAAGAAGGTGATTGATGGCGGGCGGAGATTGGAATTGAAACGTGTTGTAAAAGCTGATGTTTAATTTGTAGTGAAATAAAGTCTTGAGTTTTAATCAAGTGAAGTTGTTTATTATAAACGAAGATACGATAGGCGATGTATCTTACAAATGGAAAGAAAAATGTCCCAGGGTCAGGGGGGATATTTGCAAATATACCCAGCCCAGAGATAAATAGAGGCCCTATACCCCTCAGGGCCTCTATTCAGTAACTTCACAAGTTCAACTCAGCAACGGAACCGACTCGGGAGTAACAGTAATCGTTCCGGTTGTTGTTGGTCAAGTCGAAAGGTATGATTTACACGGCAGTTGACGGTCAAATGTAAACAAATGATTCGCAGTCAGTTGTCAAATATTCAAATTGACATAGATGTGTGTAGGCTATTTCCAACCGGTGAGAATTTGAATTTTAGAGTGTTCGGAACATGCGGTTTTGCTACTCGCAACAGAGGTTCAAAGCTGCGCCGATTACGCACAAACTAATAATAGAATATTTACTTAATTTTACCCACTCTCAGATAAACGTTCAACCTATTGCGCTATTAATAATATTAACGATCAACATAACCAAAAATGAAGAAAAAAATGTTGTTATTGAGCTTTTATATAGGGTGAGTAAGGGTAAAGATGAGACACCAAAATAAGTGGGACAAATATAAGACAGATTAATATATATTTCAATTGTTACACTAAGCGTCTCACATTGCGCTTAAAACATAGCTTAGTGTTTGATCTAAAGGTAGATAGGTCAGGGAAATATTCGGTTGCGTACTTTTGGTGATAAAAAATTAAAGCCAAGGCGATGCAATTTTCCCCCGAAAATCTTTCGTTTTGAGGTTCAGAACTTTCGTTAAAATATCCACATTTGAAGTCCGATTACACATTTCTTTACATTTCTAGAAAGGTGAAATTCTATATTTTGTAATGCAACAAAATAAATGCATCCCAAGCTGATAGATAATGCATAATTTCTGCTCAAAGTCAGGGGGCAATAATGAGACACCATTTGGGGCAAATGTGAGACAGTTGGCAATGACAGTTGGTAGGCACGGCTTTTCTTATTCTTTGCATTTTTAGTACTGACAAAACACTACCCGTTAGTGATTCACCAGAAAAAAAGCTTTGTTGAATCCTCTATGAGGAATGGGTGCAGGCCAGTGGCGACACGGATGATGAATTTGATGATGAAATGGAAGATATTGAAGATACAAATCATGATGAGCCCAAGCAAAATTTGCCTGCACACAAGGAAACAATGATCAATGAAGGAGACTGTGCTTGTGGCTTTTCCAGGCAAAAAAAAAAAAAGTATTTTTTCAGTTTGCCTGCATTGTACAGTCAATTGAAGTTGATGACGATTTATTTACTGTTCTATACAAAGAACAAACTATACAATAATGTATTCATTTAATTATCTGTGTAAAAACCTATTTTCAACTATGTATTGAGGATGACATTAGCCCAATTAACTTAAGTTAAGTGGTTCAAGCAGAGATTGTAACTTCTGGCGATCGTTTTTAAGTACAAGTTTCCAGGTCCTGTTGACATTGGAGTAAAGTACCCTTCTTAGACTTATGTGCGCGATTACATTCGGAAAATCGTAAAAAATAGTCCTATTGATCATATATTTTTTCCCCCTTCTGTTCCTATTAAAATACATTTTCAACAAATTTTTGCAAGTATTCTGATATTTTTATGAAGATGTTTCATGACTTTACCTACTCTATGAAAAGTACCTTTTTCTCGTCGTTAAAATATATCGAACTTGTCATGTTTGTATATTCTAAACTAATCAAGCGATTCAAATTTTTTTTTTTGCATTGTGTAGAAAATGCCCCTCACTGTCTTAATTTTACCCCGACACAATCCTCTTCCACATCCTCTAAGAGCTAGCCACCTGTCTCAGTTTTGCCCCAGGGGTGTCTCATATTTGCCCCCAAGGTGTGGGTAAAAATGAGACAGTTTTTATTTTTTAAATATTATACTAATCTATAAGCTTGATATAGGCCTCTTATAGCATATTGCACTTTGATCACCTTGAAACACACTTTCAGCCCATATTTATTGTTTTTGAATATCTCTTCAACTTTTTGTTTTAGGTGGCAAAGTTTGAAAAAGTGTCTCATTTTTACCCTTACTCACCCTAACATTTGCACAAAATGGTGGTACATATTTTGAGAGTTTGACATAAGCTAGAACAATTATTCGAAGTAGCGCTAGTAGTGGATTTTGTTAACAACAATTACTGAAATCGTTGCCGAGATGGTAATTATTAAGCTTCCTAAAAACGGAACAGAAGTGCAATGTCTACACTCAATCAAATATTCCTTCATTAACGGTTTTTTCACCACCGAGTTCGTGGGTTTGCCACAGATCGCTCCACAGTAGTTCCGTGACTCTAACAAAAGAAGAGGCGCTTAGACCAAACTGGACGTAAAACTGCCCAAAGCATTTTAGCGGGCTACCTGTTTCGAGGAAGGGTTAGAAATTAGAATTGCTCGTCATTGTACGCTTGAAAAATTCCTGTCTTAATAAACGTACGTTTTTTGGATGAGCGTAGCGAGCGAAGCGAAAACTTCAATTTCACTGACCCCCCAAAAAATTTAGCTCCAATGTTTTTTTTTGTCTGTATTTTTGTCTGTTTGTTAGCAGGATTCCGGGCAAACGGCATAAGCGATCTTGATGAAAATTTGAGGGGACCTTCGTTTTCTCTGAACTTAGAGGTGTATTGTTTTTGGGTACAATCGAAGAAATATTTCTCATGAATATCGTACTTTTACGATTTTTTTCGATTTTTAGTGCGATATTTTTGTCACATTTGGGCCGATTCTGACCTAACGGGAGGGGCTACAACGTTCATATTTCACATGGACATTAAGATTATGGAGATGTAGTACCTTATGAAAGAAAAAGTTGAAAAAGTTAGCTAGAATCCATAGAAATAAAGGTTTTAATATTAGTTTTTCAATTTTTAGTACGATATTTTCGACACATTTGGGCCGATTCTGACCAAATGGGTGGGGCTACAATGTTCAGATTTCACATGGACATTAAGGTTATGGTGATGTAGTACCTTTTGAAAGAAAAAGTTTAAAAAGTTAGTCAGAATCCACAGAAATAAAGGTTTTACTATGAGTTTTTTTAGGTTTTATAGTACCAATTAACAAGTTACAATAGAAACTTGACAACAATCACCTACAATGCATTCAAAAAGCACTTGCAAAGGAAAAGTGCAAACAAACGCAAAAAACGCAAACAAAAAACGCTCATCCATCAACGCGGCGGGACTTTAGCGTTTTCCTAGTTATAACTACTAATACATGAAATTATATTTGATATCAGCAACTCCAATACATTGCAAAATGTTTTTAATCAAAGCTCTACAACAAAAATTAGCATTTCACAGCAAATGGGTTACACTATAGATGGTAAAGCATTTGAAATGTTAATTTTGGTCATTGGTCATTGGTCAACTTCAATTAAAAACATTTTGCAATGTGCAGGAGTTGCTGATCTCAAATATAATTTCATAAAGTAGTAATTATAAAAAAATATGTGTTTATTAAGACAATAACTTTCTTGTCAGGCGTACAATAGACGAGCAACTAACCACAACGTTTGAGTTATTGAAAGCTCATTCACTGAGCGCTACGGGGAGTTCTAAACGCCTGTACCAGGCGCGGTTTTACGTGGCGGCCCGATTAGGCCCGGGCCGCCCTTGATTTCTCTGACAATTATTTCCAAATTCATATTAATTCTTTTGAATACGTCCAATAGGCCCTATGGAAAGCGTTGAACGTCTCATTGACAATGAGTCATAGTTTATTTGTCAACTTAAAAATTATGTTTTTATCATATCATCAATGTGTTACACGAGATCCCGCTATAATACCTCCCTTTGACTGCCAAAAGTCTCAATCTATATCCAGACCTGGAGGTGCTGGCGTGAATTTCTTATCGGTGGTGACGTAGCCGACGTGCTCGTAATCTCCTGCGAGTACAAGCTTAGCGGGTAGCTCATGGAACATCCAAACTTAGTTATTGATAAGTTTTCATCAATAAATTGTCGTTTACAGTTCACCTTGTAAATTCTATTCATCTATTGACAGTGTTGCTAATACCGTTCGACAAAAAACATTTTAATTTTCTAAACCAATTTGCAAGCTGTAGGCCTAAGAATTTCTTTGCTTTGAGCCACAGTCAGATTTCTTGTTTGCGAGATCAAAATTAAAATTAAAACTCTGAATTTATATATTGTGCCCAGTAAATATACAGTATAGTACCTACTAGTACTACTAGTATAAATACCCCCTTATTGAAATCTCCAGAATTTCCGTACAGTCACAAAATACACCTTCTAAAGTACACGAAAATAAAAAAAACGCCCTGCGGGGCAATTCTGGGGGCGTCCCCCCCCCAGACCCCCTCCTGGCAGGACAGTTTGGACCTCCCCAAATTTTTGGGGCTAGAACCGCGCCTGCTATGTACAATAAATTGATAAAACGTACCGTATTGAATTTATCTAAGCTCATCATTGAGTCTCCTACTCAGTCATTGTTGATATATTATGTATTGATTGATTTAATGAATGATTTATCAATGTATGGATTTGCGTTGCAAAGTTTGCCTTTGCGTGGTATTTGATTACATGCGTGTATGAACTGTTTTTCGAGGGGGGTGGGGGGGATTTTTTATTTTGTGAAATTAGCAAAAAACAAAAGCTTCTCAACTCATGGCCATATTACCCAATAGGCAACGGCAACAAGGCTTGTGCTTAGGGTGCCCCCCTTTTTGCATTCTTGTAAAAAAAAAAATCAAAACTGTGGTTTAAAAGAGGGTTTAAATTTTAAAAATAGCATAATACTAAACTATTTGTTGTTTGTGATGTTCACCTTAAAAAACCCTTTACTGCAAAAAAAATGAGCTAATACAAAGCAATGGCATTTAGTAGATATTTCCATTTATCCATAAAGTTTAATTTTGATCGTAGTTTGTGGTAATGAGTACTACATTACAGTGAAACAACCAATCCGGGGGGTTGGGTGACCGCCCCCCCCCCCCCTCCTTTTAATTTTGGATTTCCCTTATAGAACCAATTATTTTCACTCAAGTTGTACAATTTTAGATTTTAATAGTTTTCAGGCTTGTAAAGTTCCCAAATTTGCACATTTTGCCGCCTTTGGCAATAAGAGCGCTGCACACAAACTGAAACTTTGCACCGTATTCCGTATTATTTTGCAAAGCCGACCCCTCTCAATTTAACTCCAGTTTTTGTGTATGTGTGTGTGTTAGAGGGGGAGCGGGAAAATTCCCCCCCCCCCCCCTCCCCCACGTTCATACACGAGCGACTGTTTGACTACTGGAGTAAACGCCCCTTTGAAAAAAACCAAAAAACCCAGCGGGTACTTTGATTATTACTTGGCTATTTGAATAATTGTAAAGTGTAATTACTGCTGCTACTATCACACATAAATAATATTTGTATTGAAATATTTTGTTTGACCTATTATTCGCTCAAGTCGTTTTGGTGAATATTGGCAAATTATTCATGTTTTACGAAAGTAACGTCACTGTGGATGTTATGATTTATGAATATTTTTTTAATAGTTATAACTGGTTGGGAGAGTATTTAAAATGAGCTGAATATAATAATATAAATACCTCACATGAGATGAGATAAATACCTCACTGATGATCAGTTATGACTGAGTAGATCGACTCTACGATGTTATTTATTATTCATTTTAAAATATTATAAGGTACTTACTTGTTCATTAACGGGACCCCCCCCCCAAACCCCACTAACCCACTTTTTTTTTTTTTTGGGGGGGGGGGGGGGTCCCTATAATGAACAAGTACCTATTAAATTACATAATGATTGGATGAGCAAAGCAAAGACTTCAATTTCACTGCCCCCCCCCCCAAAAAATTTTGGCCGGGGTGTTTTTTTTTTTTTTTTTTTTTTTGTCGGTTTGTTCGCTCTCTACCGGGAAAACGGCATATGCAAATCTTGATGAAAATTGGAGGGACCTTCGAATTCTCTGAACTTAGACCTGCCACGTTTTTGGGTACAATCGAAGAAATTTTTCCCAAGAATATCGTACTTTTACGATTTTTTCTGATTTTTAGTGCGATATTTTCGTGACATTTGAGTCGATTCTGACTAAACGGGTTGGGCTACAACGATCATATTTTACATGGACATTAGGTGATTATTGCTTTTGAAAGAAAAGTGAAAAAGTTAGCAAGAATCCATATCAATAGGCCTAAAGGGTTTTAATATACGTTTTTTGAGGTATATGATAACAATTAACGAGTAACAATAGAAACTTGACAACAATCACCTACAACGCGATCAAAAAGCACTTGCAAAGGTAGAGAGATCCCACTCAAACTAAAAACTTGACAAAAAGCTCATCCATCAATGCGACTAAAAAAAAGCTTTCGGGGAGCGGCCTAGTTATATTACATAATTATATTATATTATTATCACCATGTTGTGCTAAATTTATATTCACGTCATCTTGCAAATAAGATTGGAATTGAATGAACAAAACAAAAATGTATGTTATGCTCAATATTTTCCAATGTCTACTTCCTGACCACAGCCCTAATCACAAATAGCTGATCAACACTCTCTCTCTCTCTCTCTCTCTCTCTCTCTCTCTCTCTCAACACACACAGATCTGTCAACGTAAATTCTCTTCTGAGTGAGGCACAGAGCAACACAGAAAAACTATTTTAGACGGATTCAAGATTCGAGAAATATTTCTACCTGTCACCACTGGTCACTTTGGTTTCGACTCTTTTGTTACCTAGTCCTTTCAAACTATCAACCCTTCTTTCAAAACAGAAATGTGGATGGTTGCTGCAGGTGGCTGCGGGGAAGGGGGTAGGAAGGTAATACAGACTTGCCATCTACCGGCCTCATCTTCCTGTAGTTCAGATAGTGACCGCAAAATTTTAACACGCTCTCTGGAGCCGACCACTCTTAAATGGTACTAGGAAAACGCTTAAGTCCCGCCGCGTTGTTGGATGAGCGTAATTGGTGCATTGAGCTGCCATGTGTTATGCGGATTTTCTGTTGTTCTGTGAAAAAATCATTACTTAGTTGAAGATATTTTTAAAATTAAATTAAATTAAATAAAAAATTAACTTTTTTTTTTTTTTTAATTAATCGTAATTTAAAAAAAGGAAAAAAACGTTATATTGAAATTTTCATAAGAAATAATTATTCGATTGCGCACAAATTTTACACGAATATATTAATTTATAAAATTAAGGTTCTGTAAAAAAATCATTACAATCGGATAAAGCATGTAGTGTTATAAGCTGGAGAAATTTTAAAAATTGAAAAAAGTCGTAAAATTGCGATTTTCGTAAAAAATAGTTTTTTGATAACGCTCAAATTTCACATGAATATATCAATTCATGAAATTAAGGTTCTGTGAAAAAATCATTACAATCGGACAAAGCATGTAGGTGTTGTAAGTCGAAGAAATTTTTTAAAAATCGAAAAAAATCGTAAAATTGCGATTTTCATGAGAAATAATTTTCGATTGTGCTCAAAAACGTGGACAGTTCTAAGTTCAGAAATTTCGAAGACCTCCATAAAATTTCATCGCAATCGGAATATCGGTTTAGCCGGAATCGTGCTAACAAACAGACAAAAATACAAAAAAAAAGGAAAAAAAACATTCCGTATTTTTTCCTCCAGTGTAGTGAAATGGAATCTTCGCTACGCTCATCCAATAATTTCATGAAAAAAAGGAACGTACAGGACTTTTAGGGGTAGGCCCTTACTAAAGGTAGGTTTTCTTTGAGCATACTATTGTTATTCGTTTGAGAAAGTTAATAATGTTGTTGTGTTTACGTGTAGGCCAAGGCTTATCATCCACCATTTTCATTAATCAAACATAAACAAATTTTGGCTAACGACCGAGTCGGACTCGGTTGTCAGGGATTATATCGCAACGATATCAATGTCAACCGGGTCGATCACTAACAGCAGAGTTGATTACGGTAGAAAACGCCCGAGTCCAACTCCGTCAGAGTTATAGAATCGGGGTCCGGGACCCCAAGTCTCAAAATGTGAGATGACTTCGTTTTCGTTTTTAGCTCGTTTTGGGGGTCAAAAACGTGCGTTTTGACAGTTTGGTAGGTAGTCTTGAGTGCCGCTGCCAAATTGTGACGTTTTAAAACGTTAGTTTTCACCCACAAACTGAAATCTCGTGATTTCACTGTAATTTCATCCACATTCCACATGTAGATTGTTTATTAAAAATGGACGAAATTCTTCACCTATTATATCGAGTAGTTTGAAATAGATGTAAATTAAATGTGGAGTATCAAGGAATATTGTTTTCGTAAAATATTCAATTCACACTAGAACCAACCAGTCGATTGACACTTTCACTTTCTATCTGTCTTCACCTTTGGGGTTGAGATGGCCGAGCCTACTACACCCGCTGGTGGGTCCGTGTTTCCTGGTTCCTTACAAGGTTGACTCCTTGTCCTGCTGGGGGGCCCTAGCAGGTGATGACGAGTGCATAGTCTACCCTACTCTAAAGTACCTAGGGCTACGTAAGAGTTCCGGGGATTTTAACAATTAAAATACTAGTCATAAAGGGCTATAAAGTATAGAAAAATATTATATTTCATTTAGAAGTAGGCCTAGGCCTAACCCTTTTGGTACCGGTCGGGTACCGGTGCCTGGGATGTAATATTGTATGTTATCCACACCACTGCCAGAACCGGAACCGTTGGGCCTCTGAGGTTCCAATACCTGTGGACCCTGCCTAGATGTTTCTTAAGGGGGTGTGGGACACATAAATAGCCATTCGCTCGGTCAGGAAGTATCCGATTTTGATGTAGGTCTATATGTTACCCTTCTAGTAGGTCCTATGTATTGGCATGACAATTCTTGTTTTCAGATTAAACATTGAGCATTGACCAATACAAAATGCCAAACATTAAGCTTCAGAGTTCCGATGCGGAGGTGTTCGAGGTGAACGTAGAAATCGCTAAATTGTCCGTTACAATCAAGACCATGCTTGAAGATCTGGGTATGGATGAGGAAGAAGAAGAGGTTGTTCCCCTTCCAAATGTGAATTCCGCTATCTTACGGAAGGTGATTCAGTGGGCGACCTTCCACAAAGACGACCCCCTTCCACCTGAAGACGACGAGAATAAAGAGAAGCGTACTGACGACATCAGTAGCTGGGATGCTGACTTCCTTAAAGTCGATCAAGGGACACTGTTCGAACTCATCCTTGCTGCCAACTACCTGGACATCAAGGGTCTCCTTGACGTTACATGCAAGACTGTTGCCAACATGATCAAAGGCAAAACTCCAGAAGAAATCCGAAAGACCTTCAATATCAAGAATGATTTCACAGCATCTGAAGAGGAACAGGTTCGCAAAGAGAATGAATGGTGTGAGGAAAAGTAGAGTTTTGAGTGGTGACCACTGACCAGAGTTCTTTTAATTTATCTTGTTACCGGTACTGTTGTGCATTGCACTTTTCACTTATTCTACCTTCTTGCCACACTAGACTCTTAACTATGAAATGTATATTAAATATTACTTTCACCTTGTATAAATAAATTGATTGAGTGCCTATAGGCTAAGTTGCCTTATTGTGAACTATGTAGACACACACATTAAATTATCAGTAGTAGAGCTTTGAAATAACAGTGATTAGCAGTGTCCACATTTCTCCTTGTCTATGAAAAAGTAAAATCGTGAAATATTTAGGTCTATTGTAGCCTTACCCTGTGTCATCTCAACTGTAAGGAAATTATATTTTCTTTCTGGATTTGGGGACAATTTAATGGAAACTAAAATACTTTGCCATTCTGCCAGTCAACCAATCATAAACCTTACCAGTCGGGCACCTAGGCCTAATGAAATTTAATTTAATAAATTAACTTTTTATCATCTTGTTTGAAGTTTGAAATTTTTGCTTGAATTATGTGCATGAATTATGTGCATAGACACTATTAGTATGATGTGATTCCATCATGGCCCCCATGACAACGCATAGCAACGGCCAGTTTTGACTCCAAACACGATTTTGTTCCCAATAATAAAATTCCTTTCAGTTCGGCCTGAGGCTACGTTAACCCAGAGAACCTCCCTTAGAAACCGGTTTGACTGCTGACAAGCCGAACTGAAAGCCACTGTAGAAACCAATGGGTAGTAGGCAAAGTCTCTCAAATGTTGAACTTCTAGACTTCTAGTAGGGATATTTTTATAACCAAATCATTGGTCTACTAATATGATATACTAAAAACTAAAAAGGCTTATCATTTTTGTGTTATTATGTTCAAGCTGAGGCTATGAAAGACTAAATTGCTGTATTTGGTTACTGCAGGCATCAAAGTTTGTTTGGGGGTCAATTTTCTTTGTTTCTAAGGGCAACCATTTGCTTGACATCACCACTAATAATAGTGTCTATTGTGTCCCAGAATTATTGCCTAGTGTTTTTAAATCATCATGCCTAGGATATACTATTAATATTATATATACAGTAGGCCTATACTAATGCAAATAATTTACAGTCCTAGCTCACTTGATTTCTGATTGGTTTATCAGGTTACTTCTTGAAACCTTGTTAAGTGTAACACTGTCTGTAAATGTATACTCTTATTGCCCAATGATTTCCAGCTTGGGCAGTGTGCTTTTTGTCTTTCTGACTTTTCTTTCTTGTTCTGTTGCCTACATAATATTGCAATACAACATGCACTGCAATTTGTTGGTTAAAAAAAGTATATGTAACTAATACCGGTAACTATTGTACGAAACTAGGTCTCTCCCCTTGTTGGCCTACTCCTATCTGTACTAACTTTTAAATTGTGGATGTGGTCAAAGATTTGTAAATTATTTATTTGATTTTGGTCCAAGTAAATTTAAATTTAGTGTTATTGCTGCAACTAGGACACTGAAGAAGACCGACATTTTTCAACTTTCATTATGTAACTACGTCTGTCTAATTGCTAAAATTAAGAGCTAGTGCTTATTTTACTCCATTATAAAATAAAATGAACCTTTTGTAACATAAATTTATGGTAGTATTCAGCAATTGGACAGTATCCCCATTATTATTTACTCTGGCTAAGAATGTGTATTTTTATGCGCCCAATGAATCGAGGATGAACGAGTTCTTTAGTAAAAGGTAGGCCTATAAGTTATTTGTGTGTAATATGAAATTCGATAGCTCCATTTTATGTTGCTGCTTGTCAATGAATTTTGTTCAAACTAAAGTTCACAATTTGGTTAGGTGCTAGATTCGCTGTACATATATTTATATAGTACTTGGATCGTCATGATTGGTTTTGCTCCTAGTTTAGGTTTGACGTCACCGTTGACTTGCAGAGAAAGTAGTTAAGTACGTTATCAAATGTTTGGCTAGTGCTAAAAAACTTATTAGGCATCTGCCTACTGATTTATAATAATTTGACTAAAGGATTGGGAAACAGCTTATGAAAGGTGCCACAATAACACAAATGCAGACAAGGGGTGAAAACCAGATTTGTTTATAATTATTTTAGACAACAGATGTAATCATCAACGATTCAACGTTATGTTTCTATTCATTTCCCATGTTACTGTCTAGTTCTCCCTTGTTCAGCTAAATGCATTTTCATATAGGTATCGCAGTAGAACAATTCACAGTATCAAGACTTGCTATGAAAACACGCTGCGATGCCTTGCTTGCCTAGCGGCTTCGGTCAGACTTCTTTTATCAACTTCGTTGCAAAGCTTTTAACGACCATGCTCTTGAATGTTATTGGTGTGGTCAGGATGTCGTGCTGCTGACCGACTGCAGAAAACCTCCCTACAGGCGTTGCATTGAAGTCAAGATACTGCATATAGTATGACCATTTTTCCTTTTTTCAGTTGGGACCTCTTTTTAAAATAAAAATTTTAAACCTTGCCATTTCAATTGACGACTTAGGAGTAATAAGCTTCCCCAATGTGTGATGGATTGATGACCCAAGTATAGTGGCCCCTACCTACCTAAATAAATAAAAATAATATTAGTACCGTATTTAAAAAAAAGGAAAAATAATATTTGTATTAATTTTATGATGTGTACCAGGCCTACATAGTGACGGAGCTAAATTTTTATGTCTGTATGAATAATCTGGACCTCAAACGTCAAAACACTTCAATCTATTTATCAATATAATTCATCTGGAAACACTCTTATGTAGGTCTAATTGATAAGATAGAAGAAGAGAATAAATAAACCCACGCTCATACCTGCGTTAGGTGATGACATTATAAATATGTAATGTGTAGTTCACCAGTTCAAGGAGCAAACTCATTGCAGTACTGTTCCAATCTAGTGTTCAGTTTTATAATGCATCAGCACCAACAATCCTGAAGTTATATAGTAGTAAACCGTCTCTGAAGCTTACCCAGGTAAAGCACCCGACCGGCAATCGGGTGACCGGAGTTCGTTACCCTGCTGAGATGGATTTTGTAATTTCTTAATTGATTTTCACATAATCATGAATCTGAATAAAATTGGATATTATTCAATTCCATTGTTGGAAGATACTATGTAGGCCTGAACATTTATTAGTTATATTATGCAATTTGTTACTGTTAAATATTACTTGTCTTGTCAGAAGATATGCAAATTTAATCAGTAGTCTACTGGTAATTTATGCAATTTTATATTAAAACCTTTCCTAAACTACAGTTAATCTTGTCAAATAAGAATTTTTGGAGGAAAAAATTGCGATGTCGCTGAATTTTTGTAGAGACCTTCCTTATATAACATACTAAAACTCCCCTACAATCGGACTGGAGCTTCGGCCGCCTTATTGGAAAATGGCGGGGCCAAAAATGTTGGTTATCGAATATCTCCAAATTGGTTGGAGATGGACAAAATGTCGCAATGGCAAAAATATTCCCCATTCAATTCCCTACAAAAAAGGTGGTTTTGGTAGTTTTGGTAGGGGCAAAGGTTACGTCACAAAATCGTGGTTTAGGCCTATGTGTTGCTTATTGGAGTACCAGCTGATTTCCTCATTTTCACGCCCAGCATCAAACAATGACCGGTAAATCCATAAGAAATCGATTTAAATGCAAAAGGACTTCGTACGGAGTTCATGAAAGCTTCCATTAGTATTTTAAAAAATCAGGTCTGCGAAATCGGATTTTGCATTTACCCGGAATTTGGGTTTTTCCATTGTTGGCATTTCCTCAAAAATGCCATTTTTGACTGTCCATTATTAAGCACTAAATAGCATTGGAGGAAAAATTCTTTCTATGCACATTGAAATGACTTAAAAAATGATTCGATTACAACCAAAGTTTAAATCCAATGTGGCTGCTAATTCCTAATATTCACAATTGAATACTGTTTTTTTACACTCTTTTTGTTACATCATTCACTTGGATATTTTGGATATTAGGAATTATCAGCCATATTGGATTAAAACTTTAGCTGTTATCTGATCGTTATTTAAGTCACTTCAATGTGCGTAGAAAGAATTTTTTCTCCAATGCTATTTAGTACTTAATAATGGAGATTCACATATGGCATTTTTGAGGAAATGCCAACAATGGAAAAACCCAAATTCCGGGTAATTGCAAAATCCGATTTCGCAGACCTGATTTTTTAAAATACTAATGGAATACTAATGGAATGAACCACGTACAAAAGTTCTTTTGTATTTAAATCGATTACTTACGGATTTACCAGGCATTGTTTGATGCTGGGCGTGAAAATTAGGAAATCAGCTGGTACTCCAATAGAGGCAATAAGCAACATATAAACCACGATTTTGTGACGTAGCCTTTGCCCCTACCAAAACTATAGAAGATACCTTTTTTGTAGGGAATTTAATGGGGAATATTTTTGCCATTTTAACATTTAGTCTATCATATTCGATAACTAACACTTTTTTTTAAAAGCTCCAGTCTGACTGTAGGGGAGTTTTAGTATGTTGATGGAAGGAAAGTCTTTGCAAAAATTCAGCAACATCACAATTTTTTCCTCTAAACTCAATATAAGATCTCATTTGACAGGATTAAATGGCAGGCAGTATATTGTACGGTACCTACCTGGTTTTGGTAATTGTAAAAGAAAATGCTCATTGAAAAACACTAAACATTATGTATATACCTTTTGTGACTCATTAAAAAATGTCATACAAATCAAGGTTGTCTAGATTTTACTCCTTATTACTTCCTTATTTCCAGAGTAATTTTGTACTGCAGCCAAGCCGCGTTGTGCTTGCACTACGGGCACCTTATACAGCAAGCCGACCGTGTTGAGGCGTTTTTGAGGTGTCGCTTGGCCACCATGAATCGTGATATGAATTTGAAAACTGTCATAATTGGGGGATTGGGGTACGAGCATTCATTCCTTCTGGGTGAAAAAAATGTGTTGAAACACACTCAAAATCACTTTCATAACTTTTAAGCCCTACGTATTTTCTTGATTGTAGGTTGCACATAGAATTGAAAATTGAAAGGGCTAAAACTAGGGTGCGACATACCTACATTAGCATGACAATTTTTTTAAAGTCTTAAGTTCTGCGCACAATTGGCATACCATAAGCATAGCGCAACGTAAGAAATATAAACAAGTGCACCTAGCTGCTTGTGCTTGAACACCCAATTCACGTAAGCATAACGTAGGCGCGGAAGCGCAGCACAAGAGATGGTTATATTTTATATTTCTTATGCTTGCGCTTGCGTTCAGTTATGATTGACCAATAGGAATCCAGAAACAACACGACAACACAAACACCCAATTTCAATTAAATCAAATTCACAACTATTGTTATTTGTGTCAGTGTCAAATTATTAATCATGGACGAACTCACAGAAGACGACGTTATTATCGAGTATGAAGTTGAGTCGACGTCTAGCGACGAGCTGTTAATTATAAATGATGGGCAATATCTCTATGATAATACTGCAAATGGTTTTAAAGACGAAAAATATCAAACGCAAAATCGACGTGCAGTCATCTGATCACGAGCCTTTTAAAACTTCGCACAGCCTTGTAGTTTCTTTATGCCACGCTTCTGTTATGACAATTGTGCACGCCTCTTTCCTTGTGTTGCAGGGTTGGCAAAAAGCCGGCTTTTATTAGTTTTGTCCAGGCCAGTGGCTAAAATTGTCCAGGCCAGTGGCTAAAACTGGTTTTAACCGGCTAAAACTGGCCAAAAGTCAGAAAACTACATAGCCCTATACTGCAATATACCACTAGTTTTTAGAATTAGATCATGGACTTCTGTATTCTATAGCCTTTATCTGTTTGTTTAATTATTTATTGTCTATCAGCACTCAAGTCGGTAGGCTGTACTGCGTTTAACTTTCAATGCCACTGCCGAGGGATTGCAGCACTGGTCACCCTCGCATTATGATGGCCATCTGTTCAGGAATAATAACACAGAACCACCCTCTAAAATCGTTCGTAAAATAAAGTAAAACTGTAAAACGGCATCAAACTGCTTCTGAAAGTGACGTACACATATTTTGGCCTTTGAGAAAACGATTTTTTAATACTGGAATATTTTAACGGTCATGCTATCTCATTACGTGAAGGCGTGATCTCACAACACATTCATCGAGGTCGGCAGCAGAAACGCGGGAAATTTAAAATCAATAATGCCAACACGAGAACTGAAACGTATTAAAATTATTGTAAAAATGATTGGGCCGAAGTATGTTAGGCCTATTCTTTCTGTTGAAGGTGGTTAAAACCGGCTGAAATGAGTTTTGACCAGGCCGGTTTAAAACCGGATAAAACCACAGTTTAAACCAGGGGGTGGTTAAAACTTGCCAACCCTGTTGTGTTGCGCTTACGTTGCACTTGCGTTGCGCTACGCTTATGCTATGCCAATTGTGCGCAGCACTTAGCACGGAGCGTATAAAAAGGATTGTGCATCGCATTAGTGAGAAAGTGACACATTTAGTATGAAATAATAAGAATCTACTGATATTGTATTCCAAGTTGTGATTAAATTACCTATCACTGTACAAGCCTTACCAATTTTTGTAATAATTTGGCAGCATTCTAGGACATCTTTGGATACCAGGTTGATGTAATGTTAAACTGATACTTAGGGGAAGGCCTACCTTGTTATTTTTTAACTTGATATTTATTTGAACTTTTAAAGAAGAATTGCACGATGTTTATGAGAGGAGTGAGCGCAGCGAACGTAGTCTACAATTTAACTCAAAACGGATATTCTGTAATTCTGTGTGCGAGTGTGTGTACATCGAAAATCAGCCGAATCGCTGAATAGATGCGCTGAAATTTTAAACTGACATCCGGTGCGAGTTAACTGAAAACTGCTAACAAAATCAGCTAGATCCATTGCGACTTAAATCTACAAGAAATAATAGGGAACTGTCCTTCATTACCAAATTTGAATATGTCCCTACTAATAACCTCAAATACCGACCAGTAAAGTTTTTTATGCGTCCGGCTTTTATTAGCGCTAACTGTGAGCGAGGAAAAATTTGTACCGGGTTTCGCGCCGGAAAACGGCCATGCGCCATTGCAGGTGGGCGTGACGTCATCGTGAGGTTCGCCGAGGCGGCGTGCTGACAGTTCTGCCACTGAAAGCTTCCCCTCCTCACCTCACGATGACGTCACAACCAAAAGAGCGCGTACTTAAGTCTTAGTGCGGGGATTCAAAACCCAGGAACTTTGAACATGCATAGAATCCACAGATTTTATTTTTTATAGTTAAGCGAGCGTTTCCATTTGACTCTGCCGGAAAAATTAGTCACTGGTTTTGTTGTTTTTTTTTTGTTTTTTTTTGTTTGTATGTCTCGCCATAACGTTCGAACGGAGGCTCGGATCGAGTTGAAATTTTGACCATCCGCAAGCTTCGTTCTCGATTGAATGCCATTAGTTTTGTGGCAAAATCGTTCAAAAAGTTAAAAAGTTACATTAAAGTTAATCGAAAGTTTTTTTTTCAAACTAAACGGCGACAAAATCTGAGGTGGCCAAATCATTTAGAATGTCCGTCCGGTCACGAATATGTTAATTTTATTTTGATCCGATAAGTAGTGTAAATGGAAATTACATTATAACAAAAGTAACGTTGCCATGGCAACGAAAAGACGCGCAAAGTTTCTAATGCACTGCCACCTAGAAGTAAACAAAATACTTTCGAGGAAGAGTGTATTATTTGTCACCAAAGAGTTTAAATAGTTTTCCCAAGGAGTCAAGGTCCTCTAGATGGCGGTGGATTTTATCCACAAAGTAAAGGTTTTTTACACACGGGTTTACCCAAATACCTTGGCAATAATAAATAATTGGATGAGCGTAGCGAGCGAAGCGAAGATTCCATTTCACTACACTGGAGAAAAAAATCCGGAATGTTTTTTTTTTTTTCTTTTTTTTTGTATTTTTGTCTGTTTGTTAGCACGATTCCGGCTAAACCGATACTCCGATTGCGATGAAATTTTATTGAGACCTTCGAAATCTCTGAACTTAGAACTGCCACGTTTTTGAGCACAATCGAAAAAAAAATCCCATAAAAATCGCAATTTTACGATTTTTTTTTATTTTTAAAAAATTTCTTCGATTTATAATACCTACACGCTTTGTCCGATTGTAATGATTTTTTCACAGAACCTTTATTTTATGAATTTATATATTCGTGGAAAATTTAAGCGCAATCAAATAATTATTTCTCATAAAAATCGCAATTTTACGGGGTTTTTCTTTTTTAAAACAATTCTTTGACAAATAACACCTACATTCTTTATCCGATTGTAATGATTTTTTCACAGAACCTTAATTTTATGAATTCATATATTCGTGTAAAATTTGAGCACAATCGAATAATTATTTCTTATGGAAATCGAAATTTTACATTTTTTCTTTTTTAAAATTACGATTAATTAAAAAAATTAAAAATTAAAGTTTATTTTTTATTTATTTTAATTATTTAAAAAAAAAATCATCAACTTAGTAATGATTTTTTCACAGAACAGAAAATTCACATAACACATGGCAGCTCAATGCACCAATTACGCTCATCCAACAACGCGGCGGGACTTAAGCGTTTTCCTAGTATTAAAAACATGGCCCCGTGGACAGCGAACGTCGCAAATTTTTAAATTTAAAAAAATGTGCAATGTGGGTCTAGCTATAGCACGTGCTCGCTTATCAACGCGTCCAACTGAGCGTTTCCTAGTTTATTTTAATTGCCATGTTTATTAAATTTAATATTACAAATTAATAAATACGTGTAAGATATATTTGAAACCAAGACCAGTTCCCTATTAGTCTAAATGTTAAATGTCTGTTCGTCCGGTCCCATACGGCCGAACGGCCAAGTAGATTGAGCTGAAATTTTAAACAGACATCTGTGACCAGGTAACTTAGAACTGCTAACAAAATGAGCACAATCCGTTGTGATTTAAACATACAAGAGTCAAGAAATAATACATTGAAAAATAGACGTGAAATGTGTAGGTTTCATTTTAACAACAATGCTTTTGTTCTTGAAGAAGTAATTTTTATCGAATCATTTTTGTCAGGCCGTGATTGTATGCAGTGACCAAGGTATATAGAATCTTGCACGCTCAAGGTATCCCCAAATTCTGCTGGGAGATTAGGTAAACCTTGCAATCTTTACTTGTATTTTGTACTGGCTATAAACCTATACCTAACACTGGATCTAGACAGCGTTGGTCTTTCCTCTCTAGCCTATAGAGTGGCGCATGATGGCCTTACAGTTGATGCGCCCTTAACAAATAAACTCAAAACCCTATCATTTATACCTATATCAATCAACTTCTATGCAGATGTTCCCACGTATTCAACACATGTTTGATCTTGGCGCCAAATAGGTAGGAGGGGGCTATTATTTTGTTGATTTCTAATTGTTGCAACTCACAATACATTGAATGGAAACTTATTTTACTATTTTGTAATTGTAGTTAGCTATCCAGACATCCTAAATAAATAGGCCTATAAGCTAATATATAACGGAGGATATAGTTGCTGAGAGCTGTTGGTGAGCCGATATCGAGATCTGAAGAATTCTGCAAAGTAAGTGTCATTAATTAGATTTGAATAATAATTTGATTATCAACTGTTTTTTTTTTTTTTTTTAGATTAGATTAGATTTATTTTGCCACTGTTCAATTACATTTTAGATGGTGCAACAAGTACAACCATTGTAACATTAGCATTAATTGAGTAGCATTAATTATTAATTGGGAGTCTTGTGTTTACCGAAATGAGCTAGGCAAATATAATCAAAGTATAAAATAGCTTCACTTCATTTTCCGGGCTTTATTAGAGTGAAAGAATTGCAGGATTAGGATGTACAGAGAAAAGAGAATCATGTACAAATACTTTCAAAGACATGAAGATTCTAACTTTACCCTGCATTTATATGATATCAGGGTTCCCACCGACCTGGAAAACGTGGAAAAAGTCATGGAATTGAAAATATGGGTCAAAATGTCAGGGAATTGAGGAAAAAATTCAAAAACCTGGAAAAGTCAGGGAAAATGGGAATTTATTTTATCTAGGCTTATTTGGTTTACTCAAAAAACATATATTTTCACCAAATTTGTGAAAATGTTTTCCCGACTCCAAAGTCAGAAAAATTAAAAAATCAATCATTTGTTTTCGTTGCTAAAATAACCGTTTTAGGAATCTAGCGGTTTGAAGGTGAAATCTAGCTGATATTTAGTCAAGCGTCCACAACACAATAACACAAAAACTACATTATTTTGGTATTGTATTCAACCCACAACTTTTTTCTAAAACGCACTCTAAAAACCTAATTTTCAAAATTTTCGCCTGCGCCGCTATTGTTGGGGGGAGGCCCCCCAAACCCCCCGCACTTGGTCCCTATATAATACCCTTGGGATATTATATAGCCCACCCGGGATGAAAAACCTGAATTCAACACTGAGCCTATGTATGTGTGTGTCTGTTAGGGTTAGGGGATCCCCCGTAGAAATTTTGCGGGTGGGCCCATGAAACAAAGTTCCGCCCTGATGAAGTACGGGGAAATAAATTTTAGAGCGTATCGAGGGGGTGCTGCATTCCCTTCCCGGCAAGTTATTTGGGGGCGTGTATCACACCTGGAATTAAGCAAAACTAGACCTGGAAAAGTCAGGGAAATTGATTCTAAAAAAAAAGTGGGAACCCTTGATATGAAATATTGAAACTATTTGTTAAATATATAATGCAGAAGCAACACTAAACAATGCTGGATAAGGATCAATCTTTTACAATAAACTCTGACAGCTTACGACAAAAGCCTATTGAGATCCTCAAAAAAGACCTGAGGACTATCCTCATAGAAAAAGAATACAATGATATACAAGACTATGAAGGATAAGATTAAGATCTAGTTATTAATAATAGGATCTTTGATAAGATCAGTTACGATCGATAGAAAAGATTAGGTAGATAGACAGAATCAGAAATAAATTAAGACCAATTATTGATCATCAGTGATCTTTCACCAGTCAGGCAGTCATCTTAAATCTTATTTTATTCCACTATTAATTTGTAAATACTTGTCATATGAGTACCTGAATGAATACTCATACTACCTTGTGAAATATTTGCTCATCAATAGGCCTACATGTAGGTAGTGCCTACATAGTACTTTTCTTCCGAACTGTTCAAATCAGACAACAATGTAAACCATACAAGTATGTGTATGTATAGAGAGAGAGAGAGATAGTATTAGAGTGAATTTAAAATACCTAAAACATGTACATACTTTTCTGTTTAATTACCTTATAAACTTTAACTTTGCTATTATAGTGTTTGTTTTGTAAAGTTAGTCTTAATCTGAAAGATGTGTGTGTTTCAAACTCTAAAATTGTGAAAGAAGCAAGGCATAAATAAATTAGGGTTAGGCCTACCTAATAGATTAAACAGTGAAGTTGCCCCTGATCACTCTATAAAACTAAAAAGCGACAGATTGTAACCTAATCCTGTCCACCTATTTTAATTGTAAATAGTTACCTCCAAGCACTTTAGACTGTCGGTTCTGTCCATAGGTTCTGTCGTTTTAAAATTGACCGCACTTTTGTAGCCAACCCCGGAATCGAGAATAGGTTTTCCAATGTTTCGGAAGTCATGTCTTGCTTTAATTAGTTATATTTTTAGTCGCATTCGAATACTGACCGTAACGAAATCACAATCATCTCTATAATTTATTACCGCAAGCAGTTATAGTTTTAGAGCGTTAATGTGTTATTTTTTTCCGCAATCGGTGGCAGATGGTCATAGTGGATTCACGACGGTGCTGCTCCGAGAATTCGGCGGAATCGGGAAGCATGTTGAGCGTCAACCAAAATCAACATTCTATTTACATGTTATTTTGAAAGTGATAATATGTGCGCAAACGTTTACAATTTCACACATCGAACATCAAGTCCATTGGTAATGTTATTCTTAATCATTTTTAATACACGGACCTGGGCATGTCATGTAAACCCGCCTAAATTACATTTTAACCTAGAAAGGTCTGTCAAGAGGATAGGGGCTAGGGCCTAGGCTAGGCCCCTAGGCAAGGCCCATTATCCCTAAAATATATTAAATAATAAAAAGCCTAGGCTAGCCCTAATATTACAATGGCATAGTGGCACTCTTGTCGCTAAGCGGGTCCAACTTTCAACCAACTTTCAACCAAACTTTTTTCCCAATAAAATCAATGGAAAACAACTACAAATTAGAAATAAGTTAATATTAAGTACGTATATAGTGAGTAATTAATAGTAGGCTAAACACTCTCGAATTACACGAATAATGTCAAATAATTTACATTATTGAACATGAACGTCGTCTCACTCTGATCAACGCGCCATTTTGGATTTTGGCTATGTCATTGTCATTTACTTAGTAGGTGTACCAACCTTTTTGCGATATTGTGGTTATTGTAATAAGTAATTTATAAATATGTTATTGTTATGTTAAGTAAACAATTAAATAGTCGAATAGCACGGGGGTTTGGGGGCGGAGCCCCGGCGGGGGTCGGGGGGCTGGCGGCTGGCCCCCAGAACAGAATGAGGTACAAACAAACAAACACGACAGGGACCGCAGGACAAACAAAAACGGACAGAATTAAACGTAAGTTTGGTGTGTTTTGGTTGGTACGTCGGAAAATGGCCGCCGTGATCAACTAATAACAGTGAAATTAGTCTGTGAGTAATATTGTGTTCACCTATGTAATTGTTAATTTTGCAAAGTGGTAATTGATAATAAATTGTTGATATTGAATTTTTACACATTTATTTCTAATTTGTAGTTGTTTTCCATTGATTTTATTGGGAAAAAAGTGTGGTTGAAAGTTGGACCCGCTTAGCGACAAGAGTTCCGGCCTAGTGATAGGCCTTTAGGTGGTTTGGCATTGTGTATTTATATAGGCTATCCCTTCAATAGTCTGCACTTCTTTGGTTGGGTTTTTATGGTCAGTTCACATAAAGTCGTAGGGCTAGTCGTAGTCCTAGTCCTAGGCCTTGTCCTAGTCGTAAGAAGCAGATGAAACATATGAAACACATGTTATTGTTCACACACGGTCACAAGGTTTAGTTTTATGGTTTAGTAGGGTAAACCTGTAGTAGAGCGGACGTGGGTATGGCTAATACTCCACCTACAAAACCTTTAACGTCGCTATTTTAATTATAAAGGACTTTCAACGGAAAAGTACTTTCGCTTAAAATAGCGACGTTAAAGGTAAAGAAGGTACTTTAGATTTAAAACAGCAACGTTAAAGGTTTTGTAGGTGGAGTATTAGCCGCTATAATACCCACGTCCGTCGTCCGCTCTGCTACAGGTTTACCTTTAGTAGTACCTAGTCATAGTCATAACAAAGCTGAAAATGTTCATCTTTCTTATGACTAGCGAATCAGAGATCAAAACATCACTTGCAACAAAGCAAACAACAAAACAACAAACCATGACGACTACTAAACCTTACGACTAGGACTAAACCATACGACTACGACTAAACCTTACGACTTTATATGAACTGGGCATTAGCCAACTTTTTAACACTGATTCTAGGGGGAAAAGCATAGGTTAGGGGAGGGAGGCGCGAAGCGCTTATGTTTTAATAATAATAATAATAATAATAATAATAATAATAGGCCTAATTGAAGAGAAATTATAACATTGACGGGGATGTTTCGTCGCGTCGTAATGGTGAATAATTTACATTATTCTTGATTTCCCGACGTAGTGTCATCACTGTGGATGACATTTTCAATAGACTGCTGTTTTTTCGTTTGTTTGCCTCTGTTGCAAACGTTCACTTCTTCTTGGAACTGCCAGGATGGCGGTGGGCGGCTCTATTTGTTGGTGTTGTGGCGGTGGTGGTTGAGGTGGGTGGTGGTACCGGTAGTGAACTTGTGAAAAAAAAAAAAAAATAGAGCCGTCCACCGCCATCTTGGCAGTTCTATGAAGAATTTAACGTTTGCAACAGAGGCAAATAAACTAAAGAACAGCAGTGCCTTGAAAATGTCATCCATAGTGATGACGCTACGTCGGAAAATCAAGAATACTATAAACTAGGAAAACGCTAAAGTCCCGCCGCGTTGACGGATGAGCTTTTTAAAGTTTTTAGTTTGCGAGGGATATCTTTACTTTTGCAAGTGCTTTGTTTTTCTGCCGACGCATTGTAGGTGATTGGTGTCAAGTTTCTATTGTTTCTTCTTAATTTGTTATTATTTAACGTAAAAATCTTACATTAAAAGCTATATTTCTATGAATTCTGGCTAACTTTTTCAACATTTTCTTTCAAAAGGTACTACATCACCATAACCTTAATGTCCATGTATAATATGAACGTTGTAGCCCCACCACGTTTGGTCAGAATTGGCCCAAATGGCACGAAAATATCGCACAAAAAATCAAAAAACTTATATTAAAAGCTTTATTTCTATAGATTCTGGCTAACTTTTCAACTTTTTCTTTCAGAAAGCAATACATCACCATTACCTTAATGTCCATGTGAAATATGAACGTTGTAGCCCCACCCGTTTGGTCAGAATCGGCCCAAATGTCACGAAAATATCGCGCTAAAAATCGAAAAAAAATCGAAAAAGTACGATATCCATGAGAATTTTTTTTCGATTGTACCCAAAAACGTGGCCGGTCTAAGTTCAGAGATTTCGATGGTCCTGTCAAATTTTCATCAAGATCGGATATGCCTTTTGCCCGGTAGAGAGCGAACAAAACAGACAGAAAAACAAAACAAACAAAAAACACCGCCGAGCTAAATTTTTTTGGGGGGTCAGTGAAATTGAAGTCTTCGCTTCGCTCATCCAATTATTCACCACTCGAACGCGACGAAACATCCCGTCAATGTTATAATTTCTCTTCAATTATATCGGGTCGCGAAAGTATAACTTGTGAAATAATAATAATAATAATAATAATAATTGTAAAACATAGGCCTACGTGCGCTTCTCCCCCCCCCCCCTAACCTATAGTCTGGCCTACGCAATTATCGGTAAAAGTGAAGCGATGTTTTTAACCATTTTTTGTTGAAAAAACACTAAAAAACCCTAAACAGTAATAGTAGGCCTAAATGATTTTTAAACAGGCGCGCACAGGTGTGCACAAAATAAAACACAAAATACAGACACTAACACGTAACAAACAAGAAACAACCAGCATTACCTCCACACTCGGATCTTCGAACCCAAATCCGTGCAACCAACTAGCCCTAGGGGGTATATTTGTAATTTGACGGGAGTGTTATTTTGCATTAAATTTATGATTTTCCTTTTTCTAACTGAATATTTTTATGTTTTTACTTGGTCTTTGGCCGCGGAAAGTAGTTTCTGGACTTATTTAATCACTTTTAGTTTGCTTGAATCGGTCGTTTTGGTACTAGGTAGGCCTAGTTCAATTGGTGCGGTCCAACTTTTCAACACAGCTTTTTTCAAAGAAAAAGAATAAAAAACAACTTCAAATTAGAAACAAATGAAGAAGAACTCTTTATTAACGATTTATTTATACTAATCACTCTGAAAATATACCAATTATCCCCTACCTATAGAATAACACAGATTGAACACAAACACTCGCTCATTTCACTATCATTGATTCGCCATGTTTGGTATTTACGTCTTAATTTTACTTACTAGGCTTACCAACCTTTTTTGCTAAAATACTCCACCTACAAAACCTTAAACATCTTTATTTAAAATATAAAAGTCTTTCGCCACAATAGGATTTTCGTTTAAAATAGCGACGTAAAAGGTTTTGAAGTTTTTTTTGTTACTATAACAGTAAAAACGTGATGATTCTATTTTGGATTTTTTAAATTATGTTCTTGTAAGGTTACTTGCAGTGAGGACAACATCTCAGCACGGCAGGCCTAGGCCTAGGCCGCGTCGCTCCTCGCTACTTAGGCCTATAACTTACTTTTGTTTATAAAACAGAAGCGGAAAATTATTTTTAATTGGTTTCCGCGCATTTATTTTTAATTTACTTTGAAATATCAGTGATTTGGCAAAGAAAATAAAGTAAAAAAACAAACAAATTGCAATTTCGTCAAACTTCGTCAAACTCCCTAGGCTACCCGGATTTCAAAATGAAATTTGCTGCACATCTAAATGGGGAGCGTTGACCCCCAACTCCCACTGAGGCTTTGTCTCGGGACCTAGGGCCTACTACTTCCGTTTGGGGTTCGTATTGTTTTCCAATCACCTAACACTTTCAGAAGCATTTTAACAGTAACAAAGCCTATGAATGACGCTCAATTATCTAAGAATGCGGTTTAATCAATCCCATGTCAATGTGGCACCCCTTAGATAGGGGAGACCAAGAGACCCCTAGATGTTAGGGTAATGTAGCACAGCATAAGGTTTGCTCCTCTAGACGAGCGGAACATGTGTTGAGAAACATCATTGTGTAAATTGGAAGGACTTGTCTATCATTTGTTTTCATCATTGTTGTTAATGTTTTTTTTTCTTTCTTTTCTTTTCATTCCCCACCCTTTTTTATATTTGATTCATTCATTAAATATTATTTAATATCATTTTTATTTGTTAACAAAATTGTTGTGTTTAAATGCATTGTTGTTGTAATGCTTCGGTACTATTTCAAATACTATGTAGGCCTACTTAAATGTAGTTTATTGTAGTTTCTGCATGTAGGCTAATTAGATTTATTTAGTTTTCCTCCTTTGTAAATCAGTTTTTATAACTGAATAGGATAGACGTTAAATAGATAATAAATAAATAAATTCTCCGTGAAACTAATGTGCATAAATGCAGGTTGAAAAAGGCTGCCATTATGTCTGTAGGCCTAACTAACAACATAATTTTTTGAACTCCCAGTAGGCCTATGATTTATGTAGTTTCTCAGTTTTCTTTTGCATATAACCAGGGTTGTGGCATTTTTTATATCATCTTGAAGGTAGTGAACAATATCTTTCCTGCATGGACAGGAGCTTTATCAATGATCTTAAATTTAGTAGATGCCATTTGTAAGTTGTCCCTGTTCCGTGTGTTGTACTGATGTGCGTCCGAGTTTTTAAAGAAGGTATCATGATGGTGTTCACGCACGTACAATAGGCCTATAGCAAGCTGCATAAATGTACTTGGAAGGGACAGTGAGGATTTCTATGGATTTAAAGTGTTCTTCACATGATTGTGTTATGTTAAGATTTAAACTAGGAAAACGCTTAAGTCCCGCCGCGTTGATGGATGAGCGTTTTTTGTTTGCGTTTTTGCGTTTGTTTGCACTTTTCCTTTGCAAGTGCTTTTTGAATGCATTGTAGGGGGATTGTTGTCAAGTTTCTATTGTAACTTGTTAATTGGTACTATAAAACCTCAAAAAACTAATATTAAAACCTTTATTTCTATGGATTCTAGCTAACTTTTTCAACTTTTTCTTTCATAAGGTACTACATCACCATAATCTTAATGTCCATGTGAAATATGAACGTTGTAGCCCCTCCCGTTTGGTCAGAATCGGCCCAAATGTGACGAAAATATCGCACTAAAAATCGAAAAAAATCGTAAAAGTACGATATTCATGAGAAATATTTCTTCGATTGTACCCAAAAACAATACACCTCTAAGTTCAAAAAAAACGAAGGTCCCCTCAAATTTTCATCGAGATCGCTTATGCCGTTTGCCCGGAATCCTGCTAACAAACAGACAAAAATACCGTACAGACAAAAAAAAAAAAAACATTGGGGCTAAATTTTTTTGGGGGTCAGTGAAATTGAAGTTTTCGCTACGCTCATCCAAATATACCGGATTGCTCTCTTTGAAGCCTGAAGATTTTTAGTGTTTTTTTTGCTGCTATTTCCCCATATTGCTATTCCATAGTGTATAATATATGATTCAAATTCAATAAGTGCACAATATGCAGATTTTAGTAGGCTCATGTTGCAATATTGTTTAAGTTGTTGTATTACAATTAAATTAACCCTGAGCTGATCTTCCTGGCTACAAATTCTACATGGTCGTTCCATGTAAGATTTTCATCTACATATAATCCCAAAATCTTCGTTATCCTTACCTGTTCGAGTCCGTGTTCTCCTGTAAATAAGTCTATTTCCTTACTTTGTTTTTTCCTGGGGTTAAAGACCATTAGGCCTATATTTGTTTTACTAGTGTTGACTTTAAGACAGTTATATTCAAATTGCTGTACTACATTTTTATACCTTCTATTGTCTTATGAGCTATGCTCAGAGATGAGTCATCAGCAAACAGTGTTAGCTCCCCCTTTGAAACTCTTTCTGGTTTTATCATTGACACTAATGTTAAAATAATGGCCCGTTTACTGAGCCTTGTGGTAAGCCATGCCTCATGCCCTGTAGTCTAGATACATTTGAATGCTTGAACTTGACCCTCCTGATTTTCCTGCTTCATTTCCACATATTGTGTCCAATTTGCTAGATATGACTGAACCCATTTCAATGCTACTCCCCTAATACCATAGCATTCTAATTTTTTCACAAGTATGTTATGATTAACACAATCGAATGCCTTGGATAAGTCCATAAATACTGCCATGGTTTTGTTGCCTTTGTCCATATTTTCAATTATGCTTATAACAAAATTTGCAACCGCGGTTATCGTTGACCTATTTTCCCGGAAGCCATGTTGTTGTTTCGAGATAAGGTTTCGAGATTCTAAAAACTTGGTAATTCTTCTGTTAAAGGCTGTTTCAAAAAAATTTGAGAAAGCTGGCAGCAATGCAATTGGTCTAAAGTTCCCCACATCTACTATGTCAACTTTTTTAGAAATGGGTATGAATGATCTTTGCAATTTTTAGTTTTTCTGGAAATTCACCTAGGCCCTACCATGAAAGAGAAGTTTATTAGATGAACTAGTGGAGATAGTAGTTGACTAGCACACTCCTTTATCAAGAATGGTGGAATTTCATCATAGCCAAATGATTTCTTATTTTTTGTTTCCGAAATAATTTTTCTTACCTCATATTCATTAGTAAAAAAAAGCGTCATTTCGTGGTCCAGAGACCTAGATAGGCTGACATTGTTTTCATACGTTTCCCTATCATTGTCATTAACAATCTCCTCTGCAACTATAGAGTAGTACTAGTCGTTTAATGCGTTTGCTATGTCGTTCGGGTTTTTGTGGGTTGTGCCGTTTTGGTAGATAGATGTTATAACAGGCCTGCTGACACTAGTTTTGCTTCCCCTTTCATTGCTAACTGTCTGCCAAAGCGCCTTTATTTTACTGTCAGATTTAGAAATAAAATTTTTGACTGCTTTTGCCTTTGCTGTTCTTATTACTTTCCTATATGTACGTTTATAGTTTCTTATATAAATTTGTGTTGATGTTTTATGTAATTTGTTTAAGGCTATTCGACCGCGTTTTTCTAGTTTCCAAAATATGCTACCAAGTCAAAATATAGTAAATGGTTTTGAGACCTGGCTATTTTAGAAAATCAAAATTCAAAAATATTTTTTTCAAATTTTTCTGATCCGGTACACGGCCAATATAGTCATCTCAAAATAATGTCAAACTTCAATTTTCTAAGCACATCATTCAACCTAGGGTAGTTGTGTTTTTGTGACATTAATTTTCAACTGTTTTTCTATAGCCTGACTGAGAGAAAAAGTTTTTTTTGACAAATTGTCTTTCCTGCGAATTTTTCGTTTGGCGGTATTTTTTACCGATTTGTAGCCTACCGCCAAACAAAAAAATTTGCAGGAAAGACAATTGTAAAAAAAACTTTTTTCTCTCAAATAGAGGGCAGCACAATGCAGAAGTGGGTTGGTTCTATTTTGTTTAAAGAAGTTCTATTCCTTGTTGACACAGTGACACCTCAAAATAAAAAAAAAAGTTGCTTGGTTCCCTTCTGCTTAAAGTGGTCCAATTGTAAAAAACTTTTCTCTCTCAGTCAGCCTCTAGAAAACCAGTTGAAAATTAATTTCACAACAACACAACTACCCTACGTTGAATGATGTGTTTTGGCGAATTGAAGTTTGAAAATTATTTTGAGATGGCTATATTGGCCGTGTACCGGATCAGAAAAATTTGAAAAAATTATTTTTGATTTTCTAAATAGCCAGGTTTCAAAGCCATTAACTAGGTATGTTTTGACTTGGTAGCATATTTTGGAAAATAGAAAAACACGGTCGAATAGCCATTAGGCATAAGCATTTTGCATATGTTCTAAGTTTTCTTTTACAGTTTATAACTCCCTTTGTAATCCAGTTGTTATTCAGATTGTGCATGTTTGGCCTAACTTTTACTTTTCGTTTTGGACAAGCTATGTTGAATATGTGAGTAAATCTACTTATAAATGCATCGTACTTTGTATTAAAACCTCCTCAGACCCAGCGTCCCCTACGAGGAACACTAAATAGGGCATTAGAAAATAATTAAATGGTTGATCTAGAGATGCGAGCCAGGCACTCCGCACTACATTAGTTAATTTTGTTGCCAACAGATGGTAGCTATAGTTATAAATTGTCCAACTTACAAAAAAACAAAACTGAAGCTGTTATCTTCACTTGATTAGGCCTATTTTTATGAAATTGTATTCAAGTTGGCCGTAGAATGGTAATTATGCTGTAATTAATATTAATTGCTGTCAAATTGAATGATACACATTATTTCAGTACTAGAACATTGTGTTAACAGATGCAATCGGGTTTTTTACTCTGTTGAGAATACAACAATGCCAACAATGCAACCTAGGCAACATTGGGTCTCAACTGTTGGAATGTACTTATAAAACTCAAAATTTCATACAGTTATTTTTCATTTGTTTTTTATGAGTTAGAAAGGTGATTACACTATAGCACAAAGCCATGTATGAAGTAAATTTATATGTCAAACATATTTTATGTTTTTTAAACTTTTTATCAATAAAATTAATAACAAGACTAAAATTACATTTTAATCAACATGTTTCTCATGCCAAGCTTATGTTTTCATAACTTTAAAGCTCAATTTAATTAGGCTTAGCACCAACTTTTAAAATCTATGTTGGAAACAACCATTAACAAAGGAATTTTGTTATCTTTTTTTTTATTGCATTTTTTAACTATTATTATTTATTATACATTTAAAAAAACAGTGTGAATAACAATAAAAGCAATAAAAGAGAATAGACCTACAAAAAGTAAGAAGCAAAAATTCATTGAAATTTTAGGGTATTTACTAACAAACTATATTGTTGTCAAATAATTGTCACATTAAGTATGTTAGTTAGCTGGCTTGCATCCCGTCGCTTCATGGTGAACCCTAACAAGTCGTGTTACACGGTCTTCACTTTTAAACACAAAGACCCCACCCTCGAGCTGTACATGGGGGGACAGCAGCTCAAAAAGAGGGAGAACGTTACCTACCTCGGAGCCATCTTCTTTGAAGAGGCGCTCCCAATGGCACCAGGCTCGAGCATTTTTGATGCAGAAATAAATGCCATCTCCAGAGCAGCAGAGAATATCGCAGAAACGCCAACTTTTCCACTCAAAAAGACAAAATTTGTCATCTCTGACAGCAAGGCTGCCATCAAGAAGATCTGTCAGATGGAAAAATGTGGAGAAGCCTCCCTGTCCCTTAAAAAGAGTTAAATCAAAAATGTGATGCACGGAAAAGTGCTTAAAATTCAATGGGTGCCCAGCCACTGCAACATCCTGGGCAACGGAAGGCCGACGCACTAGCCAAGTTGGGCTCGAAGAAGTCTGCCCCCGACATGGCGAGTATCTCCTACAACTCTGCCAAAAACCTTGCCAAGGAGGGCCTCAAGACATCCTATGGAAGACTTCAAGAGGCCAAGATGTATCACAAACCATGGCGGGACGAGGTCCTCAAAGGGCCAGACAAATCCTGGACAAGAAAGGTGGCAACAGCGCAGTTCCGGCTGGCCACAGGACATGACGTCCTGCAGCACCATCCGAGTCGATTTCAAATCACAAAGGAACCAGCAATTTGCAAACTATGTTCATCGGGTTTTCAGGACAGAGCGCACCTCCTCAGTTGCGCCGCACTTAAATCTGACATTGACGCCCTGCCAAATAACCTGAGCGGGCCAGAGAAAGAAGCACATATTTACTGGATAGCCAGGAAGAAAAATGATTGAAAAATCGAGCTTTCGGCATAGGAAAAAGAAAAGAAAAAAAATATATAGCCCTACCGATTAGAGACCCAATGTCGCCTAAATGGGACACAGCGTTTTGGCTAATTGGATCAAGGGATTTTTGCTCAGTATTTTTTTTATTTTTTAAATTAATTTTTTCAACCAGAAAATGTCATTTGATTTTTTAAATTTGCAAAAAAATAAATCCCGGGTCTGAGGAGGTTAATAATACTGGCTCTGTATGTTTCTCCCAATGTTCCCTGCTGAGGAGAACTTTTAGGTATGGAAGATTAGCTTTAATGTTCCTAACTTCAATATACTTTTGCTTTGGCCTATTGCATTCGACCTGGGTAGACCTACTGTAAACCTCTATTGCTTGGCCAAAGTGATCTGACACAGCTGTGTTTATGACACTGGCTTTGTAGGCCTAAGTATTATTTGTACTGACATTTTTAAACATGTTTTTAGGCATTTACATAGGCCTAAAAGGAGCAAATTTAATTTTTTATCGCCTTTGGCCATAATAACCAGATTGGCGGATCTGGAGCTTTAGCCTACTCCAGCATACCCGTATTAGGTAGTTTTGCAAGGCTGGCCCCCCCCCCGCCCCCACCTTTCTTCAGACAATTGTCAATTCCTGGATACGCTACTGCTTGCAATGTTTTTTTGTAAACTAGGAAAACACCAAAGTTGTTGTTAGACGAGTGAGCGAGTCATGTGTTGAGAAGGCCTACCCGGGAACATTTGCAAAATTTTATTATATACCTAGGTATAAATGATAGGGTTTTGAGTTAAGTTGGTTTAAGGGCACGTCAACTGTAAGGCCATAATGCACCACTCTATAGGTATAGGGGAAAGAAAGGGAATGTTACCGGGTACTCAACACATGGCTCACTCACTCGTCTAACAATGACTTTGGCGTTTTTCTAGTCTAGTTGGCTAAGGCGCCCTTTAAACCCGAAGTGTGGAAGACCTAGTTCCTTAAAAAAGTAGGCCTACTAGTTCGTAGGCCTACCCAACACTGGCTATAGCGGTCCCCTGAGGTGGTGGTGTGGAGGTAGATTTAAATGAGTTAGGCTACGTACTTACTTACTTATTCAATTTTTGTAAATGGTAGGCCTAACCCTAGTCCCAGACATTTTGTAAAAAATAATGTCACCTAAAACCTTGGATGATTGGTGATTATAGGTGTGACGCCAATATGGAGGGAGACGTTTCACCTCGTACCAGGGCCAAATGGGCTCAAAGCTTCTCCAACACACTAGGCAGCCCCCGAGCTAGGACTAAATTCCGTCATTTCCTCGAGAACGAGTTTCCTCGGCAACCAGACTCGATGCAGCTTGACACACTTGACTTTTGGGAACAATGCTCCAATCTTGTTAACGTTTCAACCAATCTTTCGTAAGTCAGTAGAGTAGAAAGAGGATGCAATTTTAGGGCATTGGAATACACAGAGCCTACACTATTATTTATATCCTGTTTTGTGACCATTCAACAAATTTTCACTTCTCTCCCACTCACTGTTTTGTGGATTTAATTCCCTAATCGTAGCAAAGTGTTGACTGTTGTTAAAGTTACTTGGAATATAGCCTAGAGCAGGGGTCGGTAAACTTTTTTGTCTTAGGATCCAATTGACGACTAGAATTTTACCCGCCTCCTGACGTCACGAGGCAACATGGCGGAATGAGTTGGGATAAATCCTCATTTCCCAAGTTTACGTCTGTTGAACGACGCAACACTAATCACGCTCTAACTCTTATTCTGTTCATTATTTGGACAAAACTTAAGAGGATTTTTATTTAGCAAACATATCATTGCTTATAATAGCGATAATTGCGAATTTTTGACTCAGCCGTTAACTTGTTATTACAATGTACGCATCATACATAAAAAATAATCAAAACGACTATAAACTTTCTCAACTTCAATTGACAAAAAACTACTGACCGGATTTTGACAAGACCTCCTTCAAAAAATGCATCTGGCTGTTTAGACAAGAAATAAATCAACTTCCTAGATAGAAAGTGTACTGAACGAAATTTTATAGCATAGGTTCATATGCAGTGTATGTGTTTTTATGACAAATACGCACTTTTGACGTGCGGATGAGCCGTGAAAACTGCACGCTGCATATTAACCCATGCTGTAAAATTTCGTTCAGTGCACTTTCTATCTAGGAAGTTGATTTATTTCTTGTCTAAACAGTCTGATGAATTTTTTGAAAGAGGTCTTGTCGAAATCCGATGAGTAGTTTTTTGTCAATTGAAGTTGAGAAAGTTTATAGTCGTTTTGATTATTTTTTATGTATGATGCGTACATTGTAATAACAAGTTAACGGCTGTGTCAAAAAAATCGCAATAATCTCTATTATAAGCAATGATATGTTTGCTAAATAATATTCCTCTTAAGTTTTGTCCAAATAATGAATAGAATAAGAGTTAGAGCGTGATTAGTGTTGCGCCGTTCAACAGACGTAAACTTGGGAAATGAGAATCTATCCCAACTCTCGACACTTGGCCTATCGATCGTTTTAAGCTCCGCCCATCACCAGTCGTCCAATTTTATAGAAACTTTGAAATTGATTGTTATTTGGAGCCATAGTAGTCAAGCGGATAAAGGAAAATACAAGAACAATAAAAGGTTTTGTGGTAGAGGCATGAATTTTGGATTGTATGCTCAGAACAATATTCTAAGAAAATTGCCTCGAGGTGCCATGACAAAATCCGTCCGGTTAAGGGGGTAGAAGGTGTGGTGACAAAATGGCATTTTTTGAAAATTCAAAAATTCAAAAATCAAACAAAATTTGATCCTAAATTTAATTTAAAATTCAAACAAAATTTGATCCTAAATTACAAAAATTGCCTATTGTAGATAAAAGTCTAAAATTTAATTTAAAAAATATAATACATTACCGTACCATAGGGCCTATCTAACCAGATTTTGCACCCTTTGTCTTTTATTCACCAATTTACTCCCTGTGCTGAGAGGATTAGCCTATACTTGCTCCAACGAAAGAATGCAGATGCTTGGTAGTGGTAGAGGTAGAATGAATGCGCGGTAAAAGGAATGTCGCCTTTATGTATGAAAGAGAAATATCTTTTACCAACGCAAGCAAAAATTATCTGTGCTAGATCACAGAGTTCCTCCGTGCGCAAGATCCACGTTGAGCTAGCGTAAATAGAATTGACAAAGTTGTTATGTTGGGAAAACAATTTCGAGCCACCTGCATTCTTTCGTTAGGACCACTATACCAGTCATGGGTTAAGTGATAGGGCCGTGAATTTTGTCTAAAACACTCAGAAGAATGTTCTTTAAAAAAATGGCCCGAAGTGCCCTCAAAAAGTTGATTGCTTATGAGAAAGTGGGGGTGTACTAAAAGGGGTTGATATAACTAAAATAAATAAATCCGTATTCAAATATAATAATTATAACGCCAAATTAATATGGGTATTGTAGATTAAGGTCTAAAAATTAATTTGAAAAATTAAAATTCACCATATTATTGTAAATCTGATCAGATTATGCGCCCTTTGGCGGACTCAAGACAGACTCCTGGACTCAACAATAGAACAGGCTGGGGTGGCGCAGCTTTCGAGTTTGACAAGCTGCTCTGGGCCACACTCAAGGTCATGTGGCCTTGCTTTTACAGGGTCCCAGTTTTTGTGTTTTATTGCTAAAATCTCATGTTTATTCTTGATCGTGTCATTTTGAATACGATAACAGGTAATGTAAGAATCCATATTCAATTGATTTGCAAAGCCAAGTGCCTAGTTGTATGAAATCTTGATTAAAATCAATCCAAAATCATGTCTTTCAATGTCTCCATCATCGGTGTAGTGTCCGATTACATCATAATGGAATGACCAATGACAGGGCGTTTCACAGTATGTTCCAAAATAGGACACTTCAAGCCACAATATCTAGATATCAAAATAATTGTTTTATATAAAATAAACCTGATTTTTGGATTCAGGACGTTTTATTCTCTTTGATAAAAAATATGTTTAACTTATCCTAAATCTAAAATTCGTGCAAATAGTTTATTCAGGTAACACTATTTTATCATATTCCAAATTCCAAATGCGTCGACCTTTTTTGTAATCATAAGCAGGGCTCGAAATTGACGGCAGCTCGAGCCTGCCCAAAACACTGTCGGGGGCTGCCTGTTCTGTATTCCAGGCAGACCTGGAATTTCATATACAAAAAACAATAAAAGGTTGATTTTCCTAAAATCGGAAATTACGTTATTGGATGAGCGTAGCGAAGATTCCATTTCACTACACTGGAGAAAAAAATCCGGAATGTTTTTTTTTTTTTTTTTTTTTTTTTTTTTTTTTTTTTTTTTTGTCTGTTTGTTAGCACGATTCCGGCTAAACCGATACTCCGATTGCGATGAAATTTTATTGAGACCTTCGAAATCTCTGAACTTAGAGCTGCCACGTTTTTGAGCACAATCGAAAAAAAATTCCCATAAAAATCGCAATTTTACGATTTTTTTCGATTTTTAAAAAATTTCTTCGATTTATAATACCTACACGCTTTGTCCGATTGTAATGATTTTTTCACAGAACCTTTATTTTATGAATTTATATATTCGTAAAAAATTTAAGCGCAATCAAATAATTATTTCTCATAAAAATCGCAATTTTACGGGTTTTTCTTTTTTAAAACAATTCTTTGACAAATAACACCTACATTCTTTATCCGATTGTAATGATTTTTTCACAGAACCTTAATTTTATGAATTCATATATTCGTGTAAAATTTGAGCACAATCGAATAATTATTTCTTATGGAAATCGAAATTATATGATTTTTTTCTTTAAAAAAAAAACGATTAATTAAAAAAATTAAAATTTAAGTTTATTTTTTATTTATTTTAAATTATTTAAAAAAAAATCATCAACTTAGTAATGATTTTTTCACAGAACAGAAAATTCACATAACACATGGCAGCTCAATGCACCAGATACGCTCATCCAACAACGCGGCGGGACTTAAGCGTTTTCCTAGTAGGTATTAATCTACATTTCACACATCATTAGTCCCGCCGCGTTGTTGGATGAGCGTATTGGTGCATTGAGCTGCCATGTGTTATGCGGATTTTCTGTTGTTCTGTGAAAAAATTATTACTAAGTTCAAATTTTTTTTAAATTTAATTTAAATTTAATAAAAAATAAACTTAAATTTTAATTTTTTTTAATTAATCGTAATTTTAAAAAAAGAAAAAAATCGAAAAATTGGGATTTTTATAAGAAATAATTTCTCGATTGCGCTCAAATTTAACACTAACATATTAATTCATAAAATTAAGGTTCTGCGAAAAAATCATTACAATCGGATAAAGCATGTAGGTGTTATAAGTCTAAGAATTGTTTAAAAAAAGAAAAAACCCGTAAAATTTCGATTTTTATGATAAATATTTTTTCAATTGCGCTCAAATTTCACAAGAATATCTTAATTCATAAAATAAAGGTTCTGTGCAAAAATCATTAAAATCGGATAAAGCATGTAGGTGTTATAAGTCAAAGAAATTTTTAAAAAATCGAAAAAAATCGTAAAATTGCGATTTTCATGGGAAATAATTTTCCGATTGCGCTCAAAAACGTGGCAGTTCTAAGTTCAGAGATTTCGAAGGCCTCCATAAAATTTCATCTCAATCGGAGTATCGGTTTAGCCGGAATCGTGCGGACAAACAGACAAAAATACAGAAAGAAAGAAAGAAAAAAAAAAAAAACATTCCGGATTTTTTTCTCCAGTGTAGTGAAATGGAATCTTCGCTTCGCTCGCTACGCTCATCCAAATATATATTTACAAATTAACAAATGAGTTATCTCATCTCATGAGAGTGATGAGACTAGCATATGACTATGAGGCATTTGAAGACAAATTTTTCGAGCGGCCAGTAGCCTAGGTTCGGTCGCGCGGGGATGTCCTAGGCCAAAGTCAGATGCATTCGCTGCCATGCTCAAGTCATTAGCAGGTGCTGCAGTAGGGGTGCGTGGTTTATTGACATGTCTAGGAGCTGTCAGAACTTGGCAGTTTATTGTTGGCGGTTGCCTTAGTGAGATTTACGTGTGATCCGCAAAGTGCGTGTTGTTTGTGCAATGTAATGTTATATAGCGGGTAAACGGCGGGTAAAAGTAAATAATAATAAAACAAATTGGGCTATTCAATTCTTAACAGGGCTGCCAAAAACTTTACCGGGCTGCTGTCTTAAATTCCTAATTTCAAGCACTGATCATATCATAAGTGCCTTGCCTGAAGGAATATTTCTAATAAAACAAATTGCATCTTAATTTAGCTCCGTTTTCTTTCTGATTAGAGGATCATCTCGGCGGGCTGCCGCTCGACAGTTGGCTGAGCGTGTGGACTCTGGGGACCTGCTGGTTAACCTGGACGAAGGCGTGCTGCACCGCATGTTCACCGCCACCTCCACCACAGCGCTGCGAGCTGCGCTACAAGAAGCGATGCTTTCAGTCTCCAGCAGTGATCCAGATTGGCAAGACGCTTACAGAGAGTTTATTAACAGGCTGAGTAACAATCCCAACTAGATACCGATCCGATCCGATCGTCGTGCTTGCTTGAAGCTCTTACAAGACGAATGGCCCACATATGCCTACTACTTAATAGCACTAGAATGGTATTCAAAAATGAATGAGGTTAGCTAAAATCATTGTATTGTATTGAATCTGATGTTTAATCATGCAATAGTTCATGTTCCTAGTCATTGCTGAAGCTGAGGTGTACATTGCATCACATGTTTAACGTTCCTCCGTCTGGACCCGTGCACTATCTTTTGTATGTTTGTATGTAGCATTCACTAACGTAACTGCGTACGATGTAGGCCACGTGCTTTTTATAACAGAGCAATCTTCAAACAATGTTATTTAATTTTGTATTTAAGAACAAGTATTAAGAGGGGACGCTGAGCTTGGTCTAACTCAAAACGCAAATGCGCGCACTTAGGTGTTGATGATTTCTGCTGCACAGTTGGTAATATAATTAAATAAAAAATAAAATAAAATTTACTAAATTTTGCATGACTATTAGTAAAATACTTCTATTATGATATCCGCAATTGGTTTAAAAAAATAAGCCTTAAAGATAGGGATGCACATGGATACGTTTTTCATTATCGATTATTAAAATGGTAATGTCATTATCGAATCAATATTATCGATAATATCGATAGTATCAAAGCCTGTTCCAACCTATAAGTGGAACCTCAAGTGTGGCAAGTGTAAGTCAAAACAATACAATTGCGTTCCGTTTGCTGCCTCGCTGTCTTGGATGTCATGTGATTGGCTTCCGTTTATTTAGCGTATGAAAGCAACAGCTTACAATTCAACAATGTCAAGGATGTAATTGTAAAACAAAAAAGTCGTTAAATTTATAAGTCATAAACATAAATCTAAGTCAGTCAGCCAGGCCAACGCGTCAGGTGTTGCTCCGTGCGGCATTCCCTCACAATGTGGTGCTGACGAGGTTTGCCACAGTCACTGGCGTTGGATGGTATCGCGCCCCACTTGAACAGGAGTCAGCGCACCGACCATGATTGGTTCTTATGCGGTTTAGTCTGGTCCACAGGTGTCTGGGCAGGTCAAAGCCTGGTAAGGGAGTAGTTGAGTCTACAATTAGTGAGTTTGGTGAGAATTCCGTCCACATCCTTTTCCATTCCATATTAGTATTACTGTCGAAGTTAGAATCTTGTAGTTTGGCAGCTTGCCTCAATGATGGATTCCGCGACTTCAATCGCCGGTGGTACATTATATTGTAATCTTTATGAATAGGCAAATTCTGGTTTTGGCATATTTTGTTGAATTCTCTGAGGAACACTTTTGAGCGTCTTAATGATGGCGGGGTGATTTTGCTCAGGACTGGTAGCCATTGAGTCGGCATTGTAAGAGATCTGTCTTAGGAGTTTGTAAACGGTGACTTTGGAGCCGTCCTAGCAACAAAGCACATAATAAATTTCAGAGTTGTTCTGAATCGGCCTTGTTGACTTGGCGTAGATCCGCGGGTGTTTGCATTGTCCATACCACTGATTGCTATATTTCCTATTAAAAATATCGATCTTTGGTTGGTTATCGCTCACTCGTCGATTGCGTCGGGGCCTGCAGGATTGGCTTGGTCGCTTTGATTTAAAGTCCCCCACTAAAAATCAGTTATATAACTGAGTGGGCAGACTCTAAATAAAATTTATTTATTTATTTATTTATTTATTGAGCTGGGTATCTATCATCCGAGTATGCGTGCTGTTCAGCCAAGCCGGAGCACAGTACTCTGCTGACGAGTACACCCAAGCAAGGGCAGCAGTGCGCAATGTAGCGGGCCAGGCTCCCCATGTAGTCCAAGCAAGTTTATGAATTAGGTTATTTCTTGTTTTAAGCTTGGCTGCACAGTTATAGAGATGCTGCTTAAACGTGAGAGATCTGTCTAGCGTTATTCGGAGATACTTTGGATGAAAGTTATGTTGGAGTACAGCACCATTGAAAACTACTTGAAGCGGGACGTGGGTCGTCTTGATGTTGAAGTGAAAACACGCTGATTCCGTTTTACTGAGGCTGGGAGCGAGTCTCCAATTTTTTAAGTAAGCACTCGGGCCTTCCAGGTCTTGTGTGAGAACTTCTTCAGCGGTGTGAATGTCCTTGTGTTGAAAGGTCAAAGCTAGGTCGTCTGCATACTGGAATTTTCTAGCCTTTGTCTCCGGCATGTCATGTATATAGAGGTTGAACAGCAGCGTAGCAAGTACAGATCCTTGCGGTAACCCGTTATTAAGTTGCATCTGCTTGCTTTTAGCATCGTTCATAAAGACTTCAAAGGTGCGATTACTGAGCATATTATTGAAATATTGATAAGTCTGCTTATACGGTTTGAATGGCACAACTTTCAGGAGCTTGTAGATTAAGCCCGTATGCCACACTGTATCGTACGCCGCTGTAAGGTCCACAAATACTGCTATCGACTGATAGCTCATTTCCAAACATAAATCTCAAGTGTGATACCATCAGCCCAGCCAGTGCATGGCACAACGTCAACGTGACATAATCTCCGTCTTTGGTTTGTGCCACTATTGACCAATTATTTTTGATATTTCAATCATCGATAATGAATTTTGGTTATCGATTATCGAAATTATATTCATTTTTGATTATCGATCGATAATATTGATTATCGAGTGCATCCCTACTTAAAGATCCATTGCGAGACATAAGTCCAAAACGTGAAAAAATGGGAAATCCAAAACACGGATTCCAATTCTGGAAATTCCCACCAAACCGTTTATCTTTAGATAAAACCAAATTAATCTGAGTGTTCACATTGATTCAAATGTTGATTTCCAGTAGGTATGCAAAATGTGAGTTAAAAAAATCTGTACACTTAGAATAAATTCCCAAAGTTGACCAAAATAGAGTAGCCTAAATTTTTTTGATTTCCCTAATTTTTTATTCAAAATCAATTAATTAATTTAGGAATGCACGTAGGCCCTACACGTAGCATAGATTTATTCTTTATTAACGTTAGCGTGAAATTTGATAACGGAGTTATAAACCGTTTTCCTGGAAAAAAACAGAAAGCTGAGCGACTAAACTCTTCTCCCCAGCCTCAGCAACTCCTCTTAACTAGTTATTGGTATCTGCAAAGTAGGAGCGGAAGCACCTCTAACATTTCCCGTTAAAATATAATTACTATGTGAACGATATTGAATTTATTCGATAATAGAATACGCAGCCGAAACACAAGCTGAAGGGCGATGAGACATGTCTCAATAGCCTATGCTACTTGCAAAGAAGGAGGGGAAGTGGATGGGGGTGGACAAGCGCTGGGCCATAAAGTTGTAGGTGTAATAGGTGAAGGCTCGGAGACAGAATCGGAATCCTAGTTGTCTCAAGAAGTAGTGCAAAGGCATGGAAAGAGACCACATCTGCGCAGAATGGTAACGCGTTCATTCGTTGCTTTTCCCGCGTACGTTTGAAAACCATTTCTCATTTGTAAAACCGTGTTAAGAATAATATTTTTCTTCTTATTTTTTTTTAGCATTAAGACAGTGTCTATAGAATGCCTACCCTGACGCTTTGCCACTGTGTGAGGATAGCAGGAATACAAGGGCTATTTACCGCCGGTATTACTACTCAATACCAGCATTTATCTATTTGACTAAGGACAACCTTAGAACATCTTTTACTTGTGTCAGATTTTCCGGTGGTGGGTATCAAACGATTGACCTCATATGCTAGAATCTAATGTGTATCTGCCTTGGTACAGTAGTACATCAAAACATCATGCAGCCCTAACTAGGTAGGAAGGAACACTTTCTTTCAATGGACAGTATTAGTGATGACATCGGGTAGTAAATATTGGAGTCGACTCCGGAGCCTTGGGAACCGGATAGGAGTCGACTCCCCGATCCGCAATTAAAAAATAAATTATTTTTTTTTGAATTTTTTTATGCAAAAGTTATTTTTAGCCCACTTCTTTAGTTAAATAAATAATAAATAAATTGTATGAGTCTACCCACTCAGTTATATAACTGATTTTCAGTGGGGTTGCACAACGCTGTCCGACCATTACCCCCCCCCGCATCCTCCACCCGCTACGTATCACTAGCTTGCTTGTCTCTTGGCCCGGCCAAAACTCTCGCTGATTTGTTATGTTTACGTTTTGAGATAAGATAACGACTAACGAGACAACAAGTGCAATCTCATTCAATTTATCATATTTTTTTTTTTTTTTTTTACCCGACTCCTTGAAAATGGAGTCGACTCCAATAGGAGTCGGGTAGGAGTCGGGTACCCGAGTACCCGATGTCATCCCTAGACAGTATGGTTTATGGCAAGTCCTTCGTATATATTTTTATTTTTAACCAGGAAAACGACAAAATTGTTGATCTAGACAACTAGACGAGCGATCAAGTCAAGTTTTATTTGTAGGCTGTACTTCTACCAATACAATTTATAGGCCTACCAAGTACGTACATGTACCAATATATGTGTCACGTGAGTTTTAGTGACGGGAATTTTCATCAAACTTTTTTCATTGAGTATTTTTTTTTATAAAAAATTTTCAAACAAAGTTTAAAAAAGTTTATTCTTTGTTTCTAAAGGTAAAGGCTTAGTTCATAGAATGCCCTTCCCTAGGGAGGGCTAACATAATTGTTGCCCATAGTGATGTAATTAACTAATTATGAGCCACTAGTAAGTGGGTAAAGAAAGGACACATGTGTAGGGTAGGCCTAAATCTATTAGGTAAGGTAGAGAAATAAAAAATAAAACTTGAACTTTGTTTAGCATAGGCCTAGGCCTCAGTTGTAGGCTTACCGGCCTACATAGAAAGATATGCAGTAAATGTGTTGGCTTAGACAATGCTGCATATTGCCACAGACAACAAACCAAAGGTTGGTATCATGTTAATTTTTAAGTTTTTGTACCATTGGGCCAATAATACCAGGCAATCACTGTATCAGTTACCTGATGTATACATAAGCATGTGTAATGTATTTTATTTATTCATAATAAACTGCAAATTTAATATTCTTACAGTTAGGGATGCACACGATTATCAATATTATTGATCAACCAATAACTGGTATAATTTTGATAATGAATTATCGAAATATCGTATAATTCGTCAATAGTGGCATGAATCAAACTCTAAATACGGAGATTATCTCACATTGCCAATGTACCGGCTGGGCTGATGGTGTCACATTCGAGATTTATGTTTGGAAATGAGCTATCAGTCGATGCCAAACACATGACAGCGAGGCAGCAAACGGAATGCGAATGTATTGTTTTGACTTACACTTGCCACACTTGAGGTTTCACTTATAGGTTGGACCGGGCTTTGTTGGTGATATCGATTAGGGTACCCGCCCGACGAAGTCGGGTACGTGTTTACCCGTAAAACCCGGTTCCTGAATTGAGGTGTCACATTGTAGGCGGAAGGCTAATGTAAACATGCGCTTTCTCATATCTTTTGTGCTTGGCGGCGTTTTTGTTTTGAATTATAATGTCCTTTGTTCATGCCGCCGACTTGTGCAGTGTGCTGAGTATGCCCCCCCCCCTCCCCTCCTGCCTAAACACTCGTGCGATCTTCCAGAGATTATACTGCGTAAATAATTACCACAACATCACTTATGTTTTCAATCTGCTAGAAGTCAAAACTTAAAAGCTATCACCCATGGTGATAAACCTTTCCTTATCTTGTTTACTCTAATTCGGGCTCCAGTCCCCCCCCCCCCCCACCCAAGCCCCGCGCCAACGCATCGTGAGTCGTGACCTTGACTTGACTGTGTCAAGATATAAAGCAGATGCGTGAGTGTTATCTTAATGGCCCGCTGCTGTTCCTCTTTCGTGATTATGAAAAACTACTTCATCGGCACGTCATTGTTTATAGAACAGCATTACGTCGTCCGAGATATTACGATAATTGATGAGCGCGTTTCTTCACAGTTCATTAGACACCCCACACGATTTTTTTGTGTTACTACCCGGGTAAAATGTGGACGGGTACCCGGGTCGTAAAAAAGTCGGGTTTCGTCATCCCTAATATCGATATTAACAAAAATATCGATTCGATAATGACATTACCATTTTGATAGTCGATAATGAAACAAGTATCCATGTGCATCCCTACTTACAGCCATGTAAATGGTCTGTACTGTAGACCTATTGATCAAACAAACAAACAAAAAGAAATTAAAATTTTTCAGTGATGGGGGTAGTGACGGACACACATCACAGGTGTAGAAACGTCAAGAGTTCTGTTGATGAGTCACTTGCTTCACTTGCTTGTCTGATCAATCTTTAGACTGTAGATTTAGTGTGAAAAATGCCTATCGTGGATTAAGGTAACAACTTTAAATTAGCTGCAGTTGTCATCAGCAGGTGAAAAGTTTTGTCGTCCCCAGCCCTTCAGGCTAGGATTTATGTTCTCTCTGCTTTCCCAACATGTCAACCATTCTCCAATCTTTAGACTGTAGAGGTAGTTACTAGTTACTTATGTTACAATGTACTATCTATTGTAGTTAAGTTCATTTCTGGCTGGAAACGGTAATTGCTGCATCCTACTTAATGTAAAATCATTGTAAATGATGAAAGAATGAATTATTTTTATTATCACAAAATTGTTTCTGAGTGATATCTATGTACTTAGCCTATACAACTGTTTACAACTGATACAACTGTTTTATTTTGTAGACATATACTTTTGTAATCTTTTTAGAAGGATTATTATTTGTATGACAATGTGTGTTCCTCCTCCTAGTGTAAACATCACAACCCATGATTGAATAAATCAAAATCATATTTATATAATATATATGTATTCTTATAAATTATTTAACCTATGTACTTTAATCGTCATCAATCATCATTAGAGGTGCGTGTATATAGCATTTTCAAGTGTCATTTTATAGCGTTTTGTAGCATCTATTTTTTGGCTAATTTCAAAACCTTGTGTATGAACTTTTTTCAGATTTTTAATTTGAAATTTGGACATCAAGGTTGAATCAATATCAACTGAATAAAGACGTTTAAAAACAAATAATAGGTACCGTGGAAAATAAAATAAAATAGCACTGAAAAACCTTAGTTTTAAGTGAAAATATAGCGCTTTGTAGCATCATCTATTCACAAAATGCTATTTTCACACACCTCTAATCATCATCCATTGCTATCTATCCCACACTGTTACCAGGCCTTTCACACATTCACACACTGATAGAAGTTGCTGTCTTTTTGTAGTCTCATTTAAATAGCTCCATGACGGCCTACTTGTTTTTAGTTTCATTGATGGATGAGTGTTTTGGTGTATTCAGGCTAAGGCCTCTTGATTTTAGCATTGACTTTTTAATTTTGTAGCATTATTTATAGAAAAGCATTTAAGGAATTTTGTGTCTGTTTGCATAATAGGAAGCCAAGAAAGTAACATTTAACAAATCATTGGAAATGGGGTTGGCAGTGCTAAGACGATTTGGAATCCCCACAAAAGTAGTCTGTAGGGAGGAATAAAACAAACTTCACAAAGGGGAAACGCTACTCTCAAATCCTATATTATTATTACTATTGCTACTGACTGACTTTATATATTTAGACGAGTGAGCGTAGCGAACGTAGTCTACATCGCAACTCGATCGGGTCTTAGATTCGTGATTAATTCTGTATGTGAAATGTTAAATGTCTGTCTGTCCGGTCCCATACGGCCGAACGACCTAATAGATTGAGCCGAAATTTTAAACAGACATCCGTGACCAGGTAACTGAGAACTGCTAGCAAAATGAGCGCAATCCATTTTGATTTAAACCTACAAGAAATAATAAAATAAAAAATAGGCGTGAAATGTGAAGGTTTCATTTGAACAACAATACTTTTGTCACAGATAATAGAGTACACTACTTTTGTGAAGTCATTTTATCGAAAAAATTTTGGCAGGCCATGATTGTATGCCGTGACCAAGGTGTATAGAATATTTAACGCTCAAGGTCCCCATAAATTCCGTTGGGAGATTGAGTAAACCTTGCAATCTTTACTCGTATTTTGTACTGGCTATGTTTTCCATAGAATTGTCACAGTTGATGAAGACTACACTGCGTTATATGCATTTCAAAACAAGTTTAACTAGGAAGCTTCGCAAACGCTTTTTCAGAAGCATTGTTCGATAAGCGTATGTTTTTTTAAACAAAAAAAAGCGTAAAATTGAGATTTTTACTAGAAATTATTTTTAGATTGCGCTCAAATTTCACACAAATATACTAGGAAAACGCTTAAGTCCCGCCGCGTTGTTGGATGAGCTTAATTGGTGCATTGAGCGGGTTGCCAACCGTCCGGAATTTCTCCGGACAGTCCTGATTTTGATGCCTTTGTCCGGAAAGAGGAATTGCTTCATTCCGGACGGCACTTTGTTCGGAATTTTTGAAATAGTCATATTTGTACTACTTTTTATTGAATTTTAGAGTATTGCAGTGAATTAGTTTTATTTCTCTCTAAAGTTGGTACATCAGTTGGTTTGGTAATTTGGAATAAAAGTTAGTTTCTTTCATGTAGCCACCTTTCCGTAGTCCTACTCCTAGCTAGTCGTGCTCGAGACTGCCCTGTCCCACTACCCCTCCCTAATCCCCTTTGTATTGTATGCGCACTTGGCGAGGCGCAGGCGCTACTTGAACTCCGCCGGCCAAGGCCAACTTAACTCAATCAGCACTGGCGCGCAAGCAGAAACATGAAATTTCAGTTTAAACTAGTTAATGGTACCTACGGACCACGGTAATTATATGAATCATCATTAATTTTAGTAAATATTTATTGATCAACAAAATATAATAATACCTAATAATATACAAATTGGATAACGTTAAACTGGATTTCATTTTTTATAATTTTTAACTATATTTCATCTTTCCGAAATGTTTTTACGTAATAAATTAGACAAAATACTAGAATTAAATTGTAAGCTTTGTTATTATAATTTATAATTAATGCATGAGTTGATTCCAGATTCCAATCCAACGATATATCCAAGTCATTGAATCTTTAAATTACGTATCCGGCTGTTTTGAAGGTTAAAAGGGTCCAAAAAAATTTCGCCTCCGGCGGCTGGGGCTTTGCCACAGACCCCTTGTGTGCCCACTAAAATTGGAGCTTTGTCCGGAATTCTAGTTGACCCAAGTTGGTAACCCTATGTGTTATGCGGATTTTCTGTTGTTCTGTGAAAAAATCATTACTAAGTTTAAGATTTTTTTTTAATCAAATTAAATTAAATAAAAAATTAACTAAAATTTATATTTTTTTTAGTAAATCGTAATTTTAAAAAAGGAAAAAATCGTAATATTGAAATTTTCATAAGAAATAATTATTCGATTGCGCACAAATTTAACCCGAATATATTAATTCATAAAATTAAGGTTCTGTGAAAAAATCATTACAATAGGATAAAGCATGTATAAGTCAAAGAATTGTTTTAAAAAAGAAGAAAAAACGTAAAATTTCGATTTTCAAGAGAAATAGTTTTTCGATTGCGCTCAAATTTCACAAGAATACCTAAATTCATAAAATTAAAGTTCTGTGAAAAAAATAATTACATTCAGATAAAGCATGTAGGTGTTATAAGTTGAAGATTTTTTTTTTATCGAAAAAATCGTAAAATTGCGATTTTCATGAGAAATAATTTTTTGATTGCGCTAAAAAATGTGGCAGTTCCTAGTTCAGAGATTTTGAAGGTCTCTAGAAAATTTCATCGCAATTGGAGTATTGGTTTAGCCGGAATCGTGTTAACAGACACAAAAATACAAACAGAAAAAAAGAAAAGAAAAACATTCCGGATTTTTTTCTCCAGTGTAGTGAAATGGAATCTTCGCTACGCTCATCCAATAAATTCATAAAATTAAGGTTCAGTGAAAATATTATTACAATCGGATAAAGGATGTAGGTGCTATAAGTCGAAGATTTTTTTTTAAATGAAAAAAGCGTAAAATTGCGATTTTCATAAGAAATAATTTTTTGATTGCGCTCAAATTTCACACGAATATATTCATTCATAAAATTAAGGTTCTGTGAAAAAATCATTATAATCGGATAAAGAGAAAAGGAGAGAATGATGTACTTATTGACCCTGCAAAATTTCATAACAATCAGAACATTTTTTTTTTATTTATTCTTTATTTTTTTATTTTTTATAACCAACGATTGGATTTTGTTCAAAAACTATACAGCAACCCGCCTATATAGGTGGTATGTACATGTGTAAAAAATAATTTCACACGAATATATTCATTCATAAAATTAAGGTTCTGTGAAAAAATCATTATAATCGGATAAAGAGAAAAGGAGAGAATGATGTACTTATTGACCCTGCAAAATTTCATAACAATCAGAACATTTTTATTTTATTTTTATTTTATTTTATTTTTATTTTTTATAACCAACGATTGGATTTTGTTCAAGAACTATACAGCAACCCGCCTATATAGGTGGTATGTACATGTGTAAAAAATTTCAGGTTGATCAGAGAAACGGTGCGACCTGTATCGAAGTAGTAACAGAAAAAAAAAACAAACAAAAACAGACATTCGAGCCATAAGAGTCAAGTGGAGACGCTTGCTACGCTCGCTCAATTACTTGTGGGTACTCTAAAGACGTATAGCTTTATATACAATTAGAATTAGAAAATCGTGGAAATATTGTACTCGCGTCAATATTTATTTTGCCTACAATGTCTTGTCAAGGCGAAAATTCTACTCCTGCGGGCACTCCGGGGCGTGGGGCGAATTCCCAGCCGCTGGAGACGTTTTTAGTCCTATCTGCCGTCTATCCATCTATCTATCTGCTCCACATCATTAAACAAAACACTGAAGACAACAAACTCTGGAAAAGAAATAGAATTTAAAGCAGATAGGAAACATTTTAGCTCAATGTCGAGAGTTGAACATGAAAGACGTATTGGCACATCCACTGGGACCTCTTCCATGGTCACTAGCAGCCCCACATGGCACACTGTACATTGGCACATCCACTGGGACCTCTTCCATGGTCACTAGCAGCCCCACATGGCACTGTACGAAAGACAAATAAGTCGGTTCTTGTCATGGAGTCGAAAAGAGCACTGCACCTGCTGAGTTTATGGGATGATCCAAAAGTTTGTATAACCATTGCCATAACTGAGGATAGAAAAAGCTGGTAACCATAACGACAAAACTTTTGGGGAGGATTCGTCTTACATAATATCAGTATTTAGTGAAGAACCTTAATTTAATGAATTACTAGGAAGCTTCGCAAACGCTTTTTCAGGCGTGTTGTTGGATGAGCGTAATTTTTTTTAAACGAAAAAAAGCGTAAAATTGGGATTTTCATGAGAAATTATTTTTCGATTGCGCTCAAATTTCACACCAATATATTAATTCATAAAATTAAGGTTCTGTAAAAAAATCGTTACAATCGGATAAAGCAAGTAGGTGTTATAAGTCGAAGATTTTTTTTTTTATGAAATAAAGCGTAAAATTGCGATTTTCACGAGAAAATATATTTCGATTGCGTTCAAATTTCACCCCAATATATGAATTCATAAAATTAAGGTTCTGTGAAAAAAAATCGAATAAAAAATGTAGTTGTTATATCGAAAATTTTTTTAAAAAAAAAAAATCTAAAATTGCGATTTTAATGAGAAATAATTTTTCGATTACGCTCAAAAACGTGGCAGTTCTAAGTTCAGAGATTTCGAAGGCCTCCATAAAATTTCATCGTAATTGGAGTATCAGTTTTGCCGGAATCGTGTTAACAAACACACAATAATACAAAAAAAGAAGAAAAACATTCCGGATTTTTTTCTCCAGTGTAGTGAAATGGAATCTTCGCTTCGATCGCTACGCTCATCCAAATATCTTGGTGTGAAATTAGAGCGCAATCGAAAAATAATTTTTCATGAAAATCGCAATTTTACGTTTCTTTCCGTTTAAAAAAATTACGCTCATTCAACAACGCGCCTGAAAAAGCGTTTGCGAAGCTTCCTAGCAATAATACTAGGAAAACGCTTAAGTCCCGCCGCGTTGTTGGATGAGCGTAATTGGTGCATTGAGCTGCCATGTGTTATGCGGATTTTCTGTTGTTCTGTGAGGAAATCATTACTAAGTTGAAGATTTTTTTAAAAATTAAATTAAATAAAATAAAAAAATAACTTAAATTTTAAATTTTTTATTAATCGAAATAATTTTAAAAAAAGGAAAAAATCGTAATATTAAAATTTTCATAAGAAATAATTATTCGATTGTGCACAAATTTTACACGAATATATTTATTCATTAAATTAAGGTTCTGTGAAAAAATCATTACAATAGGATAAAGCATGTAGGTGTTACAAGCTGAAGAATTTTTTTAAAAATCGAAAAAAATCGTAAAATTGCGATTTTAATGAGAAATAATTTTCCGATTGCGCTCAAAAACGTGGCAGTTCTAAGTTCAGAGATTTCGAAGGCCTCCATAAAATTTTATCGTAATTGGAGTATCGGTTTAGCCGGAATCGTGTTAACAAACACACAATAATACAAAAAAAAGAAGAAAAACATTCCGGATTTTTTTCTCCAGTGTAGTGAAATGGAATCTTCGCTTCGCTCCTACGCTCATCCAACAATTAAATATAATCAATCAATTTCCTAACTAGTGGCCACAGTGCGAAAGCGTCAGTGCTGCGTTCCCCCAGCCTTGGCATTCTTACCTGAAACCAACTATTAGTTAGGCGGTATACCTGGAGAATACTTCAATTTTAGTATAAAAGCATGAAATTTGGCATGATGATCGGACATACCCTACTGATTATTTCAAGAACTGTGTTAAGTTCAACTTTTTATAAATACCCTACTGATGATTTAAGGAAATGGAGCCAATCGAAAATTTACCCAGGGACCCCTCAAATCAAAGATGGCGTCCAAACATGGCTTATTTTTTAAAATTATGGTGCTATGTTATTCATTTTCACTTAACGCACGTACTTTCAAGTACTGAATATAAATTTGAGGTTCAAATTAACTTTTTTTTAATCAGAAACCTCTTAAAATTAAAGATAACGGCCAAAAAATCAGCTTGTCATTTATTAAGGGATTTGATTGAATTTCGGTTTCTACACGTATATTGAGCAGCTGAGTATCATTTTGAGGTAAAAATATGTTTTGTGACATTTATTGGTCACATAACCTAGAAAAAGTTTGAAAAAGGACGAAACAAGATTTTGTAATGTGATTATTTACTTATCACTGGTAGCAAAACCTGATAAAAACACACTAATACGTATTGAGCAAACACTAATTAATGTTAAATACGTACAAGTGTGTTTTTATTAGGTTTGGCTACCAGTGATAAGTAAATCATCACATTATAAAATCTTGTTTCGTCCTTTTTCAAACTTTTTCTAGGTTAAGTGACCAATAAAAGTCACAAAACATATTTTTTTACCTCAAAATGATACTCAGCAGCTCAATATACGTGTAGAAACCGAAATTCAATCAAATCCGTTTATAAATGACAAACTGATTTTTTGGCCGCCATCTTTAATTTTAAGAGGTTTCTGATTAAAAAAAAGTTAATTTGAACCTCAAATTTATATTCAGTTCTTGAAAGTACGTGCGTAAAGTGAAAATGAATAACATAGGACATGGTTGATTTAAAAAAATTAGGCCATGTTTGGACGCCATCTTTGATTTGAGGGGTCCCTGGGTAAATTTTCGATTGGCTCCAATTCCTTAAATCATCATTAGGGTATGTCCGATCATCATGCCAAATTTCATGCTTTTATACTAAAATTGAAGTATTCCGTAGATATCTCCAGGTATGCCGCCTGACTATATAGCCTTGACCCTGTATAAAGTACAAGCCAAGGTGACGTCACGATTTGCGAGCTCATCTCGTGCTCGTTGATTCGTGGTTGGACAACTCGAGTTGAGCTAGATGTGACATCGACATTGTTCAGACTCAAACTATTCTATTTCCAATGTTATTTACTTTTTAGATTTTTATTTACTAGGAAGCTTGGCAAACGCTTTTTCAGGCGCGTTGTTGGATGAGCGTATGTTTTTTATACGAAAAAAGCATAAAATTGCGATTTTCAAGATAAATTATTTTTTGATGGGGTTCAAATTTTATACAAATATATTAATTCATAAAATTGAGGTTCTGTGAAAATATCATTACAATCGGATAAAGCATGTAGATGTTATAAGTCGAAGAATTTTTTTTTTTACGAAAAAAGCGTAAAATTGCGATTTTCATAAGAAATTATTTTTTGATTGCGCTCAAATTTCACACCAATATATTATTTCGTTCTGTGAAAAAATCATTACGATCGGATAAAGCATGTAGGTATGAAAAGTCAAAGAATGTTTAAAAAAAATTAAAAAATTGTAAAATTGCGATTTTCATAAGAAATAGTTTTTCGATTGCGCTCAAATTTCTCACGAATATATTAATTCATAAAATTAAGGTTTTGTGAAAAAATCATAACAATCGGATAAAGCATGTGCTTCAAAAAGTGGAACAAAATATTTCTAGAACGTAGCGTTTTGATTGGATAAAATCAGAAAAATAGAGGCTTATCATTGAATAGAAATTATTTTTATTTTACGGTTTGGTTTTCGGCTCAGTTCAACCCCTCCCCCCCCCATAAAGGTTTGGTGCGAACCGGGTTTGATAATTTATACAAATATTATGTAATGTATAAATGAATATACAAATGTATGATTGGGATACGGTAATGGGAAAACGGAAATATGGCAATAAAAATTCAAATAACAATAATGATTAAGCTTTTGTAAAAAAAAGTAAAATACTTTGGATGTAGTAGGGGCTGAGATGTACAAAAAAGGGCCTTGGCTCGATTTGCGTGCCGAAATTGATTTTTTGGTTTTAAACGGTTGGTACCATCGTACTTTAATTAATCTAGGTGTTCTTCAATTTTTTCCGCCGCTATCTTGGATAAAATGGCCGCCAATATGCTTTTTAGATAAAACGTTGTAGCACACGAACGAACAAAGGGAAAATAATGAAATAAGTTTTGACTTGAAGAAAAATTTATTTAAAAGCATACACAAAAACATAAGGGGTGAAAAATATTTTTTTGGGGGGGTAAAAAGTAGGATTTTACTGTCAGAGACCACGTGTTTTTAGTATTGTTAATAATTTGAATTAAAAACTTGTAATGGACCATATAATTAATAGCTTATGACAATGTATTTTTTCTACGTACAAGAACATAAATGTGTTAACGGTAGCGTAAATAGTTTAGGATTTAGAGCTGTTTGTATGTAGCAAAGCGTAAGAAAATTGTTTTCCCAACTGCATACGCGCGCCTCTCCAAAATACCACGAGCTCAGATGTAGTCAATTTGGTCTTTCCCTCTATTTTCCCTATAAATATTTCTAATTTTATTTATAGGCAAAGAAATTTTTTGGGGGTAACAAAAACCAAGATGTACTACACCCGTGATATACAAAGAAACTGTTCGTACAGGAACAGTTTGAAGACCACGATTTTGTAAAGCTCTTGAACGGTGGAAGCCGGTTGAGTTTTCTGGGATATTATATAAACTAACATGGCGTACCCAAATTTGACGTCCCTCATCTAAGCCTGGGTTAGAGTTTGCACAGAGCATGGCTCTGTTTCGTAAAGGTCGAGAAAAGATTAAAGTTCCATATCGCAAACATCAGCTGGTAGGTAGGGGAGTATCACTCCCTGTAACTATATGCTCTATCGCTCAAAAAAGTCGTCGTCGGGGACCTCTCTTCTCTTCATTCTATTGACGACCTCCCCCACAACGCCGATAATGACCCCACGTACGATGATAAAGATGAGGACGACCACGATGTGAGAATTAAGACCCTTGTAGACGATTTTTGATTCCAAAAAACGGGTGTGATATAGAATAAACTTTGCAAGAACATATCAGCTTCTGGGAAGATATCAGTTGTATGTTAAAACCATGTAGAAAAAGTTAAGGCAGGCATCTTAGATCAACTGGAAGACAATCCATTTTTATTTGAGAAGCAACTTATCAACATAATTCGTTAAATAATTTTAGATATAATAGAGATGGCAAGCTATTGTACGATGATTTTGTTGCAAGCGACTTATTATTGATTTATTCCAAATGTATGTTTGGACACTGTCAAAAAGAGTAGCCTAAAGTTTACTCACCTAAAGAACAATATGTAACAAAAAGATTAACTTTTAAGTTGGTCGTACGTGATTTCTTGCTAATTCCAAATGATACAAGTTCTTTCATGTCAGTGTTAGAACAACGTTATGTACGACTTGAACAGGTGCCTGTTCCCGCAGTGTCAGACAGTAAATATGCATTGTAGATGCTTTAACCTTAGTGCAATGTATACGAAAGGTCCAGAAATGAATCTTGCAAGGACTTTGCCAATGAGTTGTTCTTCGTATTAGGAGAATTCTTTCTTTTTACGTCGAGGGAAGAATAATATTGTATTACATAACGCCATAACTCACTTAAGGATAATATTCTAAAAAACCAGTAGTGATGATTGAAACCCTAATAAAATTCTTTGTTAATAACGCAACAAATATTAAACTCATTTCTCAGACGACATTATACTATCTCACACTGAGAGTAAATCACAACTTACCCCATATACTGTGAACTTACGTAAAACACTTTTGATAAAAACGAATCAATGTTTTTTCAGTAGATTGTACCTTCAGTAACCATCCCGACTTGTTTAAACCCGAATTTTGAACGCCATAAAACACGAGGAAGCCGACAACTAATTCCCCTTCACGTTCTAGGGCAATGGTGATGTGCATAAATTTTTACATTGAGTCATGACGCCGGACACAGACGTATTCTTACTCTTAATATACCTTTGTTTTAAGGTATGATCTGCTGAAACTTTATATTTTTATTACTGGGCCCTGGCAAACACAAAAGAAGTATCAATTTGAATGATGAAGGCAATGAATTAGACAGTGAAAAATGTAAATGATTGTCGGACTTCACTGTTTCCCTGGGGCAGATTGGGTGGAAAATTAGTTTAGGCTTTCAAAAAGAAAAATTTTACCTTGTATCTATACTTGTCTACTGAATTTAAAAGAGTAGTACAAGCTTTTGATGAGTTGGGAGAAGACGATTTCGATTTCGACCAGGTATTGTACGATTTTTGAAAGCTTTACATGCCAAATGTATGTCCCAAACACTTTAAATCACCAAAAAACAAATACCTGCTCCGGGAATAATTGTTAGGACAAGAAAATTGAAGGAGAGAAATTGCCGCCAACTTTAAGAGAATTAACCATGCACCACATATCAGAAGAGCTAATGCCATGGCGAGGATAAGCAAGGGTTATCGTTCTTCTCGTCCTAACTTTCTACCACTTACTGAGATCAATAGTTTGTAAAATTTGGGCCCAAAGAAACTACAGTTTCTGTGGGAAAAGCCTACTCTGCCGGCTACTAAGGCAATATTGGAAAAAGTAAGGTGTGGATGCAAGGCCAGATTACGGGGAAAAAGCTGTTTTTGCATGAAAATTATCTAACTTGTACTTCTTCATGCAAATGCCACGATTGTCAAAACGTCAGGGATTATTTCATTCAAAGTGACGAGTAGTAGATGATGACGAAGGACGATGCAAAGTCCCGTTAGTTTTGATGAGGTCCAATGATGTAGAAATTGGGAAGTCAAACTGCATATGTAGGCTATCAAATAAACCTTTTTGTGGGACTACATTTAAATATTTCCCATGAATGTAAAAAGGTCTTGTGGTAAATACCTAACGTGTTGATTTTAAAAATTACAGGTCACCTCGCATATCGCGTTCATAAAGATAGGTGCTATTCCAAAAACACTTGTGCTCAGCAATGTGCAAATCAACATTTAAAAAAAATTGTATTTCCATGTAAACATAAAAAATATATTAGCTCTCACATATGTATAATGTTAGTATAGAACACGCCCATTTCGCATTTTTTAAGATAAATGAAAAGAAATTTTTGTCAAGCAAATTACAAACTAAAAAAATCGACAAATAAATAATATTATTTACACATTATATAGGCCTATAAAAGGGCTATTTTTAAGTGTAATACAAACTTTTATCAAATCGTGTACATCATATCCATTTATTATTTCGTAATATTTTAAATTTAGCTGAAAACTAAATTAAAAACTTTTATTAGCGGTCATATTTTTCAAGATGGCTACCAAATTAATTAAGCCGGTTAATATTTTTTAAGTATTTTTATCTATCGATCATATTTTTATCTATCATGCACTCTAAAAAATGTAAAGCGCCTTTATTCGTCTAAATAGACCACAAAAGTACAAATCAAATAAATTAAAAAAAAATTTTATTTTAAAATATTTTTTCGGGTTATTGTATTTTTTTTATTATTTCTTATCGATCAATTAGTACACCAATTTTTTTTTCGTAATTTAAACATAATAATTGCATGAGTTTTAATCGTTTTCTGAAATGTACTATGGCGGTCATTTTTTCCAAGATGGCCGCGTAAAAAATTGAAAAACACCTAGATCATGTTTGGGTGAATGGGGTTTTTATCATTTAAAACCAAAAAATCAATTCGGCATGCAAATCGAGCCAATGTACATCTCAGCCCCTACTAATGTCAATAAATGAAAATCTTTTCGAAATTAATCAAAATAATATTTTGAGCTAATGGTTGTGGTCCTAGCTTGTAGAAAAAATACATTTGTCGTACATTATTGTTCTGTAAATTCAATTATTTTAAATTTTTTATGAAGGAACAAGTGATACCTATAGATAGTATTGTTGTAAAACAGAACCATAGAAACTCGGTGGGCAAGAAGAGTTGTGAGGAGTTTACCAACATGTCGCTTCTAGCGTTGATTGCGACGACAGTGATCATCGTCATGGTAGTGCTGTACGTCCTAAGGAGGTGAGTACACCGGAATGATAAGTGACCACATTACCGCTCTGTGAATTATTTTTTAGGTTGATAGATTTCCCGACACAATTAATATTGAAACGTACTTAATCTTTTGACTCACCGTCAAGTTATTGTGTAGGCCTACTAACTAAAACAGAGGAGTGAAGCCTAGCTTAGTCATCTTCATTCCTCTTCTTTTTTGGTGGTGTGCGGGTATCCAAAATTTCTGGTCGGGTATTTGGGGTGATTTGACCCATAGTCATAAAAGGTACCCGATTTTCGGTTAAATTAAAATATTTTTGAGGGTTGGTGGAGGTGCCGGTCCAGGATATACATATTTTATTGGTGGAGGTGCCGGTCCAGAATTTTTTAATTTACCACTGCCTCCTAGGTGCTACTCGTGACTCTTCGTTGGGAGAAAAACATAATGTGAGATTTTTAACAAGTAAAATTCAATATCCATTTTTACATGCAGTATTTAAGCCCTACCCGACCTGACTGTCAAGTCCTCTACCCACACAGTCTTGCTTATTAATGGTGTTCTGTGTTCGTTGATATCAGTTTTTTGTTGTTGATTTTTAAGTTGTTGATAAGTTGTTGATACATTGTTCTTACATGGTCATACGCAAGTGCTGGATGAACGAATTGTGTAGGCATAATAAACTGTTTGCAGCTACATACTCTGACCCTGAAGATACAACACAATCTTATTGATTATGATTGGGAACGAGTCGTTGCCAACAGGCGCGTAACAACTTAGTTTCAGGTGGGGGGGTCACTGGTCACATCCAACTATGGGGGGTCTGGGGGGATGCCCCCCAGCTAATGCGGGTCCGGGGCGCACAGCCCCGGAAATTTTTTCGATTCTTAGAGTGTGATTGGCGTATTTTAACGAGTTTTAGGCATGTTTTTTTAATAAAATTTGTAAGTGGTGACTGGAATTCAAAATGGTCTATCTCCAGATTTTTACCTGGATGACCAACCCCTGGTTACGGCGGTGCATTCGTCATTATAGTCACACTCAAAATGAGAGTTGGTCTTGGGTAAAGACCAGTTTATGATTGACAGGATCGTAGGTGGACGTCTCGTTGACGTTTCTACCATTTTCAACTCTTGTTTCCCATTGAATCCGTCAAACATAAAGTGGCCTTTCTTTGGGGTGATTTATAGACAAAAAAAAATGTCATCATTGCTTTAAACAATGCGCTCATGGTGGTTGTACCCTAAAGCGAGTGCACCCAAATGTCACATGAAAGTTGAGGATAATATGAGTGGGGGTCAGACAGTACAGTGGCGGGGGGGTCAATTCCCTCGTTCCCCCCGGCCCCCCCTTGTTACGCCACTACTTAACACAACTTCGCACTGCACTTGTCCACACGTCTGTTCCTAGTCACCAGGGAAAGAAGAAATAGCAATTTTGGTCTGGTAAAGTCCAGTTTACGATAGACTGGAGCGTAGGTCAAGTGTTTCTACCATTTTAAACTATTCACCCATTGATTCCCGTCATACATAAACTGGCCTTTCTTTGGGGGTGATGACAAAACTCTTTAACAACCCCTCCACCCCCTGTGGCCCGGACCATTTCTGGCGACGATTGAACAGAGCGACTACAAGGCTAGACAAAAAAATTGACATAAATGCCACATGAAAGATGTGGATAACCTAAGGGGGGGGGGTCAGGCCATCGAGTGGGGGGGGGGGTCAGACTGGCGAGTGGGGGGGTCAATTCCCCCCTTTCCCCCCCTGTGTTACGCGCCTGGTTGCCATGTTATTAATTTTGTACATTGTCCTTAGAACGTCTGTCACAAAAAGCTTGTTATGTTCACACAAAGTTCAATACTCAATGATTCAATATAGTTCGTACGCATACATCAAGATTGCTAAAAAACTACACAATTATACACGCGGATTTTCATTCATAATCTCAAAATTAATTACTTTTCCAAATAAAATAGTGTATTTTAACCATGATTCTTAATTAATTATTAGGCTAAGATTGTAGGACGAGATCTATGAAAAATAATAAAACAGGCCTACCATAATAATAAAATGTGTTCATAAACTAAGTGCAACATGGAATTCAGAATGGTGTCTGGAGCATGAATGATCTCTAGCTGATCGTCATTGTACTAATTCCGCTTCTTCTTCTTCTTCTTCTTCTTCTTCTTCTTCTTCTTCTTCTTCTTCTTCTTCTTCTTCTTCTTCTTCTTCTTCTTCTTCTTCTTCTTCTTCTTCATCTTCTTCTTCTCCTCCTCCTTCTTTCATTCTCAGATGGGGAAGCAAGATGGCTGACAACCATCTAACGCCGCCAACTTGTCCCAGCCGCCATTTCAACTCCGGACAAGGAATTTACAAAGCGTGTGCTTCGTGTTGCGTGAGCGACACTTCCTTGAAGTGAGTTGATATCTTTTCTTGTTTAACTTTACATCATACAGTGAGAATCATTTTATAAATTTTATAAATAGCTTAAACAAATGTGAACTGCCATCAATACAAAATTATTGTAAACAAACTGATGTTAGATTTTTAAGTAACTTAATTACCGGTGTTACTGACCTTGATCCATTTAAAAGAATAACAATTCAGAAAAGACAGTTTATCCGACATAATACTGGCCTAGTTTTAAACCCTCTCCGTGCTAGAACATCTATCTACCAAAATCATTTTTATAACCGTGCTGTTACTTTATGGAATACTATTCCTCTAGAAATCAAAGATGCTCCAAATTTTAAGAATAACATAAAAGATGAGATGTTGTAGGCTTTCACGACCCGTAGATGTCTTCTGTATGATCCCTGGGCTGTTTCGTCGTGTCGATGATGAGGCACTGCTCGACGTTTCGCCACCCATGTTGGTGGCTTCTTCAAGAATGATGGGATGGATGCTCCTCCGGTCTTTTAGCCAGGCAACATAGTTGCCAGTTTCTTTAAACTACCTCGGACAATTGCCCTTTATAGTATATATGATATGTTAAAGTAAAATGACGATTTTTTTTAAGCTTGGTTTTGTGATTCGAGAGAATCAAGGCCTGAGTTAGTGGCTCTAGCATAATTGCTAGCTGTCAGTGAACTTATTCTAGGAATAATTAAATACTATGTGTATGTGTCAGTGTGAATACATTTCGTAAAATTAGTAAGATACATTGTTGCACTAAGGCATAATAAAATAGATTGTATAGTGCTAAAAGCATAACATATTATAATAATATATTAAAAAGTGAAGTTTGGTAAATAAAACATAAATTAAAAACTTCCAGAGTTCCCCAGGCTAGTTCTGCTCCCCAAGGAGGAGTAGGGCATGCCTGGGTCGTTTATACCTATCCCTGATGGGATCAGTGTCAGGTTTTAAAATGTTGATAAAAGGATTGGGGTTGTCTACTGCCTTTTCATACAACTTGGTAGTGATATTAAACATAAAATCATTAATAGTTGGCATTTTGAGAGAGCGGTGTATATCATCGTTCCTGACGTACAGGGTGAACGAGTTGCTATTCTCAGTGCTCGGTTTTGAACCCTTTGTAATAATAAAAGATTGCTTTTACATGTGGTGGCCCACACCGGGGCTGCATAAGTGAGAATTGGTCGTATCAGTGATTTGTATATAAGCGTTGTGTTTAAAATGCTCATGTTACTGGATTTCTTAAGTATAGGATAGAGCATTGAGAGTCTTGTTGAGGCTTTTTTTAGCCGTTTCTTTAACATGAGCTTGTCCACGTGAGCCCTTTGTCAAGGTGACCCCAATGTACTTTACTGTGTTTGACTCGGGTATTTCTTCGTAAAAACAAGTAGAGGCTGTCATGTGTTAGGACGCGAGCTGCTGTCCTTTAGTAAAGATTACAGCAGCGCTCTTGGTTACATTTATTTTAATGCGCCACTTGTGTACCACTCCTCAAGAGTATCGAGAGCCTCTTGTAGTTTTTTAATGGCTAAGCTAGCCCTCCATGAACTTACCAGAAGGGCAGTATCATCTGCGTAGATTGCGTAAGTTACGCCAGGTAATTTAGGCAAGTCATTTACATAGATACAAAAGAGGAGTGGTCCTATGATTGAACCTTGGGGGACGCCCGCTAGGATGGGTTTTACTACCGAAGAGTAGTTGCCAACCTGCACCAGAAAACTCCTGTCTGACAAGTATGACGAGATTAATCTTATGAGATAATTGGGAAATGATACGGTCAATAAGTTTAAAAATTAGACCGTCATGCCAGACCTTATCGAAGGCTTGGGCAATGTCGAGGAAGACCCCCGCAGTTACCCGGTTCGAATTGAAACCATGGGAGATGTGCTCAGCCACACGTAATAACTGCTGCGTAGTAGAATGATCCTTTCTAAAGCCAAATTGCTCATTTATGATATTTTGTTGTCAGTCCGGTGCTTTTCTAGACGGCGTAATAGAACTCGCTCAAAGAGTTTCGATATTCCATTTAATAAGCTTATAGGTCTATAATTCTGGGAAAGCCGGGTCTTTGCCCGGCTTTGGAAAGAGAATGATTTTGGATTGCTTCAGCTCAAACGAGAAATACTGAAGCCTCAACATATTATTAAAAATGTTAGTTAAGAACACAATAGCACGTTTCGGGAGGTTTTTCAGGGCAATGTTTGGGATTTGGTCTAAGCCAGGTGCTTTTTTATTTTTTAACTTTTGAATGATATTGATAAGCTCTTTGGGGGAGCAAACATCTCCCGCGTCAAGAGGGATTGTGTCATCTTTTATGACAAAATCCTCAACTGTCTGCTCAACTGTCTCGATGTGGTCCAGGCAGCTGGGGTTTTCGTTGGGCATGAAGGCCAGCTCTAGTGTATCTGCAAAAGCATTGGCTTTGTCCCTAGGGGTATAAGCCATGCCGTTTATGCCATGGATAGGTGGCAAGGTTTGTTGACTTTTTAGCAATTTTCTTGTCATTTGCCACAGAGACAGATCAGCAGCGTTGAGTGCTTCTATTTTAGTTGTCCACTCTTTGTTGCGGTGAGCTATAATTTTGTTTTTAATATCCTGAGTCATGTTATTAAGTAAATTCTTTGTAAGAGGGGAGCGGTTATTTTGCCAGACCCTACGAACTCTATTTTTTGCTTGTATTGATTTAATGATATTAGTGGGAAGTGTCCATTGCGAATTTGTTGTTGGTTCTTTAAAGACAGGAGTATTGTTATTGAGTGCTAGAATTATTGCATTTGTGAACTCAAGAATTGTTTTATCTATATTGTGGGAGTTGCTGGCTTGAGGGTTGATATCCGTCAGAAGGTTATCCAACTCCAGCCTGAACTGTTTCCAGTCTGTTTTATTAACATTAATGCGGGTGGGGTTGCTTTCAAAAACTGCATGATTGCCATAATTAATTACAATTGGATTGTGGTCTGAACTAAGTTCCTGTATAGTTTCCACATTAATAGAAGCGTTGAGATTTCTAGATAGGGCAATATCCAGAATATCCGGCCTTCGTCCCGTGTCAGGATAATGCGTCGGTGCAGCAGGGCCGGAGACCTGGATGTGCCGTAGAATGCAGTGATTAAATAACAACCTCCCACTTGTATTAGTAATGCGAGAGAGCCAGGATTGGTGTTTGCAATTCAAATCACCTGCTATGATGGTAGTGCAAGGTGGAACTACAGATCTTGTCAATGTCAGAACAGTCTAATTTGCTATTTGGTGGTTTGTAAACAGAAACTACCCTAAGATAAGAACTTTTGAGCTTTAGCGTTACTGCTGTAGCTTCTATTGAGTTGAGCTTAGGCAGTTCACAAGGATAGTGAATAATATTACATTTGACCAGAACAGCGGTGCCACCACCAGCAGCGTCTCTGTCAGAGCGGTAGATCTTAAATCTATGTAATTTAAACTTTAAATTGGGCTTTAAAAAAGTTTCGCTCAACATGCAAACATCAATGTTCCTGCGGTTGAGGCATTCAAAGAGTTCCTCTTTTTTATTGTTGATAGAATTAGCATTCCATGCCATTAATCGGAGATTGGGTGTGAAGGATTTTCTATGGCTTGAAGCCATGTTGGTTGTTACCTGACATGTTGGCCACTAGAAACAGTGGCATAGAGTGAGAAATTATAAGTCTAAGACGTTCTTCATTTGTCACAGACTGGAGAGCCGCGAGAAGCGATTCTGCCCAGTCAGTAATGGTTTTGAAATCAATGCCTGCATCTGTGTCTGTTTTTTGAGATTGGTTGGCCTGGCCTTAGGATTGGAATCAGTATTCTGATGTGGTTTGTAATTGCGGTTGGAATCTTGATTAGGTCGTCGTTGGTTGGAATGGCTTGAGCTGGGTTGTCGCTGCTTTAATATTGCCTCAGGCTCATCTTCACTGTCTGAGGAGGATGGGGAAGAGGAGTGAGTGTTGCGGGATCTGGGGGCTTTACGCCTCTCAGCTCGGTTTGCAGGCAGGGATGGGAAGTTCTCTGTTTGTTCAACATTATCATTGTCGTGCCCTGGATTTGATTTCCTTGAGCTCCAAGGATTAGACTTGGGAATTGGTGCGTCTTGAAATTACCCTGATTGTATTTTGAATGCTTAGTGTGTTCACTATTGCCCTTAGTAAGTTTTGATCGCATGGTAACATTGATGGATTTAAATGTAGGACACCCTCTCCAGTTTGAGGTGTGGGGGCCGCCACAATTAGCACATTTTGGTGGGTCTTGGCGAGCCTTGTCACAGCTGTTTGACGTGTGGGAACCCCCACACTTTACACACATAGGCTTGTTGTTGCAGTATTTTGCCACGTGATTGAATCGTTGGCAATTATAGCATTGCGGTGGCCCTTTGGGAGCTTGGTATTTTTCGATTGTGACTGTTGAATGGCAAAGATTTGATATGTTTTTAATAATATTGGCCATTTCGAGATTTGACTTTGTCATGTAAAGTGGGAGTGTGGGTTTGCCGGGACGCATGCTACGTAACTGAGTTACCGTGCAGTCAATTACGCCCTGCTCATGTAGCTCGTCTGTTATCCAGCCAATGCTAGTAGTCTTGTCAAGACCTCGTATTACCATCTTGTATTCTTTCTCCTCAGGAGGGAGGAAAGAGTGAAACTCAATATCGTGATTTTTAAGGTAGGCAGTGGCAGCCCTGAAGTCGTCGGGTGTGTCAGTCCTCAGCTGGAGGTTTCCCCCTTAGACTGGAAACTGATCTTGCCCCTGCATAAACTGTTGATTGCCTTGGCTGTCTTTCAAAGTCAGTCAGATTACGGAGTATGATCGGTGGAGGTGGAGGACCTTTCTTTGAGGTCTCTGAGTCTCCCCAAATGCATAGCATCCGTATCATCTTCTACCGTACTTCCATTGTTAATGTCATTAACTTCTGGCTGTAACGGGTCAAATCTATTGTTTGTGACAACAGGGTTGATTCCTGTATTCTTCTTAAGTTTGTCTGCTGGAGAGGGAGTTGTTGAATTGCGTTTCCGCTTTTTATTAGTTTTGATTTTCTTATCCTCAGAAGGATCTTTTGATTTTAGAAAATCCTTCGTAGTGAGTTCAGGAGTTTTCTTTTTCTTTTTCTTTTTCTTTGACTTGACAGATACGAACCCAGCCTCCTTGTCAGCCTTGTCAGACTCTGACTCATCCTCACGGGAATCTGAGTCCGCATCACCATCGTCTTGGCCTGATAATGCTTCGTCAGTAATCTCGGAGTAGGACTCATCAGAGTCTTTTCGGGGATGGTTTACTTCGTAAGTTTGAATGATTTCTGCGATAAGCTTCGACATCTCTCTCTTTCTTTTAGGAGTTAGCTTAGGGCCTAACTTGGCTGCTAAGTCTAAGTCCGATGGGGTCGGTGAAGCCATTTTTATAGAAATGGATTAAAATTAAGATAGAATTACAGTTGGCATTTGCCGAGTCATGATTAATAGTAATAAAATAAGCGTAAGCCAAGTCAAATTACAAAACTGACAACAGGGAGTCCCTGACTAAGCTTAAAAAGCGAGCATAGCTCGTCACAATTTTAAAAATTGTTAATAACTAAATTAAATAGGCAAATTGCCAGTCAGAATATTTATAAACTAGCTAGGGAGCGTACGAGGGAGGGCAAGTAGAAATGCAGCCTCCGGCAGGAGGGGCTGCCTACAGGGCCTGACGTCGTTCGGATGGATGATGAAGCAGGCTGTATATATACCTCCTGCTGGTAGATGAATCCACAGGTGGGGGACAGGGCCCTAACCAATGGGAACGCTCCTTGTCTCTCATTGGCTAGGCTCGAGTCCACTCCGTCTTGTCAATAACTAACCCTATGGCTAGGCCAACATGCTTCTTCTTTTTTTTTTTTTCTTTTTTTTTTCCTTCCCGTTTGCACGGTTATCAAGGCTTCTTTCTAGTTCTTAGGCGTTCAGTCCACTCAGATAGTATCTCTTGATTTCTTTTAGTAACTGTTTCCAATTGTGATGTTGCTATTGCAGTTGCTGTGTTTACAATTGTTGTTGTTGTTGTTAAACATGGTGATTCATCTGGTTATTTATTATTGATTGCCACCTCTGTGTCTATCCTTTCTTTATCTTAAAGTAGCACTGAGGATAAAGAAAGGATAGACACAGAGGTGGCAATCAATAATAATATACCAGATGAATCACATGTTTAACAACAACAACAATTGTAAACACAGCAACTGCAATAGCAACATCACAATTGGAAACAGTTACTAAAAGAAATCAAGAGATACTATCTGAGTGGACTGGACGCCTAAGAACTAGAAAGAAGTCTTGATAACCGTGCAAACGGGAAGGAAAAAAAAAAAGAAGCATGTTGCCTATAGCCATAGGGTTAGTTATTGACAAGACGGAGTAGGACTCGAGCCTAGCCAATGAGAGACAAGGAGCGTTCCATTGGTTAGGGCCCTGTCCCCACCTGTGGATTCATCTACCAGCAGGAGGTATATATACAGCCTGCTTCATCATCCATCCCATCATTCTTGAAGAAGCCACCAACATGGGTGGCGAAACGTCGAGCAGTGCCTCATCATCGACACGACGAAACAGCCCAGGGATCATACAGAAGACAACATAAAAGATCTTTTTAGTTAAATTGTCACTAAAAGGTATTCTGAAGGCCTACCATGTTTTGATACTATTGCACTTGATTGTTTATTGACTATTTATTTTATCCCATTTTATTTAGTTGTAATGAAGGGAATCAGGCATAACTTGCTATGGGGCTATGCCCTCTCTGATTCTCTTCAACATTTTAAGTTTACCATGTATCTTAACTTGTTGAATAAATAATAATAATAATAATAATAATAATAATAATAATAATAATAATAATAATAATAATAATAATAATAATAATAATAATAATAATAATAATAATAATAATAATAATAACAATAACAACCTCTACAGACATAACCAAGTAGCTAACATTATTCACGAAAAACTAGCAATCAAGTATAACCTCACTCATTGATACACACACACCTTACTACAAATACAAACCGGAGAAAGTACTAGATAGCAAAGATTTCAAATTATATTACGACCGCACAGTTAGACCAAACTATACATCACAACAGACCGGATATAATTATAATTGACAAGAAGAAACAAGAAACTACCCTTATTGACGTTGCTGTCCCAATGTGCCATAACGTCGAGACTACATGGAAGAAAAAAATTGACAAGTATAGTGAACTTGCAATTGAGATCAAGAAGATGTGGAAACAGAAAAAGGGAAATACAATCCCATACGTGATATCGGCTAATGGCATCATACCGAAGAAGCTACATGAAAGCATTAAACAACTAGATCTTCCACCCAATGTTTACATCGAGACTCAAAAGGCAGTAATACTCAACACGTGTAGAATAGTTCGTAAATTTCTAAACTAACAATGATACTTCGAGATTCCGAGACAGCTTCCATCCTGACATGGTTTTCGTGGTTTCCCATAGTCCGAAGAGCAAATGCTAGGATGGCGACGAGAAATCGGCCACGACCGTACACAGCAGAAAGAAAACATCATCTACAAACTATATTATAAATGACTTATTTTAGTTAGAGTTAAGACAAAGTAATAATGTAGGTATGTAATAATACCGACAACATGTTAGCTCTGGTTTTGACCGAGTTTGTATGAAATACATCCAATAAAATAATAATAATAATAATAATAATAATAATAATAATAATTTTCATATAATAATAATAAATTAACTGTATTTAGGATTGTTAAGATTTAATAATTCATACACTATTTCACACAAATATAATTGCAGTTAATTTTTTAACAGTTTCTACATTTACACAAAATACGGACTATTCCTTGAACACTGACATTCTTGTTGCAGTTTCAAGAGTCAGCATGAACTGGATTCCAATCATCGATCTCTGACTGGTATGAGGGCTCCATGAAGTGGTTTCAGACGAAAAACATGACATCAATCTACCAAACAGCAGTCAAACATCACGCTTTTCATCATGGAACAAGATCGACTCTCTAAAATTTGGCAAATCATAAATTGATTTTAAAAAATGTAAAAAAAAAATCGGCTAACAGTGATGAAAATTATCAGAATATATGGGTTTCTAATCTTTGAGATTGAGAATGAATCTAATTTATTTTAAATCTTACAGAATAGTGTTAATTTGTTGCACGCATTTTTGCAGGTTTAAAGGGGTATTCACCAGCTAAACTCAGAACATATTATAATTCATTCAGGCATTACTAGTGAGAGCTGTAAAGGGAAAAAATCAAGAATATTGCAAATCCGGTTACTTGTGCGAAATTTGGCATGGGGTAGTTAATAAAATCAGAATTAATAATCCGACGGCCGAGGCAAAAAATACTTCACCCAAAACACCCTCTTTGCTTGAGCAACACTTCCTTGAAGTGAGTTGATGATATTGTATTAAATGTTTCTTTAATTCACTCGAACCCAAACCAAAGATTGTTGGATTTGCGACAAGCATCTTGGGATGTGTTGCAAAATAACGAATTGCGTACCGGTAGTGTGATGCCCACATTGACTAATAAAATTCGTCCACCTACGTCTCGACTCTCACGTAGAGAAGAGGTGGTATTGTCTAGAATTCGTATAGGCCACACACGCCTAACTCACGGATATCTCTTAACCAGAGAAAAGGTTATTCCCATATGTGACACATGTGATGTACCTTTAACCGTACTTCATATGCTAGCAGAATGTACCAAATTTGATGCCTTGCGCACGCAATTTGATCTCTCCCAATCATATGAAGAACTTCTATCATATGATAACGGCGACAAACTTTCTAAATTTCTCATCCAAAGTTATGTATTTAACAAAATTTAATTCACATCATACACATTTCTTCATTTCCTTTATTTTCATTCACATACATAACTTTTATTTTGCTATTACTTTCATCATCATCAATTTATTTTGTTATTTTTACACTTGGAAAACAATCTAATCATCAAACGTACCTGCATTAACTCATCTCATCAACTTTCATTCACAGGCGGCGCAATATGACCTAACCGGTAGAAGCGCCCTAGTTTCTCACGTCGTCGTCAAAATATTATTATTATTCAAACTAGTAGGTAATAATTAAAATTATGTTCTGGTAAAACTTTCAATGTGTTTTCATCCAATCGAACCACTCTCAATTCTTCAACCACATTTATAACTCCCCCTAGTAATTGGATGAGCGTAGCGAGCGAAGACTTCAATTTCACTGATTCCCCAAAAAATTTAGCTCGGGTGTTTTTTTTTGTTTGTTTGTTTTTTGTTTGATTGTTTGTTTTTTTGTCTGTTTGTTCGCTCCCTACCGGGCAAACGGCATATGCGATCTTGATGAAAATTTGACAGGACCTTCGAAATTTCTGAACTTAGACTTGCCACGTTTTTGGGTACAATCGAAGAAATATTTCTCATGAATATCGTACCTACTTTTACGATTTTTTTTGATTTTTTGTGCGATATTTTCGTGCCATTTGGGCCAATTCTGACCAAACGGGTGGGGCTACAACGTTCATATTTCACATGGACATTAAGGTAATGGTGATGTATTGCTTTCTGAAAGAAAAAGTTGAAAAAATTAGCCAGAATCTATAGAAATAAAGCTTTTAATATAAGTTTTTTGATTTTTTATGCGATATTTTCGTGCCATTTGGGCCAATTCTGACCAAACGGGTGGGGCTACAAACGTTCATATTATACATGGACATTAAGGTTGGTGATGTAGTACCTTTTAAAAGAAAAAGTTGAAAAAGCTAGCCAGAATCCATAGAAATAAAGCTTTTAATATAAGTTTTATACGGTAAATAATACCAATTGACAGGTAACAATAGAAACTTGACAACAATCACCTACAATGCGTAGGCAGCAAAACAAAGCACTTGCAAAAGAAAGATATCCCACGCAAACTAAAAACTTTAAAAAGCTCATCCATCAACGCGGCGGGACTTAAGCGTTAGTGTAAATTTGATCAACAACCAGAAAATGATGAACCAGAACATGATGCGAGTACGACGTTCTTTTGTAATGTGAGGAGAAACAGGTACGAAAGTCGAAAGTACTACGAGACAGATTCTCTTTTTGTTGCTCTTGCATTTATATATTTTCTTAATTCTTTGTTATAAATGGCATGTTTAAATCTGTTAATTAATATAAAAAAGTGAATTCAAAATATTATTAGATTTTAAATAAATACAAATCTAAAAAATAATACAAAATAAAAATAAAATACAGGCGAACGAACCTTCAGTCTTCTCGCCCAATACAATGAACTCTGTTCCCGCGCTTCACTGTTAATCAACGGAAGTGGAAACGAAAACGAAAAGCAATCTGCCAACTTCGACAATTTAAACAAATTCATTAACTACTTATTTTATTATCGTGTTGTGATACTTGGTATTTCATAGCAAGTGTTATTGTTCTCAAGTGTTGAGAGATGTATTTACTGTCAGTGAGTGACAATTTTCATATACAAGGAAATAAACAAAGGGTTTACGTGAGCAATTTTTGTTCTTTGGTTGGCAACAGATATTTTAAATTTACCGCATTTATGCTGCCAACTACGAAATAAAGTTATGAAGTATTTAAATGACTTCTTGTCGTTATGTAGTTAATCGCACGCTGGTCGCTCACCTCTAAAATAAGTAACTTATGGGTAATTTTGACAAAGAACAAGTGTAATAAGTTTTTGGATACAGATTTGGAGAGAATACGTGTCTTATTTTATTCCGATTGTGTGGTCATAATGTATTGACCATGTATGACGATGGTGCTGCGATCCCTCGGTTGTTCACTTCGTATCGGGTAAGGTATATTTCCAAGAGATCGCAGCACCATCGTAAAGATGGTGGACGCACTATGACCATTAGTGTGGAATTAAATTGTGCACTAACGCTCTACAAAACTGCATCTGACAATGAATAAAACTTATGCTCGGTCAAGATTTTGTATAAACATACTATTTTAATAAGTGAATGACCACCAGGAATGAACTACGTAATAGATTTGGTAATAGTAAGAGTTCCAAAATATTGACGTAATATTTTCATGGTTGGCAGTAAAAATGCGGCAAATTTAAACATTTTTAATACCAACCAGAGAACTTCTGAGATTGATTCTCATATAGAAAAACATTAATTAAAACATGTTTTACACATATGATTATGCATTATATTTTCACTTTTTATCAGAACATACTTTTCTAACTAGTTCAGAATAGTGTGTGTCATGAAATATCTTAATAGGATAATTAAATTAATTGTTATCAAGTTTGTGCATGGCATGTGTTTTGATGTTTGTAGACAAGCTTTTCGGTGACGTTTAAATAAATGGGTGGTAAGTTGAAATATTCTTACGTCTTCCGCAAGTCTAATTGTGAAGAAGCCTTCACAGAAGTAAGCATCTTTGTTTTACATCCACGAAAATGTGATGTAGGCCCTACCATACAGCAGTTATAAGTAGTGTGTGGCCTACTAGGCCTAGTCCCTAGGTAGGCCATACATTATTTTTGGTTATGTAGGCGATTGTCGGTAAAAGTGGGTTTCCGCGTGTTTATTTTTAATTTACTAGAGATTTTGCATGGTTTTGAACAACAACAAAAAAAATTGGGGCAAAATTAGCCATTCCGTCATACTACCCTTGTTCCCCTAGGGCTTACATAACCAAAAAGAAAAGAAGGCCTAGGGCCCTAGGCCTAGGCCTAGGCCTAGCTATCTAGGCTATAGTCTATACATTGGTTAAAGGGCACTTCTTCAGTTCAGGGGCCCCAAAACAATTTTGTCTGGGAAAAGCCTAGGGTGGGTGGGGGGGGGGTGGCAAAGTGCCGTGTCGAGGTTTGTAGGTACACCAGTTTATAGGCCTAGCAACGTTAGGGGTTTAAGCTTAGGTAGGCCTAGGCCCTAGGCTAGGGTATAATACTAGTTTTACATGATTCTAAAAAGCATGAAATAAGCATGAAAAACCGGCACTGTTTCGGTTAGTAGGCTATGGCCAGTTTTTGATCACTTGTTTTTTCAAAGGTTTTGTAGGTACTTAATATTTAAAATAGCGACGTTAAAGGTTTTGTAGGTACCTACTTTAGATTTAAAATAGCGACGTTAAAGGTTTTGTAGTACTTTATAAAATAGCGACGTTCAGAGTCTCAGAGATAAAAAACTGGCCATACTAACCGAAAGAGTACTAGGCCTACCAAAAAACCAAGTTGGGGCCCCTGAAACGAAGAAGTACCAGTTAAAGAAGGCTTCGCTTTTTGTTGCGCAATCTATTAAAAATTTAAATTGCTGCGGTGGAAAAATGAACGGAAGCTTCAAGCTTCAGTTGCAAAAATAAGAATCCCATTCCTAGGCTAGGCCTAGGACTAGGCCTAGGTAGCCCAGGCCTTAAGAACGCTGTACAACAGCCTAGGAACAATGCCCGGCAAAGGTAACGGGTAGGCCTATAGGCAAATTATGCTAAATTGGTTAGCCTAGGGTTTATAGGTCTTTGGCCTAGCACCTTTGGCCTAGCATAGCCTATGATTTAAGGACGCTGTCAACAACCTGTTATCGTCACTTACCGGTTAGTTAGGCCAGTCACTTAGCGGTTGAGCCAGGCCAAGGGCCTACCTAGCCTAGAGGCTAGATATCTGTAGCTGCACTGCACATCAATTTCATGTAAATGCATTGAAAAAATATAATTGAGCGAGCGTCTCCACTTGACTCTTATGGCTGGAATGTCTGTTTTTTTTGTTTGTTTTTTTGTTTTTTTCTGTTACTGCTTCGGTACAGGTCGCACCGTTTCTCTGATCGACCTGAAATTTTGCACACATGTACATACCATCTATGCGGGTTGCTGTATAGTTTTTGAACAAAATCTGATCGTTGGTTATAAAAATAAAAAAATAAATATATATATATCTTGACCCCTTTTCCAACATTAAATCGGGTTGGGGGGAGCAGTATCACACTACTCCGTTTCTTGGGCTAACATCTTCGTTGTCGGCTAGCCAGGCCTGACACAATCATGTCCTCAGCTTCTTCTTCGCTCGCCTCCTCCACTACCAGAGGTCTGTTTAAAAGCTCCCTCCATCTCTCCCGGTTTTCCCACAGTCTTTCTGCTTCCACTTCGTTCCATGCCATTCCTCTCTTCTCAACACTGTCTTTAATCTGCTCCACCCACTTCTCTCTCGGTCTGCCCACTTTCTTCTTAAACCCTTCTTGTTTTTCAAACTCTCTTCTTGGTATCCTGGCCGGATCCATTCTTTTCATATGCCCAAACCAACGTAGACGTTCTCTCTCCAACCTTATTTTAAGCACACTTTCAACACCTAGTTTTTCCCTTATAACACTACTCCTGATCTTGTCGTTTTTTGTCACCCCCAGCACACTCCTCAAGAATTTCATTTCTGCTGCCTCAATCCGGCTTTCTGCTTTGTGTCCCAAGGTCCATGTCACTGTGGCTGTGGCATATGTCAGTATTGGTAGAAAATATAGCTTATAGCCTAGATCAAAAGTTTACATTTCCTTGGGATTTCTTCTTTCCAAAGTAGCTTCCTGACTGATTGGTAGAAGCCCTCCGCCAATGTAATTCTTCTCATAACTTCTGCATCTATTTTCGCATTTGTAGATAGCACACTTCCTAGGTAGTTGAAATCTTCTTTCGTTGTCAACTCTTCGCCCCTCAGCAAAAGTTTGTTATCTCTAGGTCTGTGTTTCTTAGTCAATGATTACCACTTCGCTCTTTTCTTTACTGATTTTCATATCATATCTTTCTGTTGCCTTGTTCCACTCATCCAATTCTTCTTGCACTTCTTCTATTGTCTCACCACATACTACTATATCGTCCACATAAATCATAGTTCTTGACTCTATATCTTCTTCCGGTTTCACTACACGCAATACCTCGTCAATTATTATGATGAACAATGTTGGCAAGAGCACACTTCCTTGTCTTAGCTCTCAAACCATTCAGTATTGCCAAATGTTGTTCGGACGCAACTTGTACCATTTTCATATGTCGACTGTATGCGGTCTATGAGATCTTGTTCTACTCCTTTCTTACCTAATGATGCCCACACTTTTTTCCTCGGTAGCTTATCGTAGGCTTTTTCCAGGTCTAGGAACAGCATGACCATTTCTCCACCTTTCTCCCATTGGTTCTCCATTGACTGCCTTACGGCAAAGATAAGGTCTACAGTAGATCTCCCTGGTCTGCACCCATATTGCTCCTCTCTTAACTTCCCATCAATTTGTATGCGTAGTCTTCTTTCAAGGATTCTTTCATATAGTTTAGCTATTTGACTCATTAGGGATATACCTCTGTAGTTTCTGCAGCATTTCCGGTTTTCCTTCTTGAAAAATGGTACAATTACGTATACTTCTCGTCCAGTCGTCAGGTATCTCCTTATTATTCCATATTGTACACATAAGTCTCCACACCCAGTTTACCCCAGTTTCTCTTGCTGCTTTAATCATCTCAGTGGTTATTTCATCAATCCCAGGTGCCTTACCATTCTTCATTCCTTTAATGGCATCTTCGACCTCTTGCCTTGATATTGCAGGTTCGGTATCGTTTGTAGTCTTAGATTTGTCTATTATAGTCTTTGCTCGGTCTCGATCCTCAGGGGGGTATAATTCACTCTCATCCTGGATAAGTGTTTTATTGCTGCCTTTGTCCGGGTTCAATAGTTCAATGAAGTATGCTTGCCACATCTCTTTAATTTTATTAGGATCAGTAATTAATTCACCACTTCCAATCTCATCGATCATAAACCTTTGTTCTTCATGACTTCTTCGTTTCTCTTTGATTAATCCGTACAACATTTTCTTGTTCCCTTCAAAATCCTCCTCTAGCTTGTTGCCAAATTCTATCATTGTTTTATTTTTCTCCTCTTCTACAATTTTCTTTGCACTGTATTTCTGTGTGTGATAGTTTCTCACAGTCTCTTCGGTCTTGCACTTCTCCTTCATCAACCATGTGTGTGATAGTTTCTCACAGTCTCTTCGGTCTTGCACTTCTCCTTCATCAACCATGTGTGTGATAGTTTCTCACAGTCTCTTCGGTCTTGCACTTCTCCTTCATCAACCATGTGTGTGATAGTTTCTCACAGTCTCTTCGGTCTTGCACTTCTCCTTCATCAACCATGTGTGTGATAGTTTCTCACAGTCTCTTCGGTCTTGCACTTCTCCTTCATCAACCATGTGTGTGATAGTTTCTCACAGTCTCTTCGGTCTTGCACTTCTCCTTCATCAACCATGTGTGTGATAGTTTCTCACAGTCTCTTCGGTCTTGCACTTCTCCTTCATCAACCATGCTTCCCGTTTACTCTTCACTGCCTCTTTCACTCGTTCGTTCCACCACGGTGTTTCCTTTGTTTTCTTCTTTCTCGCAGACCTGCCACATATCCTTTCAGCACTTTCGATGAAAGCCTGTTTGAAATCTGTCCATTCTTCCTTGACTCTACGTAGGCCACCTGTTGGTACCCTCAATATTATTTGCTGATGAAACTCCTCTCCTTCAGCTTCTTGCTGAAGTTTCCACACTTTCAGTCTTGTTAGGCCTATACTTTTTTGTGGTGGGTAAGTTTTGTATGTTACCCGGAGTGTTGCCACTAGTAACCTGTGGTCACTATCCAGGGCTACCCTAGGATGTGCACTGATGTCGTTGTAACGGGTCGCCTTGCCCCCTCTGTCCAAATTAAATTTTTCGCAATTAATTTCCATAAATATGTAAATTAATTAGCCATCCAAAATAAATCATCATCTTCAATGATAATTTATTTTCATTATAATGTATTTTTAATGTGAGATAATGAGTCTAGGAGCCAGGGATTGTGTCCTAAACAGGGGCATAATTTCCACTGTGTTAAATTTCATGTGACCTTGGTCGGTAACAGGGCCAGTTGGCGATTTTTCTGGTGAAGCCTCGTCAACTCAGTTCTGAGAATCGAGAGAGAGTGAAGTCGAGTCCTAGCGGGAGTTACGAATGCACCAATAGGAGGGGTGTATTCTACGACGGTTTGGCAAGTGTAGCTTGTAGAATTGCAACGCTGTGCACCGGTACTGTTAGTTTTGAGCTGTGTACCACGAGCGGCGGAATCTGGAAGAAAAGATGCTAGCTTGTGAGTGGGGCAAACGAGAGCACGCCGAGCGCTGACCAATAGGGGCTGCGTATTGTCCAGTTATGCGGCGCAGGTTGTCGTTTTGCCAGCCAGGGAAGCCAGCCGACCTCGGAAGCGAGCGGGAGGGCCGTTCACTAGTGCTTTGGATCGAGTTGAGTGTACAGGTGTTTACCTACGTGCGCGTTGCGAATCAGTACGTGTGAATTACGCGTAAAATAGCCGCAATGGCAGTGTTTGTGCGAGCCAGAAAGAGGCCTAGGGAACACGCAAGTGTATTTTAGTGCGTTATATCAAATTCTTTGAAAAATTAGCGGCGTTTGTGGGAGAAGAAGATAGCCACGCCATGTGGTACTAACCCAAGCCCGCTCACCATGACGACCACGCTATCCCTAAGGTCCACTCTACACCCATCAGGCCTAATCAAACCTATCTAAATTAATTCCTATTGCAATAGCAATAGAAATACACTTCAATCCATCCTTTTAATTCGATAATGTTCGAATTTCCATCTAAAGCCGACCACGTGGTAACACACGGATACCTCGGGACCCACACCATTTGCACCTACCAGGTCCACACTCCTGTTGGAGTTCTCCTTTGGTTGAGTCCTGTGATCATCCCTATGTCCACCCTTTTGTAATCGACACCGTTGGAGCGCCCACGCGAGCCAGTGCGTGAGGAGAGAGAAGTGCCGGATAATCCTCTATCCGACGAGCAGTGCGGGTCAATCCACCTACTTGGGATTTCGACGCCGACGCGCAACCGGTCCGCCTTCCAAACCAGGGGACGCCGACGCCAGGTTTCCGCCTCAAATTCAACTTTTCCCTCCTTGCAACTACGCATCGTACACGTGTGAAATACGCATCGTCGACCAACAACCATGCGGTCAGCATACCAAAAGGACAGTGTTGAGTACTAAATTTATTTAATCATACCAGGTCTTAATTTATCATGTATCAGTAATGAATGTATTTTAAATGGGTTTTTTTCTTGTTTACCAATGCATTGGAAGTTAAAATCGAGTCATTGTTTAACCTTGTATCACATGTTATTCAAGTTTCATTATACTACGGAATTCCAACCTTTACAGTGTACGAGTGCATTGCCCGGAATGTCCTTCACAACACCATTAACTTCCTTTTACATATCTCAGGCCCTCAGCCAACCTATGAAACCAGAAAACCCTAGATTTTACACACTAGACTAAGCAGGTGCGCCAGCATCCAGGACTACGGAGGAAGCAGCCAGCCTCGCCCCACCCCTGTGGAAGCCTAGGATCCGGTGAGCTGAGTGTACACTGAGGTACAAGGCTGTGTCCTACCGTGTACACGAGGTAGTAAGTGCATGTCTTTGCATTGTAGGTCAGTGTTATTTGTGTCGGGATATTTCCCTGGTCTTCAACATTCCTAGCACTAATGAGTAGAACAACTCGTAATAACCTAGAGTTATTACTGGCGCCCAACGATCTAGATAAAAAAAGAGAGATATCTAAAGGCTAAGGTAGAGACGTGTAATTTGAACGAGTTAACGTTAGTGGATGAGCGCGGAGGCAGTAATCGTCACAATTGGAGACCCAGAACGCAGGGCAGTAAGGTCAGGTGTACCTCAGTCGAGTGGGCTTAGTGGAGTCAAACGTCACATCGTCTACCTTGCTCATCGTTTCCTTATCACACAGAAGTAATCAATAACCGATAAATAAAAAAAAATGTTCCGATCGTTATGAAATTTTGCAGGGTCAATAAGTACAACATTCTCTCCTATTTTTCAAATTTTCAGCTAAATCGGTCAAGACCTTAACGACTTATTGGTATGTAACATTATGGGAATGTCGTACTCGGGTCGTGTTGCACGTATCGGTGCTCGCTCAACAACACAACGTGACTTTAGCGTTTTCCTAGTAGTATACCTAACCACACAATGCAACTAATTACATCATCGAGATAGTTATTTTATTGTCACCATTTTGATTAGGTACTTACCTAGGCTACTTGTCTGTGGTTAAGTTCTTTTATCTGCTGGATGTACTGAACCAGTAAGCCAGCTTTATTGCATCCATTCCGTTAACTCCTGTCAGCAGTGTGCTGACTGAGCATTCCGTAAATTGATGACTCAGAGCCTTCAGTAGCTAGTTGTAGTACCGAAGGTTTTTCGCTCAGTATCGCCATAGTCGATAAAGAAGTTTCCCCGTAGGGCAGGTCCTACAACTCCCTATCCCGTCCTGGGTAAATAAAAAGTCGTTTTTTGGAGTTTGGATTTAAACATTCCGCGCGACTGTGTGATAATCGTGGTTGGAGTTTGGACTTTAACGTTCCGCGCGACGCTGTGTGATAATCGTGGCGCTCTGTGTGATAATCGTGGAACTACTTCAATGAAAGATGAAACTATGTCACTTTCTACTAGAAGTTAACATTAGTTGTGTATTTATTATTAACCCTCATTGCTGGTCGTTGACGACGAATGCCTGCTGTAAAATGTCAAAATATTTAACATGAGATCGATTGTGATGATGGCTTTGAATATTCCGTCAAGTGAATATTGATTTATTTAACCAAGGGGTAGAAAATTACCGGTCGCCCGCTGGCCCGGGTGAGTAAAAATTTCATGCTGGCCCCTAAATCATCAAGAAGTAAAAAATAGCCTACACTTTTCAAGAAAAAATCCATTTTTTTTGGAAATTTTAAAAGGTATATTTTATTCATTGACTAGTTACTTCCACAAGTTATTATTGATACAAATTCACTTTAAATTGTGTTTTTAGTCAATTAAACGTTATGCAATACTAAAAAAAATCTTCTTAACAGCAAATTTGCGTCCGGCGGCTGGGGCTTTGTCCCAGACCCCGGCTGTACCGCGATACTGCTGGTACCTGCTTATTTTTCCTGGCCCCCAACTTTTTAGTGGATTTGTCCACCCCTGGAACCCGTAGGGCCTAATCAAGAATAAACATGAAACCTTCTCATTTCTGGGTCTGAGGCAGAGCCCCAGCCGCCGTAGGCTTAAAGTTAACACGATATATTTGCATCAGACGACCAGAAAACAGCTTTCTGATATGGAAATATTTATATTGGTTTAATGTGTAGGCCTACAGTTTGTAGTCTTTAACTCATCTGTAGTAGGCCTACTAGTACCTATGGCCTATCTAATGTTTAAAAATGATAGTAGGCCTACCTGAAAATAAAATACAAGCACTCAGCGGAGTATAATGCAAGGCAACCTTTGTACATCATTCCTAAATATTTCCTCCTTTGAGTAGTTGACCTTGAGATAACGTCCAGTGGCAGTGAAAGTGATGAACATAAAAGAGTCTTCAACCAAACTGAATGGGTCAAACAACATTGGGACACAGCAATTTTTCTTGACGTGTGTTTAGATCTCAAGGGTGAATGGGAAATTACAGTTTTTTGCAAATGTTTTTGCATAGCTAGCAGGTATTTAATTTTAGTCACATAGGGGCCTATTATATTTTAACGTTTAACTTTAAACCACCAAGGGCGTGTAAACATTGAAACATGTCAGCTCTTACTGCAGTATGTTTACCCAAACAATAAAATTAACAGCTAGGCCTACGCCTACCTATACACGTTAGCCTAATGTTTTGTTTTCAGTTTCAGGTTTTGAAGCTTGGTTTTTAACAACCTAAAAGTGCTATCCCTCAAGTGACCTTCGTAAACCTAGACCTTTGTGTAGGCCCTATTAGCCAAAGTGTCATCATGAGTAAAGAACTGCATCCAATTTGTTTCTACATAAACGACCGGGAAGAGATGCTGCATCAAATGTTTTCCACAATGAAAGAGGAAAAGTTCAGAGCAATGCTTCCTCCAATACTCAAGGTTGGTTCATAGAGCTATTCTGCATGTTTACAGATAGCATAGGCCTATGGCCAATTGTGTACGGTGAGGCTTGTGAGTTATGCATTGAACAAGAATTGACCTAAAAAAAAGCGATTTTGGTACTTGCCGGTTCTGACTTGGATTAGAGGCCTGTATCATAATAACTGTGCTCACGTTCAGCGGCGTTTCCTGCCTTCAAGTCAGGAGGGGCAAGTACATTTAATTCATGTTTTTCACACACATTTTTCTCGGAGAACTACCAGGACCAACCTGTTCGATTTGAATTCTACCAATGTTATTGATAAATGCTATTTAGCATTAAGTAGAAAGTATGCAAATAATAATTATTGGTAAAAATGCCGTATAGCGCTTCACGAAAAAAAAGGATTTTGGGTGCGCTCTTATCGAAAATATCCTAGAACTAGCGCGGCAGGTAACTAGGCGGAAAGGTCGACTAACCTAACGTAAGTAGTTTTGTAACGGAAAGGATTTCGGGTGCGTATGTTTTCATTGAAAATAAAACAAGTGTTGAAATGCGTGAGGCGCTATACGACATAATTGCCTAATTATTATTAGGAGAATAAATTTAACTACAGAAATATAGTGAATTCAAAAGTTGTAAAAGTACCAAGTTGTTCAAAATAACTTGTTTGAATTTAAATCAGGTAAAACATTTGAGTCCACATGTAAAATAGATGCAGAATATCGTTCCAATAACTACCATTTAGTCATATTTTTAGCTAGGAAAACTAATAGCTGACTTACCGTGGGTAGGTCTTCTTTTCAATTTGTATTTATTTTCAGGGCATGGCAGTTGAAGAACTGAAAAAGTATTGCTTGGAAGAGTTACTGGGCATGTCTGCAAAGAGAATCCATAGCATCGTAGCAGGTCTGGAACTTGTGTCGTCGTCTGATTCAGAGGATGCAGAGTTGGCTGGTTAGTTGACACAATTTTAAATTACCGAGCGTTGTTTTTTTTTTCCTGTGCAGAGAGGGTCTTTTCAGCCATTCTTCTTTCTTGCTTTCCAGTAAAAAATGACTTCTTTCTCTGTCCTGCTCAGGGCAGGGAAGTCAATGTCGTTCTGAAATACGGCGCACCTGAAAAGGTGTGCTCTGTCTTGGGACTCAAAGTTACATAGTTCAGAAGTGGCCGGTTCGGTGGTGATGTTGAATCTAGTTATTCAACAATCTTTTATATAAAATGCTTATTCCCTTTTGGCCAAGTCCCTGTTTGTTTGATGAAAACTTAACTAGGTGAAGGTAGGCCTATGGTTATCAGAGGCTAGCACTTAGAGATGGATTTGTGTTTAGAAGATGTTGTTGTTTACTTATGCCTGCATCTACTTTATAAAGTCATCATGCGTCTCAGAACGATTACAATAGTATTTTTTCATTTTCCCGTTGAATGTATTGTGCTGCTCCCTTGACCAATCTGAAGATCATTAGTTCTTGTTAAGCCTAGTACAAAAAGTAAATGTCTACTGTTATGTGTTACAGCATCAGAAAATGAAGACAGTCCTTCAGAAGATGACAGTGACTCGGATTGTCCTGTAAAACCTCGTCGGTCGTCAAGAGAAGTCCGGTGAGTGAAGATTAAAGTGGTAATCGCGTCTCTAACAAAATCTTAAATTTACTTTTACCAGTAATGTAGCATATCAGTATAACATTTCCAATTCACCTGGAAAGTAATTTCACTACTTTCTTTCTTGTCGACTGTAAATCAGAGGAAGTTTAAGATTAATCTCCTGTGTATTGCATCAGTGGTATAGCTAGAGCTGCCAGGGCCCTTGGGCGGCCTCCCACTCTGCCCACCCTATTCCTATGCCACTGTATCGTGTGGTATGCGTCAGAGAAATAAACATTATGTTGTATAGCCAGAGATGACATCACTCAGTTAATAAAATAATTCAAAACCATTTTTCTTCTAAAAAATGTATTTAGGCCTATGTAATTTGGGTTGCACGAATGGAAAAGTTCACCTCTGCTTTGTTGGTATATTTACGATCGGGAAAGTGGGTGACCTTGGGACTTTACTGTAGCCTATCTAGAAATTCATAACAGAAAGGACATCGGTTGATTTGCAACTGACAAGGGGCAAATCTTTATACTAGTAACTTAGTGAATTCGGCACCAAAACAACATGTAGATCGCAGCACTGGCGGCGCGCTACGTCACAACATGGCTGGCGTAATTGTGATTCCGGGCTGGAGCGTATATGGCGCTAACGTGTGTTAGTCGCGCCGGTTATGACAATTCGAGGATTATTTTTGATCTGTTCACTCACTTTTACCTTTCTCGCACACGCATTAAATAAGATGTATATTTTCATCTACGGTTTGCATTTTTTATGCTCTTATACAACCACAAGTAGGCCTAATTGCGTAGGTCTATAGCCAAAATTGAACCTTCCTATTCCTATATTTCTGAATGGGATAGGGATGAAATGTAAAATATTATATAACTAATAATATCATCATAATAGTTGGGTATATAATTATGTTTGAGCGTAAGAATATCCAGAAAATAATTCATAAGCAGATTATTATTTATTATTTAATTACTACTTTAAGTAAAGTTGCCCGCTGAAGTTGGTATTGGTCCAAGGAATTATTACCAAATTTGAATTTAGAATGTTAAGTTTTTGAAGTGAAACGAGTCTGTTTGTTGTATCAACAAATATTTTGCTGAAGTGCAAGGTGCAATATTTAACGTTTTCCCGCGATAATGTAATAACAATAAATAGTACAACTTGTATTATTTTCATCATATTCCCTCAAAATGTCAAAAATTAGGCCAACATCTATGCTATAATCCGGATGTTGTCAATTTGTAATCATCGACAAAGTGTGCTTTTTTCAGAACATGACGAAACTTCTAAAAATACTTGGCTGCCGAAATTGGTATTTATTATGAAAAATTTTCATTGAAAACGATTTTTCCGAATTTATTACTATACATAGGCCTACCTTTTTTTGTTGTTGATAAAAACGCACTACAGTGTAGTAATTTTGAGGTAGCCCATCACATACGAAACAAATTGAATGTAGGCCTGTATGTGTAACAATTGGGAACGGTGTGATAGCCTATTGGCATAAGCATGAATTAAAATTATTGTCTGAAATTGTAAAACGCGATTTAATATGAGTGTCGGTGACGGGCAAAAAACAATAAGTATAATTATTAAAAAATGAACATAAATAAATAATAAATCTATCAAACACAACGGGAAAACTCAGTGGGTGACACCATACTGTCTTCTGACTATATGTTTTCGGACTTTATCCCTGGACTTACCTAAATGTAAGAATAATGTTTTTATTAAGAGTAGGTCCTACCGAAATTTAAATTGAGATCATGATAGTTTAAAAGTTGTTATTTAAGTGTAAAGAGTTGTATTTTAAAAGAGAAATGTAGGCCATGCTTAACCATTCGAGACATAACCCTTGCGTCAGGTGTCCACTTTATGGTGCACTTACAGGCCCCATTCTTTCATTTAAAATTTGTTTTCTTGTGATAACCATAGCACAAATATTTCTTTATTTTATTTCTAACGTTCAACATCCGTAAACAAAACGTATCACGCCGAAAACTCAACTTTTTAGTTACATCTACACGTTCTTCCACGTTATTTGCCGCTGTGTCTACCTGAGTGATCACTAGGGGAACATGCTGTACCTTGGACATAGTTGTACCTTGGACCATTCAAGATATCTCTGCTATCTCGTGGGAAAAAAAATAGCTAAAATTTCTAGTTGTCAAGTATGCCACTAGGTGTCAGACTTTACCAAACTGGGATGGTGGTAGAAAACCTAGCATCATTAAAAAAATAATTTGTGTTTTTAACCATTCAAAGTAAATATTTTGCATGTTACTATTTTGCTTTTTAAAGCCTTGAATGATATTTTACTACTAAAACACTTTATTAAGTCTGAGAACCATGTTTTGATGTATAATTATACCAATTATAAAACAGGCAACTTAACCTCAAACTAAATTGGAGGGAAATCAAAAAGTTACGTGCTTGGTTGTACCTTGGGTCACCTAATAGTAATGTACCTTGGACCATGTCCAAGGTACATTTAACATGGCATTTTCTATACCATGGTAGGCCAATTCGTTTTGTTACTTTAGATAATGCCACGAAGTAAAGAGGGCAGGGTAAGGGTGAAATTAGTGGAGTTGGGGGGGGGGGCACAAAGCGCCAAGGGGGGAAGCATAAAATGCGTTGCCGATGTCAGCTAGCCCCCCCCCTCGGCACTTCGCGCCACTCCCCCCCAACCCCACTAACCTACTATCCAATTTTTTTTTTTTTTTGGGGGGGGGGCTAAATGACTACGGCAACGCACTTCATGCTTCCCCCCAATCCCCTAACCTACTTTCCTTTTCGGGGGGGTCTAAGTACCGAATTTTTTTTTTTATATTCTATAATTCAATATGGCTGGCCTTAATAATATTTTTAGTCAATAGAAATATAACTATACACTCCCACTCTTTAAATATGAAGTACTAACAAGAAAGAAAACATTAAGTAGGCCTATAGGCCTATCCTTCAATTTTCTATGTAATTTATGTACATAATTCAAGGTATGAATTACATGGTCCAAGGTACGAATTACATGGTCCAAGGTACATTGCTATGCTGTACCTTGGACCACTTTGCACTAATTATTAAAATGGTTAATTTATAGCAATAATTGTAAAGTGCCATATACAATAAAATCAACAAAGTTTGTACAAGGCATGTTCTAGCAAATACAAAAAAAATAAACCAAAATCATCATCTCATTTCTCCAGAAACCATATAAATGTAAAAAGTGGTCCAAGGTACAGCATGTTCCCCTACTGCTAGGGTTCTACGTTCCGCCAACAGGGCCGCGCTAGTGTGCTTTTTGGTGCCGAATAGTGTGAATTTCCTGAATGCTTTTTCAATAGGTTTGTTTATATACGGTAGCTACAATTATTTTAAGTGAAAGGACACAAATTTAAACTGAAGTTAATAGTCAATAGGTGGGACCCTAAAATTTCGTGAATGACTTAAGTTTTTTCACTGCTAAATATGACTTTTATTATTAAGTACCGGTAGCAAAATAAGGCAATAATCTAAAGGCTAAATTAGAGCAAAATCGGCAACTTTTTCAATTTGGTATTCTGTAAGTTTTAGCTCCAAAATATCCATTGAAATCAACATTTCTGTTTTCTTTTAACATATAGGTTGGCACCATGACAGTTGAAAATTAAATCAAAATAAATAGGCCTACATTAATAAATTTGTATTACGAGTGTACCCGCTCAGTCACATATCTGAGTTTCAGTGGGGGACATGGAATTTAAAGCCAACCAAGCTGCTATTCCTTTATGCGCAGACACCATTAACGAACAAACAATGACCAACTAGAGACCAGCAAATTTAAGTAGGAAACGCCGATCAATCAAGCTGGACATGATTCCACCCGTAATGCTAATTTGGATTTTCAATTCATCATTTCTTGTCGGTTCGAATAGCAACGGATATTGCTGTAAATGTTAACAGCACCCCCAATTTGTTGGTCGTTTAAAATTTCAGCCAAATCGGTTTAGTAATTTGACCTGTGCGCGACCAACTCACACAACAGAGGTCTAAGTTCCATTGTAAATAAGACCCATCTGCTCTGCTAGCATAATTTCACAAGCGTACCTACATTCCACCAGACTCATGCTAGACAGATCCAGCTATAGGTAGGGGGATGAAAGGGGTGGGTGGGACTCTCCATTGAGCTGCCTGATACTAGGAAATGGTAGCCAGAGAAGGTTTTGGGCTGCTGTTAATTTTTAGCCCTACACATAAAGATATTTTTGCCCATCCCTATCTACAAACTGTAATTTTTTTGTTGGTTAAAACGTGGTTTCTAAAATATGTAATTGTATGTTCTCCAGAACGGACGCCAGGTCAGAAGAGGTGGGAGAGTCGAGCACAGTTGTCGCACGTCCTGAGAAAACTCTGCTCGAGATGCTGGAGCTGGAGCTCCGAGCTCGGGCGATCCGCGCCGCACTCACTCATCAGGAGAAGATCAACCTCCTGGACAACCGAGGTAGGTAACACAAACCTCTAGTATTGCTTGTGTTTAAATATTATTTACCATGCACTCACTCATCAGGAGAAGATCAACCTCCTCGACAACCAGGTAGTCAACACAAACCTCTAGTATTGCTTGTGTTTAACCTTTTAAGCGCCGGGTTTTCTGGCATCGGTCACACGCCCTGGGCCGAGTTCTTTTTTAAAAAATGTAATGATTTACAATAAAATTCATATTTCCTATGTTTTTCATTTGATGAATATAATTTTTTTAGAACATAATGGAAACATAATAAGGAATGCCAATATGTATGCCAAATTAATAAAATACTTAATTTGGTCCATGTTGTGATGCTGATAGAAATTTATCATTTATTTTTCAAAATATTTTCATTCACATCTACGTAAAAACAGGTGAATCACTTTATTTTCAATAGGATATGATAAACTAGTTTAACGTATGTCTGCTATGTATATCATATCACATTGTAGGCTATAGGCCCTAAACGCCTAGAAGTTTTTTAACGTGTGAAAATTTGCAAAACAAGGCACAACACAGAGCCCAACATCGCATGGTCCACACATGTACCGACTCTCTTTTCTTTTTCTTGGCCCAAGAGTGGTCTGACTGCAGACATGGCACACTCTCATTGCATTCTTCCTCTTCTCTGTCGGCGGAACTGTTTCGGGAAAATGTCGCTGCGTCAATCGAAGAGGTGTTTCCCCATGTGCAGGGCGGCCTCCCTTTGAGTGAGTCCTAGGTGCCAGATGTTTTTCAAGTAACTGTCGTATTACTTCTAATTGAAAATTTGCCAAGGTTTCATTTTTACCTGTGTGGACATTGTACATTGCATGGGCATTTAGCAAACTTATGTCCACTAGATGAAAGAATAGTTTTTTATACCATTTCATTGTCTTTCTTAGGCATTCGATTGAGCTTAGCATCATATCAGACCTGTCAACTGCTCCCATGTTATCATTATAATCTATAATACATGCAGGCTTTGTAATTGGAATATTAGTTGTACGGTCCACTTTCCCTGTTTCTTTCATTTCGTTTTTGTGGAAGGTTGATAGCATATGTACCTCCCTCTTATCTTTCCATTTGAGCGTAATCATATTGTCGGTATGTTTAGCCTCAACTTGTCCTTTGTTTAGCTTTTTCGTAAAGTTAGGCATACCTTTACGATTTTTTCTGACAGTCCCGCATATGTCTGTCTTCACACTTAGTAGATAGCTGGCAAGCTCTGGACTGGTATACCAGTTATCTATCCAAAGAGTATGTCCCTGTCCAATCTATGGTTCGCACAATGTCGATACTACAGCACCAGATATCCCAAGATTATGGTCGTCGGCAATATCTGTGTCGGCTCCGGTGTAGACCACTAAATCAAGGACATAACCAGTCTCCACGTCGCATAAAACAAAAAGTTTTACCCCAAATCGATGTCTCTTTTTAGGAATGTATTGCTTGAAAGCAAGTCGACCTTTGAAAAGCATAAGACTCTCGTCAATGCAAATGTTTTGAAATGGGGCGAAAATTCTCTTGTACGACACACGTAGTCTATCGACGATTCCTCTTATTTTGTATAATCTATCACCTTCAGCCTGTTCATTATTGTCGCAAAAGTGCAGCAAACGTAGTATGTTACAGAACCTGTTACGACTCATGATTTCGCCGAATACCGGAGATCGTAACAACCCATCGTGCTCCAATATTCATGCAGTGCTAGTTTTTTTATGTCGAACCATCAACATAAATACTGCTAAAAGTATGTACACCTCATCCTCATTTGTGTCTGTCCACTGTTGTAATCGTGACATAGGAGATAGAGGCGCCTGGCTGATTACAAATTATAAAAACTGTTCGTTTCGTGTACCACAAAAGAAATCAAATCTTGTGAAATAAAAGATTGAAAAAAATCAATCTCTTGTGCTTCTTGATCGAAATGTATAGTAATCCCACTGTTCGTATTGTCGAAAACCTGTTTTACAGGATCATAGTCACCATCACTATCATAGTCTTGCCAGTCATAAACCGAGGTAGAGGAACAGCTCTTCTCCTGTTTGCTTGAAGAGCGGGTGCCCTAGGCCCAGGAATACTGTCACTACTGTCACTGTCACTTGACATATAGTGGTAATCATCTATATCGGGATTATAATCTAAGTCAACTTCACTATCATACTCATCAGAATCAACAACTGTAGGAAATAATTTCTGTTCTGATTTGCCTTTGCATTTGATGGGCCCGGGCTGTGGACTTTGAGGGCGCTGAACAGCAACAGGTTTCGAAATAGGCCTGTGTTCACTCAATTCCCCTAAAGAAACATCACAATTCTCTAAATCCTGCTCGTCTTTATCATAAGGAAGTAAAAATCTTTTATTATTTGCCTTTGCATTTGATGGCCCGGGCTGTGGACTTTGAGGGCGCTGAACAGCAACAGGTTTCGAAATAGGCCTGTGTTCACTCGATTCCCCGAAAGTAAAGTTCTCTAAATCGTGCTCGTCTTCATCATAATCAAAAATTAATCTTCTTACCTTGTTTGATCGAATAGGCCTAGATGTTGTCTTGGGGCAAAGCAAGAGTGGACGACACACGGCAACATGTTCCGTTGTAGGCCTCGGTAAAGACTCACTTTCCTGATTACTTGATAGTTCTTGGTCACTGTTATCACTTCCTTGATCATAAATAGAGCTCACATCACTGTCACACGGTTCTTCATCGGATTCAGCTGTCAAAATTATCTCCGCAATATCGTCTGTTGAAATGATTTTATTTCGGCGCGAAGTCAAGTTCCGTTTAGCCATGCTCACTCGAGGCGCGCGCCTTTGACAATGAAACAGGTAACACGACATCAAACATTCACGCTCGTTTCAAAAACACCGACAGTCAAAATGTTGCACTCGAAGCTTCATCACTTTGCCGTAATATGTCGCAAGCGTTTGCAATTTACCAGACGTCGATATCTACAATATATCGTCTTATATTAATTACAAAAAAAAGCGGGAGAAGTAAAACGCGTATACGCGGGAGTGGCCTAGCAGCGACCTCGCCTAAGCCCGCGTATACGCGGGCGTGGCGCTTAAAGGGTTAAATATTATTTACCATGCACTCACTCATCAGGAGAAGATCAACCTCCTCGACAACCGAGTAGGTAGTTCAACACAAACCTCTAGTATTTTGCTTGTGTTTAAATATTATTTACCATGCACTCACACATCAGGAGAAGATAAACCTCCTCGACAACCGAGGTAGGTAGTCAACACAAACCTCTAGTATTGCTTGTGTTTAAATACTAGGAAACGCTCAGTTGGACGCGTTGATAAGCGAGCACGTGCTTGCTATGAACATGAATATAATTGAAAATAATGCAATTCAAGACAAAAATAAGTACCTATTATTATGTATAGAAATAGAAGGGAAGATATTATGAAATGTATATTTTTATGTATAATTTTATAAGTTAACAATGTAGGCCTATGTATTATTCTTAACCATAGGCTAGGCTATTCACTTTCTCCATTAAGAGTTATACTTGTGCAATGTACCAGTCAAGGTGAATAAAAAATTATTATTATTAAAAAAAATTATTATTATTATAGCTAGACCCACAATGCACATTTTTTTAAATTTTAAAATTTGCGACGTTCGCTGTCCACAGGGCCATGTTTCCGATATTATTTATTATTGCCAAGGTATTTGGGTAAACCCGTATGTAAATATTTACTTTGTGGATAAAATCCACCGCCATCTAGAGGACCTTGACTCATAGTCATTGGGAAAAATATTTAAACTCTTTGGTGACAAATAATAGACTGCTTCCTCGAAAGTATTTTGATTACTTCTAGGTGGCAGTGCATTAGAAACTTCGCGCGTCTTTTCGTTGCCATGGTAACGTTACTTTTGTTATAATGTAATTTCCATCTACACTACTTATCGGATCAAACTAAAATTAACATATTCGTGACCGGACGGACATTCTAAATGATTTGGCTATCTCAGATTTTGTCGCCGGTTAGTTTGAAAAAAAAACTTTCGATTAACTTTAATGTAACTTTTAAACTTTTTGAACGATTTTGCCACAAAACTAATGGCATTCAATCGAGAACAAAGCTTGCGGATGGTCAAAATTTCAACTCGATCCGAGCCTCCGTTCGAACGTTATGGCGAGACATACAAAAAAAAAAAAAAAAAAAAAAACGAGGGACAAATTTTTCCGGCAGAGGCAAATGGAAACGCTCGCTTCGCTCGCTTAATTATTTACCATGTACTCACTCATCAGGAGAAGATCAACCTCCTCGACAACCGAGGTAGGTAGTCAACACAAACCTCTAGTATTGCTTGTGTTTAAATATTATTTACTAGGGATGACATCAGGTACTCGGGTACCCGACTCCTGTGGGAGTCGACTAGTCGGGATTTTTTTTTTTTTTTTTGATAAATTGAATGAGATTGCACTTGTTGTCTCGTTAGTCGTTATCTTATCTCAAAACGTAAACATAACAAAATCAGCGAGAGTCTTGGCCGGGCCAAGCCCAAGAGACAAGCAAGCTAGTGATACGTAGCGGGTGGGGGGGGGGGGGGGGGGGGGGAATGGCCGGACAGCGTTGTGCAACCCCACTGAAATTCAGTTATATAACTGAGTAGGTAGACTCATACAATTTATTTATTTGTTATATTATTTATTTAACTAGAGTAGTGGGCTAAAAATAACTTTTGCATACAAAAATTATTATTATTATTTTTTTTTAAATTGCGGATGGGGGAGTCGACTCCTACCCGGTTCCCAAGGCTCCGGAGTCGACTCCAATATTTACTACCCGATGTCATCACTATTATTTACCATGTATTTTCCAACAACAGAATATGACTAATAATTCTAGAGAAAGTTGGATGCAATGTTACTTGTTAGTATAAACAAATGTGTATGACTAACACTAATAAATAATAGGGCTGGGCAAAGAAATCGATATTTCGATACGATATCGATATGAGCCGATTTTTTCGATATCGATATTTGGTTGAATATCAAAAAAATATCGAAAAAAGTAATTAATTTAAAAATAAAATAAAAGTCTAAATTTTTTTTTTTTAAATAACGTTTTCTAAAAATCAAGTTATACTTTCTAATGTTCCACGTTTTAATTGCCTGTGAAAAAATATTATAACTTTAAAACTTTTGTTCTCATCACCTTTCATCTTCCTCCCCTTACCACTAGTCGCTACACTTCTCCATCCCACCTTCACCCACTGCGCGCGCATAACCGGCTGGCCGGCCGTGTCCGTCTTACAACAAAACATTTTGAACAATGTCAGGGCCTAGGCCTATGGTTTTTAACAGGGTAGGGTCAAGCACAAGCTCACATATGCCAACCACAGTCCACAGTTCACCAGTCTGATTCCTGGTCTTCATTGTTTTGAAGTTTACGTCGTAGCTCCTTCGCAATTCCTTGCTGATTTGTAAGGCAGAGGAACCTTTATTTTCCACGCGATCAGCAGTCTTCATTTGTTCATCTTGACCCATTTCATCTTTTCCTTCTTCTTCATCACTCATTATTACGTTACGTAGACTCTTAGCAACGTAGATAGACAACCCCGACGTTCAAAGTCTATGCAGGTCTAGTTAGGTCACGACGTGATCAAGACTAGTAACTGTACGATGGCCGACGACTAGCAGACAGCTGGTCGAGGCCGTCGGCTTGGTTCGCCCGAGTTCGGCTGGCATCGAGTGGGTGGGCGGGGCTAAGCGCAGCAGTTGATGCGCGGGAGTTGTATTGCGGATGGCTTATGTTCAGGCGCTATTTCAAATGCAAGCGCGCGGAAATAACGCGAGTGTTGTTTTTGAGATTGTATTTTCGGAAAAAATATTCGGACCGATACGGTAATAACAAAAATACCCTTCATTAAAAGTTTAATCAGTTAATAACCACCCAAATGTAATTAATCAATAAATACAATGGTTTAGAAAATACTTTGTTTTTCATTTCACTGCAAACTGTTATGTGGGAGGGGATATTAAAATACGTGTATTGCTTTCGATATATCGATATCGATATCAAAATTTTTGACAATTATCGATATTTGAACTTTATGTCATAGCCCAGCCCTAATAAATAATAATACAATAATATAAAGTATAATAAACATGACAAATTCAAATCAAATAACACTTAATTAATTAATAATTCAATAAAAAAAAAGGACAAAGAAGTTGGAATCTAGAAAGAAAAGTCAAAGAAGGTGGATATTGGAAGGAAAGGACATGGTGATAAGGATCTAGAAGAGAATAAGTTTTGCTGGAGAAACTAAAGAGATTGAAAGTACAAGATTGTATGTGGCGGCCAATTTTGATTTTTCGAAATTGTATCTTCGGATTTGATATGAGGTTTATTGAGTTAACCTACAACCTGGAGAGCTTACCCCGGGGCACCGTGCCAAATGATCAAACAGTGCTCATTGTTTTCATGCAAGAATTTGGCACGTTGTGGGTGAAGAAGTCGCACGTCCGGTCCACTACAATGACCTACAAGTCAGGACCACGTACCCCCTGGACTGGTGGCAGGAGGCCCCAGAGCAAAGACCCCAGAGCAAAGATGACTTTCACGAACACCACTGGCTATCATTTTGGCTAGCTAGGAAGAAAAATGATTGAAGAATCAAGCTTTCGGCATAGGAGGAAAAAAAAAATAATTAGACGAGTGAGCGCAGTGAACAAAGTCTTGCAATGCAAGAGAAACGGCACAAGATGTGAGTTTGCTGCAGAATAGCCGAACGGCTAAACAGATTGCGCTGAAATTTCAATCAGACATCAGGTAGGCTACAAGTATTTTGCGTGCAGTTAACATTTTGAGCAAAATCCACTGCGATTCAAACTTGCAATAAATAATAAATTGAAAATAGGCTGAGAATGTCACATTTAGTTGAACAACAATGTTTTTTGTTTACAAACAAATCATTTTAAACAAATCATGTTTGCATGCAGATGCAGTGACCAAGATGTATTGAATGTTGCACGCTCAAGGTTACCCAAATTCCGCTCGGATTCTTAGCTGATTTGTAAGGCAGAGGAACCTTCTTTTCCACGTGATCAGCAGTCTTCATTTGTTCATCTTGACCCATTTCATCTTCTCCTTCTTCATCACTCATTATTACGTTACGTAGACTCTTAGCAACGTAGATAGACAACCCCGACGTTTAAAGTCTATGTAGGTCTAGCTAGGTCACGACGTGATCGAGACGAGTAACTGTGCGACGGCCGACGACTAGCAGACAGCTGGTCGAGGCCGTCGGCTTGGTTCGCCCGAGTTCGGCTGGCATCGAGTGGGTGGGCGGGGCTAAGCGCAGCAGTTGATGCGCGGGAGTTGTATTGCGGATGGCTTATGTTCAGGCGCTATTTCAAATGCAAGCGCGCGGAAATAACGCGAGTGTTGTTTTTGAGATTGTATTTTCGGAAAAAATATTCGGACCGATACGGTAATAACAAAAATACTTTTCATTAAAAGTTTAATCAGTTAATAACCACCCAAATGTAATTAATCAATAAATACAATGGTTTAGAAAATACTTTGTTTTTCATTTCACTGCAAACTGTTATGTGGGAGGGGATATTAAAATACGTGTATTGCTTTCGATATATCGATATCGATATCGAAATTTTTGACAATTATCGATATTTGAACTTTATGTCATAGCCCAGCCCTAATAAATAATAATACAATAATATAAAGTATAATAAACATGACAAATTCAAATCAAATAACACTTAATTAATTAATAATTCAATACAAAAAAGGACAAAGAAGTTGGAATCTAGAAAGAAAAGTCAAAGAAGGTGGATATTGGAAGGAAAGGACATGGTGATAAGGATCTAGAAGAGAATAAGTATTGCTGGAGAAACTAAAGAGATTGAAAGTACAAAATTGTATGTGGCGGCCAATTTTGATTTTTCGAAATTGTATCTTCGGATTTGATATGAGGTTTATTGAGTTAACCTACAACCTGGAGAGCTTACCCCGGGACACCGTGCCAAATGATCAAACAGTGCTCATTGTTTTCATGCAAGAATTTGGCACGTTGTGGGTGAAGAAGTCGCACGTCCGGTCCACTACAAGACCTACAAGTCAGGACCACGTACCCCCTGGACTGGTGGCAGGAGGCCCCAGAGCAAAGACCCCAGAGCAAAGATGACTTTCACGAACACCACTGGCTATCATTTTGGCTAGCTAGAAAGAAAAATGATTGAAGAATCAAGCTTCCGGCATAGGAGAAAAAAATAAAAATAATTAGACGAGTGAGCGCAGCGAACAAAGTCTTGCAATGCAAGAGAAACGGCACAAGATGTGAGTTTGCTGCAGAATGGCCGAACGGCTAAACAGATTGCGCTGAAATTTCAATCAGACATCAGGTAGGCTACAAGTATTTAGCGTGCAGTTAACATTTTGAGCAAAATCCACTGCGATTTAAACTTGCAATAAATAATAAATTGAAAATAGGCTGAGAATGTCACATTTAGTTGAACAACAATGTTTTTTGTTTACAAACAAATCATTTTAAACAAATCATGTTTGCATGCAGATGCAGTGACCAAGATGTATTGAATGTTGCACGCTCAAGGTTACCCAAAATTCCGCTCGGAGATTCAGTACACCTTGCAATCATTTCTCGTATTTTGTACTGACAATGTTTTCCATAATATAGTACAGTAAGAACTCTCTTATCCGATCTCCGCTTATCCGATGTACCGTGTTAACCGAGCCGCCAAAAAAAAAAAAAAGTTTTAAATATGTAAATAAAACATAAAAATAATTACAGACGCCGCGCCGCACTTTTTTAAATGTACTCGCATACAATTGTAGGCATGCCTTACGAGTGAGTGCAAAGAAGGTAGATCGGCGATTCTCGACTTTCGAGCAGTGTGCATCAGTGTCACTGTGAGCATATAGAGTTCAGTGGTCAGTGTCATCGGGCGCATCACCGGTAAGCGTCAGTGTCACTGAGCATATAGAGGTCAGTGTGCGTCGCGCGCCTGCGCATGCACATACGATCCAACCATCTCACACACAGCTGTTCAAAGATGGTCGTTGTGGAACTAGATGCAATCATGTTTCAACCGATTCACGAAATTCGTATCACGACGCATTGAATTGTTATTCCTGGGCTTATCTTATTTCTTTCCCAGACTTATCTTGCGTCGAGAGCTTCAGCGCGGGCATAGTAGTGAGAGGTTTTCCCACATGAGAAAGAGAGCTAGGCCTAGGCCTATGTTTGCATTGTAGGCCTAGGCCTACTGCGTCGAGTTTAGGCCTAGACATACGTTTTTATTACGACATGTAGGCCTAATTGTGTACATGTGTTTGTGAGCTTGATTTACAAGCTATTAAGTCATTTAGTATACCCTGTATGAAGTGTATTGTGTGTATTGTATGTTCCTTTATCCATTACAAGTGAGTGTCATATATCATTTTACCACATCAGGCTATGCTACGAGAGCAAATAAACAAATGAACCGCGCCATCCAAGTTTTTCGCAAATCCGAGGTGCCCCCGGTCTCATCCAACTCGGATAAGAGAGTTCTTACTGTATGCATTTCAAAACATGTTCTATAATTGTCCAAAAATAATAAAATAATCCAGAAATAAAAAATATTAAAAAATCTATCCCGACCGTTGTTTGAACCCGGATCTCCAACATTCCGGGTATAAGGGCGCCTTAGCCAACTCGACTAGGAAAATGTTAAGGTCATTGTTATACGAGTGAGCGAGTCATGTGTTGAGTATCCGGGAACATTTTCTTTTAAATTGATTCATATAAGGTATAAATGATAGGGTTTTGAGTTTAGTTGTTATAAAGGCGCGTCATTTGTAAGGCCATAATGCGCCACTCTAGCCTATGATAGGCTAGGGAGGAACGATTCATGCTAGATCCAGCCTTGTGTAGGGGGATGAAAGGGAATGTTACCGGCAACTTTGGCATCTTCCTAGTAGCTTGGTATGACATGACTGACAACTGGTGTCGGTGCCTACAGGGTTGGCTTAGTCTGCTTTAAATTTACTGTCCCCCCCACTGAAAATCAGTTAATATATAATCAGCTTGAGGAAGCACAAAATCAGTTTGTCATGGTTATTTTGTTGAAACTAGGTATGTTTGTTGTAATGACTTGACCAATATTAATATCAGTTTCTGTTTATTTCTTCTCTTGAACAGTGGTTGCAGACACAGGTATAGTAATTGAAATAAAGGAAGAGCCTGAGAAGACACCTAAAGATGCCAATGTCACTGCTCCAACGCCGCACCCAGCAGCATCAAAAGAGCGTTACGCTGTTGAAAATCAAGGAAATAACAACGGTAGTGGTATAAAAGTTGCCATTCAAGAAAAAGAATGTGACCTTGACATTGAAGAGGTTTCCAGTGACGAGGCCATGTTTGATGATGGAGAGCCAGTGTTGATCGAGCCTGTTATTGAGTCAATTGTGATTTCCTCCGATTCTGAGCCAGAAAAACCAGAAGAAAAACAGGTAAATGTAGGGCCTAATTTTAGCCAATTATGGTCAACTCATCGTCATCGTCATCGTCATTATCCATTGCTGGTTTTCAAACTACAGTAGAGTCTTTCTAATCCGGGGTGACCCATGTCGTAGTTATTTTAATTTTAAAACAGCCGTGCAATGTTTTAATTTGAACGTCGCCCACTAGAGTTGTCGTTGTTGTTGTGTTGGGCGCGGGACGGGTGGTAGCAGACCGCCTAGTCTCGAGTAACAGATAACTAGCAGTGAAGACGTAATGTTGTTCGGGCGTCGCCCACTAATTGCGATGCATAACACATTAGTAGTTGCTGATCCATTGGAAAGGATTGGAGTGGGCGTAGAGAGGACGGGTGGTAGCAAATGCCTGTTCGTGTTAGGCGAAGAAATATGTACGTATGTGTTTCGGGCGCTCTAGGTGTTTTACACATCTCGAACCATGGCGTGTGACTTCCGGATGTAGGACGAGGCCGAGTGGCAGCAGACCACCTAGTCTCGAGTGACGGATAACTAGCAGTGAAGACGTAATGTTGTTCGGGCGTGCGTAAAAATTGCGATGCATAAACATTAGTATGTTTGCATCATTTGGAAAGGAATTGGAAGTGGGGATTAAGAGAGTATAGGACATGCGTTTTAGGCAAATTGCTGTTCGCTTGGCCGACTGACACCACAGGTGTCTGAAATTTTGAACATATGTCACGTATGTGGAAATATATAGGGCGCTGCAGTAACACATTTCCAAATTTTGTTTTAAAATAATTTATAAAAAATAAATTAGTTTTCACAAATTTTGATTTTGTTAAAATCTCTAAAATTGACTTTATTTGTGATTTTTTTCTGGCTGATTAAGGCAAAATTTTGAAAATCTATGACCACAGGGCCGTCCATGTATGCTTCATTGACAACTTTGCAAAGTTTCATAATATACGTCGGATGCATCTTGGCCGAGCGAATAGCTATTTGCTAACTGCCAAATGTGTCCCATTCCCTCTTAAGCAAACGTGTTAACAAACTTCCTGACATTTTGACGGTATTTAATTTAACTTATTTTAATTTTAAACATTAGACTTGAAATAAAATGTAGGAGTTACTTTGATGGAACAGTAAATAAATATGAATATTTTGTTTTTACAGTAGGCCTATTAGGCTATTACTTAAAGGGGCTACTACCCTAAAAAATTATTTTGTACTAGGCCTACATAATTGGATGAGCAAAGCAAAGACTTCAATTTCACTGACCCCCAAAAAATTTAGCTCGGGTGTTTTTTTTGTCCTGTTTGTTCACTCTCTACCGGGCAAACGGCATATCCGATCTTGATGAAAATTGGAGGGGACCTTCGAAATCTCTGAACTTAGAGGTGTATTGTTTTTGGGTACAATCAAAAAATATTTCTCATGAATATTGTACTTTTAGTTTTTTTTTATTTTTTGTGCGATATTTTCGTGCCATTTGGGACAATTCTGACCAAACGGGTGGGACTACAACGTTCATATTATACTGTACATGGACATTAAGGTTATGGTGATGTAGTACCCTTTGAAAGAAAAAGTTGAAAAAGGAAGCCAGAATCCATAGAAATAAAGCTTTTAATATAAGTTTTTTACGGTAAATAATAACAATTGACAAGTAACAATAGAAACTTGACAACAATCACCTACAATGCGTAGGCAGCAAAGCTTTGCGAAGCTTCCTAGTCTATAGCATAATACTACACTAAAATGAGTGTTTAAATAATATCTTTTACTGTGATTTTACACGAATTTTACAAATTTTTCTGATCCAAAAATTTGAGAAAATTGGCGTTTTGGGATTTTAAAAATATGCTTTAACCTGCTTCTTTTTAGTTCCACATAGATACTAGATCATTGTACCAATCTAAAATGCCATTTATAACATTGTGTCTTGAAACTATGCACAAATATACTCTCAAACACGCAAACATATGCATTCTAAAATCACACCCCTTCTTGGTAACCACTTGCCCAAATTACAAAACAAAATATAGAGGATTTACAGAAAAGGCTGTTGAGTACGTCAATAATGACCAATATATTTTTTGATCAAAATCCTCCAAGGTCTTGGGGCATAAAGATCGTCTCCATGTTATTTCTTATGGGAGATTTTTGCCGATGGGTAGAGGTATGAGAAATGATATAAAAATACAAATTTCGTTTTATAAAACCCAAATTTCGCGTTTTTCGCGATTTCATTTAAATAGTCAAAAACATATGTATAGGCCCTACCTATCTAAAAAAAAAAAAAAATGTTTTTTTTTTTAAATTAAAATTTAAAAAAGCCCTTTAATCCTTTTAGTTGGGATGACATAAATTCCAATATGTTAGAATCGATATTTGTGACCCACAAATCTATTCAGAATCGATTCCCAAGCAAAAATAAATATTTGTACGCACCATTATTTTGGTGGACTATTGCCGTGGAGTCCGTGATACGCGTCGTTATTTTGGCGGTCTATTTCCGTGGAGCCCGTGACGTCACGAAACGATGTACCGCCCACTGTGCTCGTAATTTTCGGTCTGGACCGGCACCTCCACTAAAATTCACAAAAATTCTGGACCGGCACCTCCACCATCCACCCACATTTTGAGCACTAAAATGTTTAATTTTCGCGAATTAATTCGCGTTTTGACCAGTTTTTTGTACAATTTCGTTCGTTATTTCGCGATATACACGAGATTTCGCGAAATTTGCGTTTTCAAAATGTGTTTTTTCCATCTCTAAAATATGATGTAATTTGTCGACAATATTACATTTTAGGTAATAAAATGGACATTTAAAAAAATTCGCGAATTTCGTTATCACCATTTTTCACTACTTCTACCGATGGGACCTGGGACCTGGGAGCAAGTTTGACAATTTTTTGGGGGGTCATGGTGCACCCAATAATTTTTCTGTTAATTTCCAAATTCGTAACTAGTTAGCTTGAATGAAATATATTTTTTGAGTTTAGCGGGTGAATACACCTTTAAAAAAAAATAGGAATGCACAGTGTGTCTCAGCCAATTCAGACTAAACCATTATTTTTATTTGGGACAACCACACAGAATAAAAATAAATTAACACTTGTTGAATGCCCTACCTACCTCCTAATGACTAGTAACTTATAATAGATTTGTTTTTAAATTTCTTACCAGGTATCTTGGAAGGAACGGTGGATGCAGAAGAAAGACATTTCATCAGTGATTAAAGCAAGTAAACTGATCACGAATGTGAAACGAAAGATGAAACGTGACAAAACTGACAAAATTGCCTTAGCACAAGCAGCACAAGTAGTAGTTGTAGAAAACATTCCAGAAACTGCTGGGACTCTTTCCCCAACAATTATTCAAGGGACAGTTTCTGAGTTCAACCTACTTCCACCTGCTACAATCTCACTAGCTGGACAACCATTAGTTGAACAAACTTGTAATGAAAAAGTGGCAAGTGAACAGCTGTTGCCTGCTGAAGAACATGAATGTGCTGCACAATTGGCCATTGAACAAGTGGCCTCGGAACCAATATTCAATGAACAAATACCCGTCAAGCAGTCAAATATTGCAGAAAAGTCCGTAGACTTGCAGCCAGAAGTGCCCGTAGACTCACAACCAGTAACAAATCAATCAATTTCTGAAACTATTCAAACTGACCAGTGCATAAGTACTAGTGTGGCACAAAAAGAGAGCGAAGCATCTAAAGTTTCAGATATTTCATCGGCAGTCTTGGAGGCAGCTGTCGTAGCACAAAATTCAAGAATTGGACAAATAACAACTGAGCAGTTTACAAGTAGGAAACGTAAAAAGGAAAGTACTGAAATACCAGATTTGCATGGGACTTTAGAACATTCCCCTGAGATTCAGGACATGGTAGATATAAATGCGTTGGATGCTTCAGCAGTTGATGGCACACTTGCGACACAAGCGACGGATAAGGAGGTGATAACATCTGTAGATAGGAAGAAAAAGAGTAAAGACAGTAATGAAGTCGTCAAGTCAAGTGAACTTGACCAATTGTCCCCCAAACAAGAAGTGATAGAAGAAGCGCTGATAACGCCTGTAAAAAGGAAGAAAAAGAGGAAAGACGGGAAGGAAATTGTCAAGTCATGTATACAAAGGGTCCTAGTAGAAAGCCCGATGCAAATAGAAACTTCAGAAGAGCAAACAAATGACGTTACACTGCAGGCTGCCCCAGAAACACAATTCTTATCTCGGAAAGAGCTTAAGAAGAAAGTGAGACGGGAAAAGAAGAAAAAGGGAGATAAAATGATCCACAAAATACAGTCTGTAGTCAGCAAAGGTTTAGTTAAAGGATCATCAAAATTTGCCACATTACCAGTGACTACACCTATAGTGCGTTCTAAAGTTAGACAGTCACCGAGGACCAAACATTCATCTACCAATAACACGACAGTTGAACAAGATGCTGCTAGTTCAACCGAGGCTAGGCCTGTAATGGATATTACTGGGTAAAGAGTGTGCAATCTTTGCTCTTTAGTATATTACAGCTCACAGCCCCCACACACCACATAACAATAATAATATAATAATAGTGCTGGAACCGGGTGTTTGATTATTACTATATTATTATTTTATTTATTACAAGGCTTGTCTTAGTCTAAAATATGCTTGCTTTTTGCTAATTTCCTAGTTAATATGATATGTTTTTTGTGACGTTAGAAGCAAGCATCAAAAGGATGCACAACAATGAAACACAAGTTTTCAATAGTTGAAAAGGTGATTGTATTAGTATTTTAGATCGATGATGTTGAACGATAATCTATGAATAAATTCAGTTGTCGATTTTCAATTTTCCCAACGTACAGGTATGTGTGATCAAGAATTAATCTCCCTTCCCCCAAAAAATAAATTAGGACAGTAGTGATTTATTTATTTACAGTGAGATTTATCTTTGAGCATCTTTGATCGAAAATATCAAACAATTAATTTCTTTATCATTCATGCAAGACACGAATAGAATAGTGGTCCGCAGGTCGGCATGCAAGTGCTGAAAATTCGTCATATGACATTTTAACATTTTTTATGGAAACATGCAATTCAATAATTTTATAATGTATCAATAATATTGTAGTATTTACTATCCAAATATGCTACTATAGATTATTGTGCGCTTCCTTAGTCAAAACTCAGTGTTGATAAGCTACTTGAATAGCTAAGCTACTTTCAATGGTCAAGTAACTGTAGCTGTAGCAGTGCTAGTTTTCAAAAGTACCGCAACACTATCAGAACCTTACTTACAAAGAAGAAGAAAAATGTAGAAAATGAAAGTAGGTAGTCTTTCTTCCTTACTTTTCTTAAAATGGCTTTTGTAAATTGTACAAGCTATCAGTGCTTTAAGCATATGAACAAATATATTAAGAAATAAGCAAGATAAAACTTTGTACACAAATAAGCCAAGAATGGCATAAGCTAAATTAAGCTAATTGTTGATTTGATTTTAGACAGTAAGAATTTGCCAAAATTGTTTGTCTGGTTTTTGCACCAGGGTGCCAGCTTACCATATTATTCACATTGCATTTTATGTGAATTTTAAGATATAAATTAAACTCATTAAAAACTTTAGATTTTTTGCTGTGGTTTACAAGTGTAGATGAATATCATGGTAGTCTTAAATTAATAATTTCTCGATTTGGTTGATCGGGAAACACTCCCGTGGGTGTAATTGTTTTTATTTACTACAATTCAGAAATTAAAAAAGTCCGCCCCAACCGGGAATCGAACCACGGATCTCCCACATTCCAGGTGGACGTCTTAACCACTAGACCATCAGGACGGGTACATTTTAATCTCTGAATTGACCAAATCGAGAAATAAACCCTCGCTCATACCTGTGTAAAGGTAATGACATTATAATTAATGTTTGGTGGTCAGTTCAAAGGCAGCAGATATTCGTTGCAGTACTGTTCCATCCATTCAGATGTATAATGCAACTACAATTCAGAGATTAAAATGTACCCGTCCTGATGGTCTAGTGGTTAAGACGTCCACCTGGAATGTGGGAGATCCGTTGTTCGATTCCCGGTTGGGGCGGACTTTTTTAATTTCTGAATTGTAGTAAACAAAAATAAATTAATAATTATACGCTAATGTTACCGGCGATTGTTAGGTTTTCATTCAATGTTGTTGTACTTGTCAATAATATTTTAAATAAAACCTTGAATTATGTTGTTAATGAATTGTTGTTGTTAATTGTTGTCCTCGTTTGTAAATTAGTTTTTTAACTGAATAGGATAGACGTTAAACACATGCCAAATTTGGTTGAGGTACGATCATTCCTTCTAGGTGAAAAAGTTGTTGAAACAGTTACTACTGGCTACTACTTCTGTCTAATTCATCAGTTTCAATTGTCCAGCAATTCTGAACAAACAGGTTGGGCTACAAAGTTCATATTTGTCATGGACATTAAGGTAATAGTGATGTAGTGTCTTTTGAAAGAAAAAGTTGAAAAAGTTTGCTGGAAAGCTTCCAAATTAATAAAGGTTTCAATATAAGCCTTTTTTATAGGCATATAATCAACAAGTAACGAAAGTTACTTGCCAATGATCACCTACATTGTGTACAAAAAGCGTCTTTGGACCACTAGATATTTTACATTCTATTGTTAGTTGACGGAATACCATAACAATTAAATCGACTTTGATAAAATTATTATATTTTAACAAATAATTTTGCAATGGAACTTGGAAAAGTAATGACATCCCACAAATAACAAAAAGCTTGGAAAAATACAGCAAAACCTTATACACTTACGCAATCAAAAGCAATGAGATCTAAAAGAAATGCCAAGCTTATGTACCCTCCTACATTTTTGCAATCACTTAAATTCACTTGCCCTGTGACTGCATCCTTGCAAAGCTTTTCAAAATAAATTTGCACAAACTTTTACATTTAAAACAACAGTTGTAAATAAAATTTTGCCACGCTTTGCAAGGATGCAGTCACAGGGCAAAGTGAATTTATGTGATTGCAAAAATGTAGGATGGTACATAAGCTTGGCATTTCTTTTAGGTCTAATATTGCTTTTGATTGAAGCTTTGGCTATATTTTTGGATGAGCGTAGCGAGCGAAGCGAAGATTCCATTTCACTACACTGGAGAAAAAAATCCGGAATGTTTTTCTTTCTTTTTTTTCTGTTTGTATTATTGTGTGTTTGTTAACACGATTCCGGCTAAACCAATACTCCAATTGCCATGAAATTTTATGGAGGCCTTCGAAATCTCTGAACTTAGAACTGCCACGTTTTTGAGCGCAATCGAAAAATTATTTCTCATGAAAATCGCAATTTTACGATTTTTTTCGATTTTAAAAAAAATTCTTCGACTTATAACACCTACCTACATGCTTAATCCGATTTAAATTATTTTTTCACAGAACCTTAATTTTATGAATTAAGATATTCTTGTGAAATTTAAGCGCAATCGAAAAATCATTTCTTATGAAAATCGAAATTTTACAGTTTTTTTCTTTTTTTAAACAATTCTTTGACAAATAACACCTACATGCTTTATCCTATTGTAATGATTTTTTCACAGAACCTAAATTTTATGAATGCATATTTTCGTGTAAAATTTGAGCGCAATCCAATAATTATTTCTTATAAAAATCGCAATTTTACGATTTTTTTCTTTTTTAAGCGAGCGAAGCGAGCGTTTCCATTTGACTCTGCCGGAAAAAATAGTCACTGTTTTTTTTTTTTTTTTTGTTTGTTTGTTTGTTTGTTTTTTTTTTTTTGTATGTCTCGCGATAACGTTCGAACGGAGGCTCGGATCGAGTTGAAATTTTCACCATCCGCAAGCTTTGTTCTCGATTAAATGCCATTAGTTTTGTGGCAAAATCGTTCAAAAAGTTAAAAAGTTACATTAAAGTTAATCGAAAGTTTTTTTTTTCAAACTTCACGGCTACAAATCTGAGATGGCCAAATCATTTAGAATGTCCGTCCGGTCACGAATATGTTAATTTTATTTTGATCCGATAAGTAGTGTAGATGGAAATTACATTATAACAAAAGTAACGTTGCCATGGCAACGAAAAGACGCGCGAAGTTTCTAATGCACTGCCACCTAGAAGTTATCAAAATACTTTCGAGGAAGCAGTCTATTATTTGTCAACAAAGAGTTTAAATAGTTTTCCCAAGGAGTCAAGGTCCTCTAGATGGCGGTGGATTTTAAAGTAAAGATTTAAACACGGGTTTACCCAAATACCTTGGCAATAATCTAGGTGCCCGTTAGGGCGCCGCAGCCAAGCCGCGGTGCGCTACACACTCAAGCACCTTATACACCAAGCAGAGTTGGGGTGATTTCGAGGTGTTACCCAGCCGTCATGTAACGTGATGTGAACTTGAAAACTATCACAATCGAGGGGATTTAGGTACCTGACAACACATGCCAAATTTTATTGGGGTACGATTATTCCTTCTTGGTGAAAAAATGGCTTGAAACATGCTCAAAATCACTTTAAGGATGTTAGCTACTGCTACTGCTACTACTGCTACTGCTAACATCTAATACGTCGGCCCGCGATTCTGACCAGACGGGTGGGACTACAATGTTCATATTTTACATGGACATTAAGGTTATAGAAATATAGTCTCTTTTGAAAAAAAAAGTGGAAAAGTTTGTTGGAAGGCTTCCAAATAAAGGTTTTAAAATAAGCCTTAAACACTTGGCATACAATCAACAAGTAACCATAGTTACTTGACACTTGTTGACGGTATAAGCAGAGTTAGGCGGGAAAGTGCGATACGTAAACAAATAGCGGACATTTAAAATTTTTCTTCTTTGTGTGGAACGAGAAAAGGTGTCATTATACTCTCATAAAACAAATCAGAAACCGTCCCTGGCCTAGGCCCAGATGTGGAAAATTATTTATAATGCAAAAGTGTAGGTCTAAAGTTCCATTTGGCTATAGGACTAGTAAAATTCATACTTACATTACATGTTTGACAAGCCTAGCCAACCCTATGCCAGCACAACATTGTTCTGATATGAACTTGCTCATCTGTTTGTTTACATAATTGCAACAATCAAATCATTTCATACAACTTGTCTTTCGATTGGCCCGCGTTTATGAAGGCACTGCCATCTAGAATAAATATAGAACTTTTTCGAGCTCTTTGCTATACGCAAATCTTTTTAAAGTGTTTGGATTTCGTGATACTCTTTCAACCATAGACATCATATATAATTGCCTACTATAGGGGTTTAATATCAATGCTTTCAACTCACAACCCATGACGTTTTCCACGATACCGTTCAAGAATACCAATTCCTTCGAAAACGAAAACGACTTCGTTTTCAAATTGCGTTTTCAACTCATCTCCCACGAACTCAAGAATTGGGGTCCAGACCTTATACCGTCGTTATACCATGGTTATACCACCTATACCCAGGATGTACATGAATCCGGGTCTAGATATTTTACATCCTATATTGTTACTGCTAATACCATAGAATTTAAATCAACTTTGATAAAAATATTATATTTTAGCAAATAATTTTGTAATGGAACTTGAAAAAGTAATGAGATCACACACATAACAAAAACTTGTAGAAATACAGCCAAACCTTACACACTCAAAAGGAATGAGATCTAAAAAAAGGGCCAAGCTCATCTACCCTTCCACATAAACGTACAGTGTCCCATAACAGCATCCTCGAAAAGCTTGGCAAAATAGAATTTGCATGTTATTACGTTTAAATTAATTAGAAAAAAAGAACTTGGATAAACTATTACGTTAAATTAATAATCGCAAATTCTATTTTGCCAAGCTTTTCGAGGATGCTGTTATGGGACACTGTACGTTTATGTGGAAGGGTAGATGAGCTTGGCCCTTTTTTTAGATCTCATTCCTTTTGAGTGTGTAAGGTTTGGCTGTATTTCTACAAGTTTTTGTTATGTGTGTTAAATAATACTGGAAACGCGAACGTCGTAAATTTTTAAATTTAAAAAAATGTGCAATGTGGGTCTAGCTATAGCACGTGCTCGCTTATCAACGCGTCCAACTGAGCGTTTCCTAGTTAAAAATTACGATTGTTAAAAAAAATAAAAAAATAAAGTAAATTTTTAATTTAATTTAATTTAATTTAAAAAAATCTTCGACTTAGTAATAATTTTTTCACAGAACAACAGAAAATCCGCATAACACATGGCTGCTCAATGCACCAATTACGCTCATCCAACAACGCGGCGGGACTTAAGCGTTTTCCTAGTTACAAGTATTTTGTTATTTGTGGTTTAGTGTTTCTGAACCTGCAGTAGGCCTATGTATATATGTTTGACTGTTTGTACATGTATTTTGTTTTTATTATACCTACTTAATTGGTGAGGCTCTGCCCTGTTAAAACTAATATAGATTATTTTTTCTTAAGTAAAAAATAACAATAATATTAGGCCGATAAAGGACTTATATAAAACCCTTGATCTTGATGCCTTCTAGTTAACTTATTCAAGCGTTTCATTCAAAGTTCGTATACGGGTATCAATCACTAGCGGCAGTAGCAATAGAGTGGGTTTGTGTATCCATTGTAGTAAGATGGAATCAATAGGCCAACATCATTTAAAATCACGTGATATTGAAGTATCTCTTCAAGCAGCATTAATGCCTTCATCACATTTAATGTGTTAACGGTTGATTTTCAATGTAAAATGTCACTTCAGAAATTCAGCTTGTTACTAAAATTATTAATTATTAAATAAAATATCTTAATTTCACACAAATACAGAGGTCACACCAGCAAAAAATAAAGCAAATTGCTTTGATAAAGCAAAGTAGAGTATATCAACAAAAGAGTGATACCTGTGAATCTAAGTTCTCACTTTTCACATTAAAAAAGTTTTAACTCAACAAAACAATCTTAACATTCTACAACAAAAATATTGCATAAACAATATTTGGACTCATCATGTTCTTTTTATAAATTAATATGCTGAATTAAAGGAAAAGCAATATTTCGGGTACTAGTACCCTTAAAAAAAAGGTACTGAAAGTACCCGAAATATTGATTTTCCTTTAATTTAATATATTAATTTATTAAAAGAACATTATGAGTCCAAATATTGTTTATACTTATTAAACCTAACTGTTCTTAGAATCTCAGTAGTTATAAAATAAAAAAATGCAGTTTAAACATTGAAAACTTATTGGTACAAAGGCTAACTATATTAATAATAAAACGTTATAAATTCATACCATGTCGATTGACTTTATTTTTTACTAATTCACATGCCTACTTAACAATTGGAATTGAATATTGCTTCTTGTTACTTTAGTCAAATATTAGGAAGCAAGCACGTGAAATTAAACAATGCAACAGGAATCTTTTTTAAGGTTTTGTTTTTCGTTTTGTATGAAGAACTTTTATTGCGTGAAATGTCTGCATGCAGAAACTGATGCAGTGGTTTTACTATTGTTCGGTGTGTTTTTACCCTCTTTTTGTTTTAGTTGGTATCTTTCTGGAAACATTTCCGCTGCTAATGCACTTTGCATCACTGACTTTTTTAATACCGGTACTACTGTTCTGACATGTGTCACATTCTTTCAGGCGTTTCCTGGCGGTTGTCGTCTTAGTACTTTCCTTGTCAGTCTTCGGCGTTGCCTTGCGAGCTCCTGCTGCATTTCCCGTCTTTATGATTACTTTGTTACCATTTGCAGTTTGTATTTTATTACCGATTCGTCTTGCTGTCTCAGTCGATGAATCCTTTTGAGATTTACTTTTACAAATACCACATGGTCTGACTCGGTAAGCTGTTCTCTCTTCAGCACTACTGGTCGAGGAAGAATCCATTTTGCGATGGGCACCTGAAATAGGCGTTTTTAAGGTTTCTTTTTCAATCATTAGCGCCTTTTTCTTTTGCCTTGATGAATAAGCAATTACTGACGAAAAACTTTGATTGCTTGCAGTTTTTTGATCCTCATTTGTTTCAGTCGTCCCTAGAACTACAATATCTTCGTTACTGTAGTGAGATGAACAGTCTGATGCTGCTGGTTTTTCTACTTTTGTGGGCTTCGGTCTTTTCTTAGACGTCTTTTTGGCCTTGCTAGCGTCACTACTAGCACAACTTTTGCTATGTGAACAGCCGTATATAATTTCTTTCAGAGTATCATTGATGGCCTGTTCATACCTAGCCACAAAAGATTCCTTAATCAATTCCCCTAGGTCTTGCGCATATGTATCTACGACTTCAGACACTTCGTCGACCATCTCTTGTGCACATTCCTTGTCAATTGTTGGACACGAAGTTTGATCATCTATGTTTAAAGCACTGCTTATCTCATATGCGCTACCACTTTTGTGAACGATTTTGAAAATATTCTCTTCTGATTGACAGTTGAAACGTGAATCAGCTCCTTTACTTAGATTGTGCATGACCAAACCTTCCGTTTGAGACTTATTTTCTACTGTAAGTTTACTTGGAGTGCTTGCGGAGACAGCATCAACCATATCTCCCCAAAGCTTTTGAACAGGATTTATGTCCCTTATTTTAAAAATTGTTTTGTTAGCCTTAGTCTCACTAGGCTTGTTTTCGACTCTGAATGCATCTATCGAGCTTGAGTAGCTGTCTGTTGACGTGTACATGGAGTGGGAAGAACAAAACTCAGGGAACTGTACCCAATCACTGGAGATAGAGAGGTGGTCTGCACTTTCATACAGCTGCTGGCAACCACTTGTTGTTACGGCTGGTTCTTCTGCACGTACCTCGCAAAACGCGTCATCACATGTTTGAGTTGCAATGGTCTTGTTCGTGCAACATCCACTTTGATGACACACAGTGGAGGAACCAATCGTTATCTGATTAGTGTTTGGTGTCTCGTAAGGAGTTTGACTGTTTTCGTTGGGGTTTATTTCTTTGTCAAAAGCTTTGTCACCTTTATTTGGAACCAAATAAAACACCTTTTTACGAATTTGAGCAATGTTCTTGTTCTTGTCACCACTAAAAACACAATCCTTGCTTTGAGCGATTGGATACAATACGGTTCCTTGTTTCGTTTTAACGATTTCAATTTTATGGTAATTTAATTGTTCATACTGAGGTTCCTTGGTATCCCTACGAACACCCAAGCGTTCATACTGAGGTTCCTTGGTATCCCCACGAACACCCAAGCGTTCATACTGAGGTTCCTTGGTATCCCTACGAACACCCAAGCGGTCATACTGAGGTTCCTTGGTATCCCTACGAACATCCAAGCGGTGCTCCATACTTTCGACAAGGCCTTTCAGCAGGTGCACTTCTCTTTTCATTATTTCACGTTCATCTACTGCGCAATCCTCGGTGAAATTTCTTTTAAACTTTGAAGTGTTTTCAGTTACCGGTACCTTATCTTGCTGGCTCGTTTTGCCCTGACAATAAACTTCTTCAGTTAATTTCGCACCGAGTATTGCATTCGATTCACTCCGAGTATTATTTGTTCTTTCACTTTTTCTTTCAATTTCTTTCATATTAGTTTCACATTGAATTGAGATCAGAGAGGTATTTTTCATTTCTTTAATCACCCTTTTTAACCTGGCATACTCAATTATCAGACTATCACGTGCGTAGACAGCAGTCGGCGCGTGCCTTATATTGTCACTGGTTAATGATGTGCACTCTTGAGAACTTTCTATTTGGGCCGAACCAACAGACTTTTCCGACTGATCACTATTTGACCGACTGCTGTTGACTTTCTCCCGTAAAGATCTGATAACTTTATGCTCATGAACACTCCATATTATATTCTTCAAGCGACATATCTCTAATATGAGTGAATCATTCTCGTCGAAAGCTTGAGTTTCATTTACTCCTTCAAAGTTCTTCAAGTTCTTCAAGCCCTCAATACATTTATACAAGGTGTCGCGAGGATCGAGAATAGGTTCCCTAGATATAACGTCTTGTAATATTTTGCTTAGTTTGCTTGAATTCAACACTCGAGTTCTTGAGCCGAATATCTTTAGTTTCTCTGCACACTCGACTGCCGCCGCACTAATGGCTTCCAGACCCACTGGATCGGGATGCTTTTCCCCCAGTATCTCGTTGGCCTGTCTGATCGTTTGAAGAGTCAGCTGCTTCACGTTTTCTGATGCTCTCGTCTCGGCAAAAAGTGCCATCACTCCGCATATTGGAAGTCCCTTGGCCAACCCAAGTTTCACTGCCTCTGCATACATTATGTTTCGCAACAGAACTCTTCGGTCGTCACGGTGTATCTTAAATGGCTTTTTAACTGATTCTCTGTAATCCAATTCTTCACAAATTATCTTCTTTATTATGTCAATCTCTCGAGTTTTAGTTAAAATGTCCTCCTTATTTTCGGACGACCAGTTATAAGAGCTGCTGTAATGACTTCTCAATAGTGATTTGGGCAGACAATTTCTGATCAAAAATGTCAAGAAATTATTGCTGTAATTTTCATCAAACTCATAATATGGTTCACACTCAACATTATGTTGGTCTAAATTATCTTTTATCGGCCGTCCTTGTGGACTAGAATCTTGTTTCTCACTCGAAACAGCGTACTGACGTTTGTATATTTCACGCTGCCAGTCCTCAAAGACAACAGATCCACTGTTTTTATTAGTATTTGGCCTTGGACATTTCCGACCTTTAACACTTTCATTAGAGGTCGAGTCCGAATATGGATTACAAAATGAAGGAAGGTGTGTTTGAAAAGTATTCCCAGCTTTTAACACTATCTTTTTTTGGCTAACCGACATACTCCGAGGAAACCTATTAGCTCGCTGATCGTGCTGATGAGTTTGGTGACTTGCCTCTCCACACTTCCCCCCACTCTCCGAGGTGACTCGACACGTATTAGAATCTGCGCCGTTCTGATAGTCGTCATGATCACGAGAATTGATGGGTGGTCGTTCGTAATTAAGTATCATGTCCTGTATTGAAGGACTTAAATTCATCATGCAATTCAGAGTGCTATCATTCTGTTCACAGGCCATCGTGTCCGCGGATGTTCGCATTGATGCTCTGTCAAAGTTTACCGTGTTGTTTTTAACTCTAGGTTGGAATCTCCTAGGATCTCTGTCGCATTGATCATCGAACCACGTCGAATGATCGGGTCGCGACCCCTCCCCGCATCGCCGTCTCTGACACTCGGGAGACGCCTCTCTGACAGCACCCCTCGTCGGAACGGTTACCACAGATCCACCGTACGAGTGTGTGACAGTTCCGTAAGAAGGGGTTTCGACCTGCCCATAATTTGCATTTGCATTGTGGGAACAATTCAGTACTCTATCGGAACAGGGTTTTAAATCGTGACTCCTTCTACTTGTATTGTTGAGACTTCTTGACCCTATATCTAAATCGAGTCCTGCATCATAGCGGGTGAACCGCGACCGTCGGTGTACTCGTTCCCTAGCGAGAGGGGTGTGGTTAACTTGCCGGCCGCCCAGTCTCTGGTAGTGTTCTATTTCAGCGTGCACGTCGACGTCGGGGTGGGAAGTGTGGGGAACTTGCCGGCCGCCCAGTCTCGGGTAGTGTTCTATTTCAGCGTGCACGTCGGGGTGGGAGGTCTGGTCACCCGACCACTTCTCTGACGTTGATATCGCAGTTCTAATTCTATCCTCTATCTTGCTCGACTTACCTCGTTCTTGCCTAATATTTTCAAACATTTCGATCATGGAGGACTCGCGATTCTCGACTGTTTCATTTTGTTCCATGTACTTATCAAGTATTGTCCGGAGAATGTGTCGGTCATACTGAATGTTTCTATTCATATTTATTTCGTATTTGGTAAACGTTTTCTTTAAGTGGATAGTTCGATGTTTTACTTCATAGGTGCACCAAGCTCGTGCATGTTTGCATGTTCGCCTTTTAGGGTTCAGTGAAACCTGAAAGATAAAACAACATACATAGAGAATATTGTAGGGGGCCTACCCTCTAAAACTTTCATATCGGTACCAGAATGCAACACCAATGTATCGGTATCTGGCTCAGAGTGGTAGCACTCCGAGGGGGGGGGGGGGGAGTATTCCCACACTGCTCCACTTGGGGCGCTCTCCGAAGCCCCACTCTCCGATACCCCACCAACCTTTTTAGTCTCCGATGCCCCACTCTCCGATGCCCCATCTACCTGCTTAAGAAACCCATGTTACACCACGTAATATAAGCGCACGGTCTCTTACGCGGGAGATTCAAATGTTAAAAATATAATTCTCTATTCAACATCAGTCTTGTGTCTCGTTTTCAAACTTGCCTGTATTATTAAGGGGGGTGAGGGATATTGCCACCAAATATTTTTTGGACCAAAATATTTATAGGTAAAGGGGTTAGGTTAGGTTAGGTTGTTACGTTACGTTACGTTACGCTACGCTACGTTACGTTACGTTACGTTACGTTAGGTTATGTTAGGTTATGTCAGGTTAGTTTAGTTTAGTTTAGGTTAGGTTAAGTTAGGTTAGCTGGTCATATAGCTAAACTTTGATAAAAAGTTAGTAATTATACAAAATATTCGATTGAACTACATACAAATAGCCTATTATAAATACAGGTAAATAATCAGTTTGAGAAGACTATTCAATATACCATGCACTTTGAACTATTTGCATTTACCGCGCTGTGGGAGTGCACTTACATTACGTGGTGTAACATGGGCTTCATTAGCAGGTAGGTGGGCCATCGGAGAGTGGGGCATCGGAGATGCGTCCCTCCACTTAGGCTATTATGATCAAACGAAACAAATGTTCCGTTTGAAACAAGAAAGGAATATGGCAGTAGGCCTATCTAAAGGAGGGAGCGAAGTACGGATATGGCAGTAGGCCTATCTAAAGGAGGGAGCGAAGTACGGATATGGCAGTAGGCCTATCTAAAGGAGGGAGCGAAGTACGGATATGGCAGTAGGCCTATCTAAAGGAGGGAGCAAAGTACGGATATGGCAGTAGGCCTATCTAAAGGAGGGAGCAAAAAGATCGTTTAAGAACACAAAAATATAATAATAGGCCTAGGCCTACACGTTCCTCTCAATTTTTCATATCTCGTTGTTGGTGGAAGTGACGTGTGTAAACTAAATAGTGCCTAATAAACAAAATGTCTGTTCGTGCATTGAAATCTCGTTGCTGGCGGAGGTGCCGGGGATTTTTAAAGTCAGGGTAACCCAGCCACCTGACTGATCTTCGGGGTCACCAAAGGGCAATGACAACAAGAAACGCATGTCAATCTATCGTGAGACGTGACACACGTACAAACAGATTTGGATTCATAAAGATTAAGGGCTCGTCAACCGTTAGGGCCTATAGGTCATAATGCGCCACTCTAGCAAGGAACTGCTCAGAACCTTCGCAACAGGTAGGAGAAGGAAAGGGGGGGGAATTCTTACGTCGCGGTCGTCATCGTTCGTGGTGTCATTGTCGTCGTCAGGAAGGTAGGGCAGAGGAGGTGTCCCCGATGACGATTGTCAGAGGTCGCCTCTAGTTTCGGGCAGTAAAATGTTCCTTTATAACTTACTAGCTGAGGTTTGCGAGACGGACTTTTCATCTTTCCTCGCCTTTTATAATTAGCAGATACATTAGCAGATAGATAGCCTATATATTAGATGCTCTGGGCTAGATTCTTCCCAGGCCCTGACATGGCCCTGACGGGGGAGGGCGGACGGATAGAAACGTGATGCGTATTAAGAGCTTCGCTCCCTAATGGATAGGCCTACATTTCATGGTTAGGCTAGATGCACATTCATGAAGCTGTCGTATCATATCATGGTTAGGCTAGATGCACATTCGTATCATATTATCTAAGAGTTATTCGACCAACAGAAGTAGGCCTAGCACAAAACTATGATTCGAAATATCACCCCACCCCCTGTAATCCTTATCGAATATTTGTCCAAGGTTTTAAGTCATAAGCGAATATTTTGCTTTTTTTCCATTATGAAATTGCTTTCGATCTTCCTTTGATAAATCATTATAAATGAGTTGTTATTGAATTATTTCTAATTTGTAGTTGTTTTTCGTTGGTTTTATTCAAAAAAAAAAACCGTGTTGAAAAGTTGGACCCCCCCATGGACAGAGTACACCCAAATCATCGATTAGTACCTTTATAACTGTGCACAGATCAGACTGCTAAGTTCCCCGAGCCAGAATCAGCTATTTTTAGTAGAACGTTAAGTTAATGTTTTAAACATACCTCATAATGATCTTCTGAGTAGTACCGGATTATAGTTTTTGTATTGCATTGTACCTGAAATTTAAAGATATGAGCCAAAAAGTTGAAAATATGACAGGTATATTTGAACAAAGTTAAGGATGTTGTTTTGTTGTGAATTTCCAACGCCCTCTAAAGATTATTTTCTTGTTTAGAGCGGAGATCAAGTAGACCTTGACATGTACCTGCTGATTTATTTTGAGGCGGCATAATATTATATTGAACCTTTGATTTGAAGGACCTTGCGTTATGAGAAGTCGTTCGTCCAATAAAATAAAAAGATGCACGTTGGTCACACTCACATGTCAGAAAAAATAAAGATTGACGATTTCATTTTAGATGTATGTTTATTCAAGACGCCATTTTTTTTAAAATTATTTATTTATCTAACGTCTATCCTATTCAGTTAAATCTGATTTACAAAGGGGGACAACTAAATAAATCTACTTATAGATACAGATACTGCAATGAACTAACAGTTAAGTAAATAATAAATATTAATTAAAAAATTTATATAACAGAAAATCAGTGTATCAGACGTTTTGATAAGAAGTCAAGGGAGTCAGATTCAATTATAAGTACTGTCAACAAGGGTGTTAGCTAAGCTATTCTATATCTTGTGTTGTTCGTTGCTCGTTCTTGACTCTCATTCGAAATTATTTTTCAGCAGATATTTAATCGATAATTAAACTTTATATGCTTGTGCAATTAGGTTTGAAAATTTACTATTTTCATGTTAATAAATAATTAATATGGCCTTTGACAATTTCCCATTATGGCGATGTCATATAAATGAGAAATCATCTGCAATCTAAAGGGCATGACCTCAAAAAGTTATTCTTATCTATAAATAAAAACGAATGTATGTGTATGTCTGTCTGTATGTTTGTTCTTAATGCATTACTACACCATTCATCCGATCTCCATGAAACTTGGCACATATATGTATTTTTTCACGGGGAGGTTTCTATGCTATCCATTTTGTTGTAACTCCTCCACGTGGTGATCGGTACCTGCAAAGAGAACTCACCAATGAATTGACTTCGATACCGTACCGTTGGACATATCACCATGAAAGTCGACACAATCATACACGTATTTTTTTTTATAGAGAAGTACACTCCCGCGAAGGGTTCTGGCATACGTCGCAGCAACGCGTGACGGGCAAGCTAGTTTTATTTATAAAACTTGATCATTAGGGTGAGCATGACCACCTACTTACTTAAGTGCAGTGTTTTTATACTTAGCCCTAAGTACATTTTGTAAATTAAGTATTTTTTGTATTGTATTTTAAATTGTTATTTGAATTGCTAAAAGCTATGGTTGGTTAATATGTAAATATCAATCGATCAAACAACCAATGAATCAATCAAATGTGCAGGGTATATTGTAGTTAAAGCTTCGAGGTTATGCACATTGGCCGACACGGTTGAGGATTTTGGCGAAATAATTCGCTTGTGCAAGGGTCTCACGTAGGTACTTAATTTCTAGCAACACTCATGTAATTCATTGTAAGAAATATTTAATAAAGAAATAAAGAATAAGATGCTCAAGTATATTGCGCGGTCATAGAGACGAGTGTATTTGTTGGGTTGATTCTTATTTCAGTTTGGTTATTTATTTCAAACATCTCACTATCACACACACACTCACACTCTATTAAACTCATTTACAGTCACAGTCACTTACAATCATACTTCAACTTATTCACAGTCACGGTCACTCACAAACCTATCAGTTTAACTTACACAATCACAATCACACTCACTTAAACTAATTCATAGTCCCAGTCACTTACAAACATACTCACTTTTACTCTCACTCAAACTCACACTTACAATCACACTCACTTAAACTCATTCATAGTCCCAGTCACATACAAACATACTTCACTTTTACTCTCCCTCAAACTCACTTACAATCACACTCAAACTCATTCACAGTCACAGTCACAGTCACTCACAAATACACTCCCACTTGTATTTACACCTGCAATCACACTCACAGTTATAGTCACAAACACACTCACACTTTTACTCACTCTTAAACTCATACCTCAAATCACACACACTTAAACTCATTCACGGTCACTCACACTTTTATTTACACTCAAACTCAGACCTGCAATCACACTCACAGTAGTCACAAACAACTTTTACTTTTACTCTCACTCACACTCACACTTAGAGTGACTCACAAGCACTCCCACTTTTACTTACATTAAAACTTACACAATTCCTTTACTATAAGAATGTTCGGTCTTTGCACTCCTTTATTAGGTTAATTGATGCATAGGCTTATGACCATTTTGTTAACGTCATTATCAATAATATAGGCAATTTTTTTTTTAAATATCTGACGGTTGTATATAGAGTAATATTCTGTCCCTGATTTAGGGAAATGCCTGAATTATATGTAAATTTGTACTACCTGTCAGTTCAACTGGCTACCATTTAGCTATCGCAATACATTACATGTAGGCTCGTAGAAAGCAGAAGGGGAACATCGTAACAGATTACCTGCGAAAGTCAGATTTAAATTGGATTTAGATAAAAACTTAATAACCCATAAAGAGAGATACGTTTTTTTAGCACTTAAATTAGAAAATTTAGCATTAATTTGACAAATTAGCATTTTGTAGCATCAATTGGTTTCTTTTCCACCAAAACCCTAAATGTAGGGTGTTTCTTAAACTTCTTCTGGTAAATGATGAATTGTAGGAACATTTCAATTCAATATAGTCACATAAAACGCTAGAATACATTACTAAAACTAGTTCTCAATAGCATTAAAAACATTATTTTTAGTAAAATTAGCATTTTAAATCGTCAAAATTAGCATTTTGTTGCATCAAAAACCTAAAACGCTAAAAAAACTTATCTCTACCCATAAAGAATCCCATCAAAATTCTCCCATTAAAATTTCCATAGGGTGGGTGGGTCTAGTCATCCCCTAAATGAAAATGTAATAAAATAGAATTTAAAATGTGTATTTTTGAATACTATGGTAGGCCCTATGTAATCAAAGCTTAATAAGGGGTCTTTCAAATAAAAAATATTTCAATTGTTTAAAATGAATTTTGTGGCCAGCAGAGGTCAATTTTTTCAATATAATTTGGTAAACGCTTTTCTATTGGCACATGAATGTTAGATGATTGTCACGTTGTTGTGAATAATTAGTAAGTAGGTCACATTTGATAAGGCATAAGTCAATCATGCAGAAAAAGGTTATTATTACAATCTGTAGGACCATGAACCTACGAGTATGTAGTCAAAAATCTTTTTACTTACGTTTAGGCGCACACAAATCATGTTACGTAATAATATAATTCACCGATTGAGGTTTCTCACGTACTACGCATCGAGACTATAATTTGCGACGTACCTAGATCAAAACCATTGATATGAAACCCCTATTGTACACTAGATTAGCAGTGTCCAATACTTCCGCACAGGCGCGAGCGTAGCAAATTGAAGCGTCGAAAATCCACTTCAAGATGGCGATTTGGCGTTTTAATTTATGCTTTTTTAAAGCAATAAAGTATTTTACTGGATTGTGTGATATGGTTTTAGCTTGTGCAGCATGGGATTGAACAAACAGAAACAATAAGACGTTATTGCATAAGGGAATTTGGTAATCATTTAATGTTAAAGGCTAGTACGCTCAGCTGTCAAACCGGCGGCCATCTTTAATAATATTCGGTCTACAAATAGCTCCCATTTAATTAACATGCGAACAGGGATTTCAAGATGGCTTCTAATTGTAACGGAAGTGGACCACCGACTGCTAATCTAGCCTACAGTAGTAAAAGATCAATGATCAAAACCCACACTTAAAATCTTTACTGAAGGTTTTTCTCATGGATTTCCTTAAATATATTCGACAAAATCTCAGACCAAGCCCCATAATATAGTCCTTGGATTTGTTATTTGAACCAAATTAGCACACACAAATAAAATAAACAAATAAATACCTAGAAGGCATTGAGGTCATAGGCGTGCGCAGAGATTTTCCAAAGGGGGAGGGGGGGGGATGCCGATCTAGAACATAACTATGGGGGGGGGGGGGGCGATTCGCGCCTGCATGCATATTTGTGGAAGAGGGACCAAGCAGGGGGGTATGGGGGGCACAGACCCCCATAAAAATAGCGCCGCAGGCGATTTTTTTGAAAACCAGGTTTTTAAAGTGCATTGGTGCGTTTTAAAAAAAGTGGTGGGCTGAATGCAATACGAAACAATGTAGATTGTGTGAGTCAATTCGTTTGTCGTCATGTCCAACTTACAGTTATTTGTGAATTATTTTCAGTTTACATTAACATTTACATTACATTAACGTTTGACTTTTCAGAGGTTTGCATGATAAAATAATCTATTATTATGGAATAATATGATTTTTTTTTATAGTATCATGTCGCCTTATCCAATTATTATTTTTTTTTCGAAATTGTACAAATAATCGTAAATTAAGCTGTACAACTCCATAGAAATGGTGGATTGACGGTGGCAGGTGGTGGAGGAGGGACGGAGTCGAGTTTTTGTTGGATTTAACTTTTTGAGGGAGGACCTGGCTATTATTTACACTTACCTCAAGGCATTTTTGTTAAGAAACTTATTTAAAAGTAATGATGAGAGAAAAAGGTAGGTAAAGGTTTTTAGAAAAATATTAAGTACCGGTAAGATATGTTTCTTATTTTTTTTAAAATCAATTATTTTTTAGTGAATTTTCAAGAACGCTGAGCTTCCCCCCCCCCCATTAAGCTCAATCATAGGCGCACGCCTATGATTGAGGTTGTCAACGGGAAGATTTTATTTCACAAAACCTTTTATATAGGTGCCCGCTATTAATAGGACGCAGCATCAAAGCCACGGTGTGCTAGTACACTCAGGTAGGTACCTTGTAAAAAAAAAATGTCTTTGCGTTTTCAAGGTGTTGCTCAGCCTCCATGAAACGTGAAATAAACTTCCGTTATAATCAGAGTTATTTAGGTACCTGACCACCCATGTCAATTTTGGTTGGGGTGCGAACATTCCTTCCGAGTTAAAAATGGGATAAAAATTATCAAAATCACTTTCCGTAACTCCTGCCAGGTGCTTATTCCGAATTCGTCAGTTGTGATTCCACGGCGATTCTCAACAAACGTCTCTAATACGTTCATAACACACAGCGGGCGGCGCGCGTGGACGTATTAGTTGCGTTCATAACAGAGAAAGGGTTAAAAAAGAGTAAAGATTCGAAACAAAAGTCGGATAAGCGACACCTCCTCGGCACCATTATTCGACGCGCGGAGTTCAAAACTTCACTTATTTTATCCAGCTTGTGTACTATTTGTGACTATCAGCTTTCTACTAGTCAAAAATTAAAAGTCCATCCAATATTATCTGTTGGGTAAATAAGTTATCAAAAATATATAGCATCTAGAATCTAGACTGGGAAGCTTCGCAAACGCTTAAAAAAAAAAAGTCAGTAGTTTTTCCTAATTTGGACTTAAGTCAATCAGTTCTTGTCTTAGGAGTTTGTAAACGGTGACTTTGGAGCCGTCCTAGCAACGAAGCACATAGTAAATTCAGAGTTGTTTCTTAATCGGCCTTGTTGATTCTGACGTTGATTCGCGGGTGTTCGCACTGTCCATACCACTGATTGCTATATTTCCTATTAAAAATATTGATCTTGGTTGGTTATCGCTCACTCGTCGATTGCGTCGGGGTCTACAGGGTTGGCTTGGTCGCTTTTGATTTAAAGTCCTCCACTGAAAATCAGTTATATAACTTGAGTGGATAGACTCTAAATAAAATTGCGATTTTTATAAGAAATAATTATTCGATTACGCTCAAATTTCACACGAATATATTTATTCATAAAATTAAGGTTCTGTGAAAAAATCATTACAATCGGATAAAGCATGTAGGAGTGAAAAGTCGATAAATTTTGTAAAAATCGAAAAAAATCGTAAAATTGCGATTTTTATAAGAAATAATTTTTCGATTGCGCTCAAAAACGTGGCAGTTCTAAGTTCAGAGATTTCGAAGGCCCCCACAAAATTTCATCGCAATTGGAGTATCGGTTTAGCCGGAATCTTGTTAACAAACAGCCAATAATACAGAAAAATAGAAAAGGAAAAAAAAACATTCCGGATTTTTTTCTCCAGTGTAGTGAAATGGAATCTTCGCTTCGCTGATCCAATAAAGAAAATATTTTCCCCTTATTATTTTTATCTAGTACTAGGAAAACGCTTAAGTCCCGCCGCGTTGTTGGATGAGCGTAATTGGTGCATTGAGCTGCCATGTGTTATGCGGATTTTCTGTTGTTATGTGAAAAATTATTACTATGTCGAAGAATTTTTTTAAATTAAATTAAATTAAATAAAAAAAATATTTTTTATTTTTTATTTCTCGTAATTTAAAAAAAAATCGTAAAATTGCGATTTTTATAAGAAATAATTATTCGATTTCGCTAAAATTTTACACGAATATATTAATTCATAAAATTAAGGATCTGTGAAAAAATCATTTCAATAGGATAAAGCATGTAGGTGTCATAAGTCAAAGAGTTGTTTAAAAAAAGAAAAAAACTGTAAAATTTTGATTTTCATGAGAAATAATTTTTCGATTGCGCTCAAATTTCACACGAATATATAAATTCATAAAATTAAGGTTCTGTGAAAAAATCATTACAATCGTATAAAGCATGTAGGTGTTATGTCGAAGATTTTTTTAGAAATCGAAAAAAATCGTAAAATTGCGTTTTTTACGAGAAAAAAAATGCCGATTGCGCTAAAAAACGTGGCAGTTCTAAGTTCAGAGATTTCGAAGGCCTCCATAAAATTTCATCGCAGAGTGTCGGTTTAGCCGGAATCGTGTTAACAGACACACAAAAATACAAAAAAAAAATCCGGATCTTTTTCTCCAGTGAAGTGAAATGGAATCTTCACTTCGCTCGCTACGCTCATCCAAAAAGATAATTGATAGCCCTTATTTGTTATTCTGATAATACCCAAAACTGGTACTACACTAGGAAAACGCTTAAGTCCCGCCGCGTTGTTGGATGAGCGTAATTGGTGCATTGAGCTGCCATGTGTTATGCGGATTATCTGTTGTTCTGGAAAAAATCAGAACTAAGTCGCATTTTAAAAAAAATAAAAAAAAATTAACTTAAATTTTTAAATTTTTATTTAATCGTAATTTTAAAAAAAGAAAAAAATTGTAAAATTGCAATTTTTTAAGAAATAGATATTCGATAGCGCTCAAATTTAATACAAATATATTAATTGGATGAGCGTAGCGAGCGAAGCGAAGATTCCATTTCACTACACTGGAGAAAAAAATCCGGAATGTTTTTTTTTTTAAATTTTATTTCTTATTAATTTCTAATTTTTTGTATTTTTGTGCGTTTGTTAACACGATTCCGGCTAAACCGATACTCCGATTGCAATGAAATTTTATGGAGGCCTACCACGTTTTTGAGCGCAATCGGGAAATTTTTTCTCATAAAAAATGCAATTTTACGATTTTTTTCGATTTTTAAAAAATTTCTTCGACTTATAACACCTACATGCTTTATCCGATTGCAATGATTTTTTCACAGAACCTTAATTTTATGAATTAAGATATTCGTGTGAAATTTGAGCGTAATCGAAAAATTATTTCTCATGAAAATCGTAATTTTACGGGTTTTTTCTTTTTTAAACAATTCTTTGACTTATAACACCTACATGCTTTATCCGATTGTAATGATTTTTTTACAGAACCTTAATTTTATAAACTTATTTATTCGTGTTAAAGTTGAGCACAATCGAATAATTATTTCTTATGAAAATTGCAATTTTACGATTTTTTTCTTTTTTAAAAATTACGATTAATTAAAAAATTAAGTTAATTTTTTATTTAATTTAATTTAATTTAAAAAAATTAAGTTATTTTTTAAAAATTTAATTTAATTAAAATAAATCTTCGACTAAGTAATGTTTTTTTCACAGAACAACAGAAAATCCGCGTAACACATGGCAGCTCAATGCACCATATACGCTCATCCAACAACGCGGCGGGACTTAAGCGTTTTCCTAGTTTATAAAATAAAGGTTCTGTTAAAAAATCATTACAATCGGATAAAGCATGTAGGTGTTATAAGTCGAAGAAATTTTTTTAAAATCGAAAAAATCGTAAAATTGCGTTTTTTATGAGAAAAAATTTCCCGATTACGCTCAAAACGTGGCAGTTCTAAGTTCAGAGATTTCGAAGGCCTCCATAAAATTTCATCGCAATCGGAGTATCGGTTTAGTCGGAATACAACACAACAAACAGCCAAAAATACAGAAAAATAGAAAAGAAAAAAAAAACATTCCGGATTTTTTTCTCCAGTGTAGTGAAGTGGAATCTTCGCTTCGCTCATCCAATAAAGAAAATATTTTCCCCTTTTTATTTTTATCAAGGAAAAGATAATAGATAGCCCTTATTTGTTACATAGATGATTATCTAGATTCTGATAATACCCAACACTGGTACTACAAAACTAAACCTGCTCACAGCGGAGGACTAGACGTCCACACTAGATCTTCGATTAGTATTAGTATTAGTAGTTTTAGGGCGCTTCAACGGCAAAGATTATTCGCGCCTCCACGATATTTAGTTGACTATGTATGAATGTAAAATACGGTTAATAAGGTTAAATGTGTTTTTCAAATCATTGTCATGAACAGAATTGCCAAGGTCGATATATTTATAGACAGCCAAATCGGGAAAAGGTATGTATACATGCTAAAGTTGTCATATGTAGAAAATGCCAAATTACAAAATCATAATCATAATCAGGAAAACGTTGCCAATGTCGTCATAATGAATAGCAAGTCAACATGCTTCATGGATTTTTTTTTTTTTTTAACTGTAGTTTGTTGATCAGATTGCTTAGGTTAAGAAAATATATGTGATAAGTTTTTCACTGTTTTCATAAGACAAAAGTTCTTCATATGATAGATTTAAATTCAATTGGAGTCTTAACCCATCATACTTAGAGTAGTCAGTCAACAAATGATGAACGGATAGCAACACATCACACGTGTCGCAAATCGGAGCAATCTTATCTCTGGTAAAAAGATAGGCATGGGTGAGGTGTGTGTGCCATATTCGTACTCGCGCCAATACAATCTCCTCACGACGAGAAAGTATGGATGAAGGGGGTCGCACCTTCAGTGAAATACAGGGCATCACACGACGCAGCTTATTATTCTGCAAAGCATTCCAACAATCCTGACCTAATTTCAACATATGGTTCTTGAACCCACTGTGGGCATCAGGAACAGGTACGAGGTCAATATCAGTAGAAGCTTTAAACAAATAAAATAAATTTTATTTAGAGTCTGCCCACTCAGTTATACAACTGATTTTCAGTGCGTTGCAGCCTTGGCTGCCAAGTCAGAAACGGAGCAAAGTACAAGTAGGCCTACCAGTCACCGAGTTCACTGCAGTCAGGCGCGTCGGAAGTCTATTTTTGCAGGGGGTGGCGAACCTTCCCAGGAAAAGTACATGCTTCCATACATAGTTACACTAGGAAAACGCTTAAGTCTCGCCGCGTTGTTGGATGAGCGTAATATTGGTGCATTGAGCTGCCATTGTGTTAAAAAAATTACTAGGAAACGCTCAGTTGGACGCGTTGATAAGCGAGCACGTGCTATAGCTAGACCCACATTGCACATAAAATTTATGGCGTTTGCGTTTCCAATATTATTTATTATTGCCAAGGTATTTGGGTAAACCCTTGTGTGAAAACCTTTACTTTGTGGATAAAATCCACCGCCATCTAGAGGACCTTGATTCCTTGGGAAAAACTATTTAAACTCTTTGGTGACAAATAATAGACTGCTTTCTCGAAAGTATTTTGATTACTTCTAGGTGGCAGTGTATTAGATAGAAACTTCGCGCGTCTTTTCGTTGCCATGGCAACGTTACTTTTGTTATAATGTAATTTCCATCTACACTACTTATCGGATCAAAATAAAATTTACATATTCTTGACCGGACGGACATTCTAAATGATTTGGCTATCTCAGATTTTGTCGCCGGTTAGTTTGAAAAAAAAACTTTCGATTAACTTTAATGTAACTTTTTAACTTTTTGAACGATTTTGCCACAAAACTAATGGCATTCAATCGAGAACAAAGCTTGCGGATGGTCAAAATTTCAACTCGATCCGAGCCTCCGTTCGAACGTTATCGCGAGACATACAAACAAACAAAAAAACAAAAAAAAAAAAAAAACAAAAAAACAAAAAAAAAACAAAAAAAAAAAACAAAAAAAAAAACAAAACCAGTGACTATTTTTTCCGGCAGAGTCAAATGGAAACGCTCGCTTCGCTCGCTTAATTACTAAGTTGAAGATTTTTTTAAAATTAAATTAAATAAAATTAAAAATTTACTTAATTTTTTTATTAATCGTAATTTTAAAAAAAGAAAAAAATCGTAAAATTGCGATTTTCATAAGAAATAATTATTCGATTGCGCTCAAATTTTACACGAATATATTAATTCATAAAATTAAGGTTCTGTGAAAAAATCATTACAATAGGATAAAGCATGTAGTTGTTATAAGTCAAAGAATTGTTTTAAAAAAGAAAAAACTGTAAAATTTCGATTTTCATGAGAAATAGTTTTTCGATTGCGCTCAAATCAAATTTGACTGTGAAAAAATCATTAAAATCGGATTAAGCATGTAGGTGTTATAATTCGAAGATTTTTTTTTTTTTTTTTAATTCGAAGAAGAAAATTGCGATTTTTATGAGAAAATTTTTTTCGATTGCGCTCAAAAACGTGGCAGTTCTAAGTTCAGAGATTTCGAAGGCCTCCATAAAATTTCATCACAATTGGAGTATCGGTTTAGCCGGAATCGTGTTAACAAACACACAATAATACAAACAGAAAAAAGAAAGAAAAACATTCCGGATTTTTTTCTCCAGTGTAGTGAAATTTAATCTTCGCTTCGCTCGCTACGCTCATCCAATAATGTGCAACTAATGTCCTTGAGTCAGTGGCGTACGGTGAAATATATTTCGGTGGTTGTTGGAGAGGGGGGGGGGGGAGCGCCATATATAAAAGCATGCGAATAAAAGCTATGATGAACTGAACTGAACACATGGCAGCTCAATGCACCAATTACGCTCACTTTTTTCAGTTCAGTTCATCATAGATTTTATTCGCATGCTTTTTTTTTTATACATACATGTTTCACACACATTACACTATTATAAAATACAAAAAAACAGCGAAGCCCACAAAGTTTACAATTAAATTTGAGTGTGGGCAATTATAAATAAAAAATATACTATAATAAAAAAGATACTAAAACCCAACAATAGTTATAGATTTTTTTATGTGGAATTAATGTTGCCCCCTTATAAATAAATATACTGAATCCAAAATTTAAAAAAAAACCCAAGTATAAAATTTAAATTTAACTAAACAAAAACTAGAAAGGCCAACAGTAGGCCAAAAAATTTAATGTTGACAAAAATGTTAAAGTAATGGATTAATGAATTAAATGAAAGCAAAACAGAACAAAGAATTTTATTTTATTTATTTATTTTTTTATTAAACCACTGGTTTTTACTTTTTGAATTACTATTAACACATTCCCAAGAAGTCAGTTTTATTCCCCTCAAGCCCGCATAACTTGATTTGAAAGTGAAATTTCTAAATATAGTTTTATTTGATGGGAGAAAAATGAAGATTTTTGGACCAAAAAAGGAGCTTGTTTTTGGCAAGTTGAGTACATTTCAAGGGATTTGAAGGTGTAAATTAGTTTGCTGTCTTTTTAATGGTGGAGTTTGTATTGAATTGGTGTCATATGAATGTGTTAGAGTTGGATATAACTGGGGATTTTTTAAATATATGTAGTAAGAGAGTTTTTGAATGGAGTTGTCTTAATTTAGAACTTTAAAACCCTATTGAAAGTTCTTCAGTGGGATACCTCCTTGGTTTCTTTAGAATTGTTTTAAGTACTAGCTTTTGGTCAATGAGTAATTATTTAAGTGAACGTTAATATTCCACCCCATGCTATTATACCATACGGAGTATTGTTTGTATGAGAGCATATAAACCATTCTCAACGTGCTTAGATTGAGGATATACCTGAGATAATAGAAGATGTAGATTAAATACTGCATTTTCTTATGCACCTCTTGTTGGGCATGAACATCCCATTTTAAGTAGCAGTCTATTACGACTCCCAAATACTTTGTATGGTCCACCTTAGATAGAGAATAACACTTGCAGTTAAAGGTGCGTGTGCAAGTAAGATCATGTAATTTTATTTGTAAATTGGTGTTTTTAGGTTGAGTAGATTCGTTATTAGTGAAAGTTAGATAGACGGTTTTTTTTAGGTTAAGGGTGAGGTTATTTTTATTTAGGCATGCATAGATTAGATCCATTACAATCTCAGCTAGATCGGAATATTTGTTCCCAAGTGGAATGTGAGATAATGAGCACAGTTTTCATCAGCGTACGATATTAATAGACAGGAATTTTTAGACTGCAAAGTTCATTCAATGATATTAAAAATAGAATTGGACCAAGTACAGTTCCTTGAGGTACTCCAATTTTTACTGCAAAATTTTTACTATGAGTTTTCCCCGATTTTTACTTGATGTTTCCTATTTGCTAAAAAGTCGGATAATAGGGTTAAGGCAGTTCCACAAATTCCCTTCTCTTTCATTTTTCTTACCAAAATATTATGGTTTACTGTGTCGAATGCCTTTGAAAGATCGAGGAACACCGCAATGGTTTTTTGGGGAAGAGTCAATCTATCATAGACATGGTTAGTAAATTTGAAAGAGCATCCTGGGTGCCTAAATTTGGTTTAAAACCATACTGGTTTGAAGACAGCGGGTTATTCCCAAGCAAATAATCCATTAATCTGATTTTATGCATTTCTCTAAAAAATTTTGAGAAATGAGTGAGTACCGAGATTGGTCTGTAATTCCCCCAAATCTTTGATCTATTTTTCAGCTTTGTGGACAGGTTACTATTGCTAACTTAAAAAAATTTTGGAAAAATGCCAGTCTCTAATGAAGCATTAACAATGGAAGCAGGGTTCTATGATAAATGGTTTAATTTTTTTTATTGTGTACACACTAATTTATCATGCCCACTACCCGAAGAATTTTTTAAATTATTTATGTGGTTTATTAACTCCGCAGGTTGCACAGGATGTAGTGTCGAAAAAAACAGGGTAGTTGCGACTGGCGGGTCAAGGTCTGAAAAAACTTGCAGGCTTTCTGTCAAGCCGCTTTGTTTACCTCGCCAGAGTAACCCGTCCGGTCAGTTAGTCACGTGATTTTACGTCACCCAGGTTAGCATTTTCAACCCAAGTAAACGAAAGCGACTCGGAGGTGGGTTTGTTTGCAAATGGATGCCGTGACAGCAAGAGTTAAACGTAAATATATAAACAACGTTATTAAACGTTTCCCATGTTAATGTTGTTTGTTAAAATGGCAGCACAAGGCCTAGGCCTACTCAAAAACAATGTTTTGCGCCAAAAATCCACGTATCAACCATAGCAAATTATAAACACCACCTATCGAATTCACATCGTTCGTATTTCCCCCATAACCTGAAACTAACCCTGCTCCGAGGCAGGTCACTTTTTTGGTGATTGGGTTGTAAAAAACCGGGTTACTCTGGCATAGTTGCCGAACGAACCTGGAGTAACCTGCTACTGACGGGTTTACTTTCCGAACTAACAGGTTGCTCTGGCGAGGTAAACGAACGGCTTGTATGATGAGGATCAGTGTTTCCCTTCCCATGGAGGTTATTCCTCAGTTCAATTCCTATGTTTGCAAAAATATTCCCCAAAAAATATCTGCTATAGAGTTTTGATTTGGGCAAAGTTAAGCTACCTGTTTTATTTCTGTATATCTATATTTTTGTTTAACTCTGGTTTTTTACTTTATTTATTACATTCCACATTTTTTTTTTCTCCGAACATGCTTCTTGAATTTTATCCCGGGAAATAAGCAAGTTTGTGTGTTTTATCTCTCTATTTACCCTATTCCTATATACTTTGAAACTTAAAATAATGTTTTCATTAAAAGGAATATTTTTGCTCTCACAAAATTTCATCATCCAACAAACGCGCCTGAAAAAACGTTTGCGAAGCTTCCTAGTAATACACACACACATTATTACTGCAAACCGTGGTTTGCAGACACGAAACCTTTCAAACATCTTTCAAACCCAATGTTCAAACCACTGACGAAATCACTGAGCTCTAAATACAGAGCTCAGTGGACGCAAGGTCCGCTTGATCTCCGCTCTTGCGGAGGTTCGTCTAACTCACTAAGGACCTTCTAGGTTCGTCGGTACACCGACTCTCCGCTAGGAGAATCAAGCAGACCTTGAGTGGACGATGCTCGATGACCACCGCCATCGAGACGGCGGTGCTTTAGGCACACGCGCCATTTATGCACTTTTGACTGACTGCATGCACGTGTTGACATTTTGTGCTGTTTTGTTCGGTTTGGCCTGGGCCTGAAACCAGCCTGGGTCCTAGACATAGGCTAGGATTTTTTATTGGTACTTATTGCTAACGAGGTAGGGTAAGAGAAGTCAATAAAGACTTGTTGGATTTTGCTATGTGTAGGCCCTGGGTCTAGGTCTAGGTATAGGGGCCTAGGCCTAGGCCTAGCCTCCCCGGGTCCAAGGCCTAGTAGGCTCTAGGGTAGGCCTACCTGGCCTAGGCCTAGTCATTTTTACTTGGGCATATTGCCTAGCCCTAGGCTAAGCGGCATACCTAACCTGCTTAGATGAAGGCCTTGTCCTATTCACTTATTTTGTTGTTGTAGGGCTTGCCGGCCCTAGGCTAGCCTAGGTACCTGCCTGGGCCCTGCCCTAAATTCTAAGCATAGAGGCAAGGGCCCTAGGCTAAGCCTACTGTAATGGGACTTTTTGTGTTGTGTGTGTATTTTGTAAGTTGGTCGGTAAGTTGGTCATTTATTGTTTGCGAATGTGCAGAATTTTGTTGTAAATTTGTAACACATTAGTGTCAGTAGGGATAGGTCTAGGCCTAGGCCTAGTCTTAGTTAGTTAGTTTAATGTTGTTTTAGGGCACTCAACAGTAGAGTTATCAGTGCCCATGTCAATTGTATTGGAATCTTCCAAATTTTCTTTTTCCATAATTGTTGATTACCACCATGTTTTCTTCTTTCCATTGGGGGGAACGTAAGGGAAGACGAGGGGGGTTAATGGGAAGGAGTGAGGATGTTGGATAGGATGGGTTAAACTGGGTGGGAACGGAGGAGTGCTCGTTGCAGAGAGGGCCGGCAAGTATGGAGACGAAAAAAGTGAAAGAAGAAAATAAATATGAATGAAGAAAGGTGTGATAAAAAGTTGCGCGAGAGCTCTCTCTGCAACACGCACCCCAACCGGCCAGAGCTCGCCCTTAGTTTTGGGGAATACACTTCTCCCCTACTCACAGGCCAAACCACGGGAAGGTAGCGAGTTGGACTTTGATAGTCTTATGCCGAGTATATTCTCCAGTATGTTGAGGCCCATTGGCTCACCTCACCCCACACCACTGGCTACGTAGGGTCTTTGGGCTCTAGTCTAGGCAGGCCTAGCCTAAGCGGTAATAGGCTTCTTTGGTATAGGGTTGCCATCTAGGTCCCGCCAATACACCCCCGAATGGTAATTTTTCAATCCCAATGCATGCATGCACAATATTTTCATTCATTCAGTCTGGTATTTTTTCTGAAATGTTCAGAACGCACTATAAAAAGCGCCTAGTTTAAAAAAGAATCTATCGCAGCGGTACTTTTACAGTTTGAGGGGTCCAACTTTTTAACACTGCGATGTTAGGGGAAAAGTAGGTTTGGGGGAGTGGGGCGCAAATAATAATAAAATATAAATAAAATAATAATAATAATAATAATAATAATAATAATAATAATGTAAAGTAAAAAGTATGCGCTTCGAGCCCCCCCACCCCCCCCCCCCACTCCCCCTAACCTACTTTTTCCCCTAATATTGCAGTGTTAACAAGTTGGACCCCCCCAACTGCAAGAGTACTCCTGCGGCGCTATTGTTGCCCCCCAAACCTCTGTTTTGTTTTTGCCCTGAAAGATTTGTTCTAGCTTGTGTTTAAATTATGGCAACCCTATCTTTGGCCATCCATAAATAAAGTCACATAATTTGAGGCTACCGGCTAGGGATGCGACCCATAGACTAGACCTTTTTCAAAATTTTAATTAAAAAATAGGCCTAGGCATATGCTTAAGTGAAAAAAAGGTTTCGAAAAGTTCATTAAATTTACTGTACTTTCATTACACTCGTCAGGGATGACGGGTCGTCACTTTTCAACACGCATTTATGTTCCAATTTCTGTTCATGATCGTAGGCCTAGCCTAAGCATGTCGACAACCTCGGGCGTAGATGCTCTTTTCCTAAATGGTTCCTGGCGGACAACAATAAATCACAGACAATATATTTCACTTTCTCTTATCTGTGACTAGATTAACACACATAAAAAAAACGGTACTTGTTCAATAACGGGACCCCCCCTCAAAAAATTTGAAAATTCGGTGAAAACATTTTATTAGACAATTACAACTACTACATACTCCATTCCACTCCGAAAATATACAATCATATAGGTTTACTGCACAGATTAATCACAAAGACACGCACATTTTGTCGGCCATACTCAGTTCACGCCTCCTTTATTCTACATCGTACCAACCTGCATCATTCCTCGTTTCTTAAAATACTCCACCCACAAAACCTTTAACATCGCTATTTTAAATATAAAGGACTTTTCACGTAAAATAATTTTCGTTTGAAATCGCATGAAATTGTGGTTTCACGTTGCATTTCCAAAAATCACGTGATCCAATGTACAGCTTCATTTGGTGTCCGTTCTGGCATATTCGATAATTTGGCAAAACACGCTTCTCTTGAAGGAACGCAACAGCCTCTTCCTCAGTGTTTGGCAAATTGAAAATATTCATTCTGGACACTTGGTGAATGTCAGATGCACGGCAACGACTGCTCTCATGTAGGCCTACGCGTTCCAATGGAATGTACTCGCTTGAGTCAACGTGTGAGTCACGTTCAACGTCTGAGTCACATTCAACTCCTCGCAAGTTAAAATTATTCATTGTAAACAGAAATAAATAAATAACCACGATGGGGGGACGAATTAACAAAAAATTGAGGGGGGGTCCCGTTAATGAACAAGTACCAAAAAAACTTGTAAAAATACAGCCAAACCTTACACACTCAAAAGAAATGAGATCTAAAAAAGGGCCAAGCTCATTCTATCCTTCCACATTTGCGCATTCTTAATTCATAAACGTACAGTGTCCCGTAACAGCATCCTTTAAAAAGATGGCAAAATAGAATTTGCAATATTAATTTAAATGTAATAGTTCATCTAGGCCTTAAGTTCTTTTTTGTAATTAATTTAAACGTAATATCATTCAAATTCTATTTTGCCAAGCTTTTCAAGGATGCTGTTACGGGACACTGTACATTTATGAATTAAGAATGCGCAAATGTGGAAGGGTAGAATGAGCTTGGCCCTTTTTTAGATCTCATTTCTTTTGAGTGCGTAAGGTTTGGCTGTATTTTTACAAGTTTTTGTTATGTGTGTGATCTCATTACTTTTTCAAGTTCCAATGCAAAATTATTTTTAACTAGGAAAACGCTTAAGTCCCGCCGCGTTGTTGGATGAGCGTATTGGTGCATTGAGCTGCCATGTGTTATGCGGATTTTCTGTTGTTCTGTGAAAAAATTATTACTAAGTTCAAATTTTTTTAAAATTAAATTAAATTTAATAAAAAATAAACTTAAATTTTAATTTTTTTTAATTAATCGTAATTTTAAAAAAAGAAAAAAAGAAAAAATAGGGATTTTTATAAGAAATAATTATTCGATTGCGCTCAAATTTCACACGAATATATAAATTATAAAATTAAGGTTCTGTGAAAAACTTATTACAATAGGATCAAGCATGTAGGTGTAATAAGTAAAAAAATTGTTTTAAAAAAGAAAAAACCCACAAAGTTTCTATTTTCATTAGAAATAATTTTTCGATTGTGCTCAAATTTCACACGAATATCTTAATTCATAAAATTAAGGTTCTGTGAAAAAATCATTAAAATCGGATAAAGCATGTAGGCCTAGATGTTATAAGTAAAATAAATTTTCCAAAAATCGAAAAAAATCGTAAAATTGCGATTTTTATGAGAAATAATTTTTCGATTGCGCTCAAAAACGTGGCAGTTCTAAGTTCAGAAATTTTGAAGGCCTCCATAAAATTTCATCGCAATTGGAGTAGGCCTATCGCTTTAGCCGGAATCGTGCTAATAAACAGACAAAAATACAGAAAGATAGAAAGAATTTTTTTTTTTTTTCTCCAGTGTAGTGAAATGGAATCTTCGCTTCGCTCATCCAAAAATATAATAGTTTTATCAAAGTTGATTTAATTTCTATGGAATTACCAATTAACAATAGGATGTAAAATATCTAGTGGCCCAAAGACTTGCTTTTTGTATACAATGTAGGCCTAGTTGATCATTGTCAAGTAACTAGCCTATAGTTACTTACAGTTGATTATATTCTTGTATAAGGCTTATATTGAAACCTTTATTTGGAAGCCTTCCCGCAAACTTTTTCAACTTTTTCTTTCAAAAGACCCTATATCACTATTACCTTAATGTCCATGTAAAATATGAACGTTGTAGCCCCACCCGTTTGGTCAGAATCGCGGGCCGATTGAAACTGACGAATTAGACCGTAGCAGTAGCTAACATCCTTAAGAGTACGCAATAGCTAGGTGACGCGGCAATCTCAGAGGGGACTGCGGAAAAAAACGAGGTATCGGAGGCCGGCCAGAAACAAACGAAGAGGGACATGTTTAGACAGAGATAACGAGACAACTGGTTCTTAGCTCCACCCCGCGCTATAAGATAACGATATCTCCCGACTCAACGCACGGCCAATGTTCTAGTTATCGTTTTGCGACTGCAAAAATAAATACCAATATGATATGATATGAATAACATAGGACCATGCACATCGTGACTTTCAAATGAACAATGGTTAGTTCATTATTTTGTATTATTGGTTGACGTTTCCGCGATTGTTTCTTTTTGTCTCTACAATAAGTTACCTAAGTTCATTGTAGTTGATTAGTGAAAAAATAGTAATAATTACTATGTAAGTGTTGTGTGTAATTGTCATTGATGTCTTCACGCTTCGATTTGTTTCAATAATAGTAGTTTTTATTTTTATTCTGTAGCTAAAGCATGGGGACAACACAAACAAACAAACATCAGACATTATTACCGGGTTTTGTCAACAGTTTTTAATGCCGCGTAGTTAATTATACCTTTTGCCATACGATTTGATTCAAAGTTTTCATTGGCATTAGAACATAGAATTTTACTTTAAAAGTAGTTCTTATTATTAATCTCGCTAATCAACAATGCACACATTTGAGACACACTAATAAGCCCGATATTGTCTTTAGTATACGAAAAAGTCAGACGAGTTAATTTTAAATCACCACCTCCGTAATTTTTATTCATCAAATGAAATTGTGTCACTTCTATGAAGATACACATAGGCTATTTGAGTTTGTTTTGCAGCGCTTTTATGGAGAAATACTCCGTGAAATCAATATTCTCGGAAACCTACATTGTTTATAAATGAGTTTACCTCTGTAAAAAAAAAAAAAAAAACTCTTCACATTTTGGCCTATCAGCACACCTAAAACGCAATGGATTAGTTTTGCCATTTCACAACTAAATGTTCGATGTTAAAACTTGGAAGGCGATTAAGGGGACTTGCCTTTTCGAGAAATGTGCAACTTCCCTATAATTTTAGTGAGAATATGTGCGTTTTAGACATAATGAAAACAAAACCTTAATTTTATTTTTTTTGAAGAAAATCAATTTAAACAAAATTTCGGTAGGCAAATAATAATAGGGCTATATCTTTTCATCATATTGTTGTCTTTAAGAAACGGGTTTAAAATAGTGATAAAAACATATCGTTGACACTGCAGACATAGAGACACTGCAGCCCAGCGGTAGTTTACTTAGGCCCAACATAAATTAGTCTTTGAATTCGGAACTGAATAATATATTAATTTCAGTCGATTTCACATTATTTTGTAGATACACTGAAAGATGATTTGATACTTTATTAAAAAAATATAAACTAATAGTATAGATATCGTTTATAATTCACCAATATAGACGTGTTATTTCACGTCTGTTAAAACTACCGTTTTATGGCAAAGGTATGTTCTCCGACTGCCAACAGAGGTACCTCAAAGGTAATGATTCGAAAGGTCTCTGGTTCGATACCTACCACTGGCAATCCTGGCTCGAAATGTTCTTCAGACAACAATACGAATGAATACATGGCCCTCAGAGATTCTCTCGCAAATACTCGTAAATTTTACCTGAGTGCATCCTAAAGAAACTAAAATTCATAATACGTATACATACCTATGACTACAACTTGCACGCATTTTGTCAATAGCATTAAACTTGCTTTTTTTTCTGCCAGAAGTAGGAAGCGGCGATGGATAATGATGATGATCATGATGACCATAAACAATAGTAATTAATTTCTGAATAATTCATAAGGACCAGAAAGACAGCTAACAATGTCCATAACTCATTTTTTAATTCAGTATATGTACGGGAATCGAGTCGAGAAAAGTTAATTACAATGATTTTTTCGGGTTTTCTTTCATAATGGAAAGATCAAAGCCCATTAATCCATTATCGCTCATAGTAGCGATATGTCCACAACAATACACTTGTCGAACTAACCCGTCATAGGACCGTTAAAATAAACTTACTTTTATCGATCAAAATAGATTACAAAGTTTGTTACTATTTTTTCGATTTAGTTTGATTGGCTAGGATCTGATCTCGATTGAATATTATAATCTTTTGAGATGCCTAGTAATGCAACAAAACATCACTAGCTCTAGCTCATGTAACAATTTACTAAATATACTTTGATCTCTCGCAGTAACTGAAAAGTGAAATCATTTTAAGCCTCCTAGTTCGCGCACTTGTAATTTTTGCCGAGTTGGACGATACTGGTGCAAGTGTGCGTAAGAGACATTTTCATTAGCACTAAACAAATTGGAAGATCTACGTTTAGAAATGTCCATGATTAGTAGGCCTATCAACAGACGGAGAAGACAATTGTCTACTAGAGAGCAAACTATCTTGCAGCAAGTGGCTTAACACAGCCCTTGTTTTTTGGGGGAAGCCGGGGGACGAACATTTTTGTAACCTCAAAAGATCAATTCAGCACGACTAGTGAAAGGGGTACGTGGATATAGTCAGTGGTTTCATCCAAAAATAATATAAGGGTTTACGCTCTTTCCAGTGTAAAGTACAAGATCGCAGTGGCGGATACAGGGGTGGGTGGGGCGATCGCCCCCCCCCCATGATTCTTTAAAAATAAAAAAATAAAATATTTTATTATTTTATTGTGCACGCACCAAATGCACTCTAAAAACCTGATTTTCAAAATTTTCGCCTGCGGCCAGGGTTGGGTAACGACGCGTCGCAAATAATATTCGACACGTCGCGTCGCAAATATGCGTAGAATATGTCAAATATGTAGAATATGTAGAAAATTTGTGGCGAAAATTAAATAAGGAATATTATTGCATATAATTCGAATTCCAGCCTTATTTTCATCATCCCTAAAAACAAATGAACTCAACATTATATTTTGAACTTGAAAGCATTGTTTATACTTATTACAAGGCGAGCTGATGAATCAAGAATTCATTGTCATAGGCCTAAAGAACTTTGAAGCAAAGAAAACCGGCATCTTCACAAGATACCAAGGTCACCTGCTTTCCCGATCATAAATATGGACAAAGCCAAAAGCCTCTCCAGATAATTCTTCCTCGCGTTTCGTTAACCAAAGTCATCCCTTATTCTAAAATTCTTTAATAGTAACATTTCTAGTTATAGGTACTAATTTACATATTGCCAATTATGTAGGCTAAGGTAGCCTAACTAGATAAGCACAATGAAAAATTAAAAAATCACACTGATTTAGCTCAAAGTAACAATACACCAAAGACCTACCTAAGCTCTACCTCCCAGGAATTTTCGACGTGTCATTGATGTCATAAAGTGTAATTTATGACGTGTATATTCGACGCGTATAATACTAGGTATAATACCCGTTTTCGACGTTGAGTATTATACCTACCCAACCCTGCCTGCGGGGCTATTTATTTAAAACTCCCAATAAAAATCAACTTTCCTTTATGTTGTCAGAAATAATCAGTTCGCCTCTGAAATGTGTCTGCATCAGTGTACTTCGATTTTTTAAGTTGTCCTCCTATGTGAATCGTTTTTTAACTAAATAGGATAGACGTTTAATAAATGAATAAAATGATGAATTGAAAATAAGATCAAACGTCTATAATAATGTTGCAATCTAGGCCAATGCTGTAAATTGTAAGCTCGACATGACGACAAAACAAATTGGTGCACACAAACTACATTGTTTCCGTATTACATTCCGCCCACCACTTTTTTCTAAAACTCACCAAATGCACTCTAAAAACCTGATTTTCAAAATTTTCGCCTGTGGCGCAATTAATGGGGGGCTCCGCCCCCCATACCCCCGTGCGTCCGCGCTTAGTCCCTTTCCCACGACTGTACATGCACACGCAAATCGACGCCCCCATGATTATGTCCTAGATCCGCCATTGCAAGATCGTGCAGAATGGAGGGGGGGGGGGGGGTGTCTGGGGGGGATGGAACCTTAGCAAATGACCCGAATATTTTTTTATATTATTTGTTTATTTGTTATGACAGGAGTATTTAAACGAGTCTTTTTTACACTAATCTTAAATTAAAAAATTACGAGTTAAGAAAATTATGTCAATATAACATAATAATATATATATATTATATATAATATATATATATTATATATATGTTAGTACTTAAGACATAAATTAAAAAAGTGACTACACCGCGGGGATCGAACCCCGGACCATAACTAACCGGGCCATTGGGCTCTAACCAACATTAAATAGTTTTATTAAATTAAATATTAATATTAATATTACATATAAATATTATTATTATAAAATATTAATAAATAATAATAAAATTAAATAATAATTAGCATAATATAGAATAATAACGATAATAATATAGCTTATAGGGGTAAAGCACTCGACCTGCAGTCGGAAGAACGGGGTTCGATACCCCGCTTGGATGGATTTTTTAATTTCTAGATCGATTTCCATAAAATAAATACCTCATTATGAAAAACAATTGTGCGGTTGTGCCCCCTGGCCCCTAAACCAAATTTAAAGGGGCTTTTGGCGGTTGCCCCTCTCTCCCCCCCCCCCCCCCCCCCCCCCCCCCATGTTTACGCCACTGCTCGCAACAGACGAAAAACACAACAAAAATCGAAAAAATGCCCTTGTTTTTTCAAGAAAAATATTTATGTGATAGCTCTAAAAGACATAGTAGCTGATAGAAGATTAATTCATAAAAATGGGAGTGGTCGTTTGTTCATTTAGAGTTAAATGTCATAAAACATTCAATAAAACTATTATGCAATCTTTTTGTTATTACAGAGAAAAACATGACAGGTCCACGATTTGTATATTCCATGGTTCCTTGGAATTTTATTAACATGAGTAGACGGCAGGGAGCAATAAAACTCTTATGAGCAACACAGCTTATGTAGACATTTGTCTACAAGTGTGCACGGGGTAGTGACTCAAGTCAATTATTTGTATAGCCTACGAATATTTGATTTTTATAAAAAGTGGTATTATACTGTCCTTGATTTTCGGGAAGTCTAGATACTCTAAAATAAGTATGCATGCGCTGACACTGCATATGGGCAATATGTTCTTCTCATAAAAGAATGGAATGACAAACAATATAATTTCTCAATTCGTTATTAAATCGGGAAACTCTTTCGTCGGTATAACTGATTTTAAGGAAATCAACCCAGAAATTAAAAATATCCATCTCAGCGGGGTATCGAACCCGGTCTATTCAGATCAATACAATGCACCAACAATCCAGATGTTATGAAGTTAGTCGTGTCGGTAGCTTAGCGGTATAGCACCGATCGGCAATCGGGAGACTGGGGTTTGATACCCCGCTGAGATAGATTAAGTCATTTCTGGGTTGATTACCATAAAAATATATATATATATTATCTTACCGGTGTCGCTTTTACTTCGCTTTGGCTAATTCACTTAATATCTCGGTGACTTTCTTTTTTTCCCCACTTTTCTTCCCATCTTCATTGCGGACACCAACTTTACATCTTCGCTGTATCACTTCACTTAGACAACATGTTTAGTTTGAGTTAGCTCTTGTAGGGTTATCGACATTAAAGGTTGGACTTACCCGAACTTCCACCAAATCTAAAGATTCCACATGCCCCAGAGGAAACTGATAAAGTTTTATCACATTGCACAGCATTTGTTCTCCACGGGCTTCATAAAATAGTGTGTCTATGCCAGACTATCGCAGGGCCACTGATAATTTTGTCGATATATAGTGGTTTTCTCCTATCTAGAATAATCTTACCGTGTATAATCACATAAAATAACTTTCAAGGAACGCAATGAAGAAATATGTGGTCGATTATATTCAATAGGAATTGAGGTTTTTACAGACATAAAATAATAAGTAGGCTACGCATGGAGATTCTGAGTTCAGAGATTTAGATGTGTGAATCACTATTACAACAAGTAACTATTTTGAGTACGGGATTTAGTCAGGTAAACAATGAACGGCTGCAAACACATCTCCACGTATATAAACATGCAATATTTACAAAGATCTCTATCAATAGGAAGTGATCTAATCAACATATAAATTGTAATGGCGCACCGACAGAGCATAGCAAAACATCAGATAAGCCTGGATATTCAGTTCCACCAATCATATTACTCGCCCCTCCTAGATATAACACGTAGCGCACCGATATGAGAGCTACGGGCGTGGCGATCCTCCTGCTCGGTAGAGGGCGCCACTTTACGCAACAACACATCCAACAGTTCAGTGAAAATTTGCTTTATTTAGCCTATGGTTTTCAGGGTACGCGGGTAAGAAAATACAAATATTTTGACTTTAGTACATAGATACATCTATGAACTTCAATGTAGAACAGGTCTATGTTATTGCGTTATTTAAATAAATCATTGCGTCTCTGTTTTGATGGTTTGGCAAGGAGCACTTTGGCTTAAAGATACTAAAAAACTGACCGCGAAATATGGGCAGGTGATTGTTTAGGTGTCTAGTATATTTCTTCCTCTCGTAAAAAAATCAAACCCGATGACAATCTGTTCATTATTCACTGTACTACTAGCTCCAGAAAATCGATTGGCCTAGGACAATTTCGAGATTTCGATACTTTGCAAACCTAATTAGCGCTAAATATTAAACACAACTTTAGAATGTTCTTGTATACGTGTGTAGTTGAAGTCTTGATCTAATGATAGGAAAAAACCCGATTCCGTTTGATCCAATACTTTCCAACATTTTCGCTCCAGAATATGTACGTTTTCGACTCTCAAGCTATTGCAGACTCTTAAAGTGATTTTGAGCATGTTTCAAGTCATTTTTTCACCAAGAAGGAATGCTCGTATCCCAACCAAATTTGGCATGTGTTGTTAGGTAGGCCTACCTAAATTCTCTCGAATTTGATAGTTTTCAAGTTCACATCACGTTTCATGACGGCTGGGTGACACCTCGAAATCACCCCAACTCTGCTTGCTGTTAGGGTTGCCAAGTCTCCCGTATTTCCCGGGAATTCCCGTATTTTCCAGTCATTTCCCGCTTCCCGTATCAACTCGATCGGGGAACCAGTTTTCCCGTATTTCCAAATTGTGTAAATTCAACTTTAGTTACTAGTTAAAAATTTGAAATTTCATAAACTCCCGCCTCTTCCTCTCGGCTCTGACCAGTGGAAGCCTGTGGTTCAGTGCTGGAATAGTCTAGACCCACCCTCCCCTCGCCTTCCCCTCGCCACGACCTCCTAGCAGCCGGCACCCGTGACGTAAATCTTAGCAGGCTTGCCGTGCATTCAGGCGGTGACCTTGTTCCCCGCCAGTCAAGACTCGGAGGATGCAGGGACGTCGAAGTCGATGACACCACCACGAATACATACATACAAACAGTAAAAAATCAAACTTGCACAATGAATTTATAATTTCTTTACCTGTTGATGCTTCCTAATTATCATCACAAAGTTGTTCATAAATTTTCTGTTGATGAAGTTTCTTTATATATCCCATTCCCAGCTTGAATGATGTGTGGTTTTAACTAGCTATTCTCGGTCAGAAATGTAATCTTAAAACTCATGGAAATGCTTTAAAGAGATGACCTTGGTCAAAAAAAAAATTGAAGGCCGTGCCCCCAAACCCCCCTGACTTAGTCCCTTCTTCCCCTTTGTACCTTCCCTACACTTAGGAAATTCCCGTATTTTCACTATTAAAACTTGGCAACCCTACTTGCTGTATAAGGTGCCTGAGTGTGTAGCGCACCGAGGCTTGGCTGCGGTGCCCTAACGGGCACCTAGATAGGCTAGTAAGCTACAGAAGATCATTGTTACAGAAGATCATTGTTGGGCTTAACACAAGCTAAGTTAATCTAATTTCTGTTTCCTTTGTGATGGCTCCAACTGAGACTTAAGGTAGGCTGGCCTACCATAATGCTAATATAGGTAATAGCCTAGATATAATATGACTTAAAAACAGGGATTGGAACCGGAACCGGAACCGAACCGTTATATTACACAAGGTTCTTAAAGGTTACAAAATATCTGCTTTTAATTTTCAACAAAATAAAAATTTCAACTTTTCGAATGATATTTAAATGAAAACGCTTAAAATTTGTTCTCTAGTTTTTGAAAAAAAATCTTGTTTAGGCCCTATTCAGTTTTTTGTAAGACAATTTTTTTTAAAATATGACATAGCGAGCAACAGTTCGAAGTGCAATGTAGGAACGTGTTCTACAGAAATCAAGGTAAGGAATAAGGATGACATTTTTATTATATTGGATAGATTTTTGTTTTCCCCTTTCGTTGGGACTAGGGATCGCCATCAGATCCCCTATAAAAAAATATTGGAAGTTGGAACGTAAGAGGAAAGTAGTTGCGTGTGGTTTGTTACATATGCAATTGGTTATTTTTTTTCATTTGATATTGTAATTATTTTGCACAAAATATTATTTTAAAGAACCGGAACCAGAACCTTTAAGAACCATTTTGAACCGGTTCTTACGGAACCTTTATACATTAGGAACCGGAACCAGAACCAAAACCGTTATAAAATTTGGAAGTGGAACCGGAACCGTTATGAATAAAGGTTCCAATCCCTGCTTAAAAATAAATTTTATTTTACATTTATTTAGGGATGTCAACGGGTAGGCCTACCCGTTTTGCCCGCGGGTACGGTTTCAATTTTTCATTACCCGTTACCCAGAATTACCCATTTTTCCTTTGTCCAAGGTGGATTTTTTCCATTATAAACACATGCGATCTTGTTCACGGAACAGACAATACATTGCGCCATTATACCCCACCCCCTCTGCTCATGTCCTCTATAGTATTTTGATTACTTCTAGGTGGCAGTGCATAGTGGCCAGAAACCTCGTGCGACTTTTCGTTGCCATAGTAACGTTGCTTTTGTTAAAATGTAATTTTCAACTTCACTACTTATCAGATCAAACTAAAATTAACATATTCGTGAGATCGTGACCGGACGGACATTCTAAATGATTTGGCCACCTCAGATTTTGTCGCCGTTTAGTTTGAAAAAAAAACTTTCGATTAACTTTAATGTAACTTTGTAACTTTTTGAACGATTTTGACACAAAACTAATGGCATCCAATCCAGATCGAAGCTTGCGGATGGTCCAAATTTCAACTCGATCCGAACCTCCGTTCAAACGTTATGGCGAGACATACAAACAAAAAAACAAAACCAGTGACTATTTTTTCCGCCAGAGTCAAATGGAAACGCTCGCTTAAAAAAAAATATTTCTTTTTTCCCTAGGCTGTCGATTTTTCCTTTAAAGTCGAGAAATCGGCAAAAAACAGCAATTTAAAGTTTAAAAAAAAAAAATTGAAAAACTGTAGGCCTAACGGGTCTCTTTTCCAAAGTAGGGCTACTAATCACACGCGAATGGCAAAGGTACCATAGCCTTCGCTTGCCTGCCTACGAAAATTAATCTGGGCCAGCTCTTTTATTTTGCCCGGGACAACGATGAACATTTCAAAGTGTGGTTATAGTGTGCGCATGTAAGGATAGACGCTGATAGGCCTAGTAATTTCGGCACAAAAAAGTTTTCGCAATTTACAATATAAGGATACTGCGATTAAAAAACATAATTTCTTACACTTGCAGGGACCGACAAAACACATCTTTCTGGAAATATTTTTTATTTTCTTATAGGCTCTAGGACTTTGAATTTTAGTGCCGTTTTATTTTTCCCCAATTTTGGGGCAACTATCTGTAGGTCTAGGTAGAGCATTGTGCTTTTGAAATTTGGAAAGTTTGCTAAATTCTCATTTAATAGGATTTTTTTCCCCAATAATCTCCATTTTTCTTATTGTGCAATTGTTCCAGAGTTTTCTCGCTTTTGTGGGATAGGGGAGCGAGAGGGAGTTGACGTGCACTGTGCATGGATTGTGTATGACAGTTACATTAGGCTATTTAACAATATATTTTAATCAAATAACAGCCCCGCGATTGTGTTAAGTATCAAGATATCAATCACTATCGGGTAGGGCGGACAAGTTTCAACTTTTAGAGTAATTATTAGTGACTAAATTTAAACACCCGCTTGGCCAAGACATTCGCAAATTAAACTGTGACTTTCCCATTCCACCCTTGAGATCAAGATGCACTAAGAAAAATGCTGTGCCAGTCAGTGGCATAGGAACTATTTTCTTAGTGGGGGGGTCACACTCAAGTTGACTACGAGGTTGGGTGGGCAAACCGGGGGCGAAGCCCCAGCCGCCGGAGGCTTTTTCGGCGTAGGCGAGATTTTTTTCAAAAGGTGCCCTTGATAGGTGGCCTAAAACACGTTTTCAGGCGAATTTTAATTGTGAATAAAGGGTTACATTTTGAAGCTAATATTGCATTGAAAATTGATTACCTGATTAATATCGT